>CM062824.1:27581909-27958504 GCA_031772345.1 Himalopsyche anomala
GGTTTTCTTCATCTCTATCCCCATATACTAATAATCAAAAGCTGTTATTGTTAACTAGTGTGCTCGGGGTGAGCTATTCTACCGTGATGACTGAATGGGGCGTATCGTGTGGTTTCGAAGAAACAGGAGTCGGTCTCGAAGCCCGTGCTCGATGGTTGTCGGCAGCTTTACGGAAAGCGGGCGTAGGTATTCGCCCCACCGTCTTTGTTGCACATTCGATGGGTGGCCTTCTAGTGAAACAGATCTTAGTCAATGGTAAATATAGAAATCTTTATTCTATATTACATTAAAAATTAAATCATTTACAAAAAAATACATTATACAAGATGTACTTACACCATTGTAACATCAAAATAATATTATTTTCAATTATAAGTGCAATTTGAGTGAATTCGACTGTTTAATATTTGTATCACTTTTTAGTTAATTTGGCTACATGATTGCCAAGATATAAGTGGCTTTAATTTTGTGATGGCATTGATACAAATAAAATAAACATTAGCTCTGTTCTTCTGCGTACTTCTGATGGTTTGCAAACCGTCAGAAATACGCAGAAGAACAGAGCTATATAATATCAATATATTAGAGTAAAAAAGGACCAAACTTTTACTGATGCAATCATTTTTCTTAACAGAACAGTACATGCTATGCCACAATATGTTATATTTAAATAGTTAATTGTTTTTTTCTTTCTAACACTGACAATTTCAATATTCTATTTCAGAAACAATGACTCCCTCGTTCCTTTTCCTTCAATATATATCCGTCACCACTATTTCATCAACCTGTGAAATTATCCCAAGTAGTGTTCATAATTTAATTTATAATAGGAAAAAATGTAAGAAAAATAATCACTTATTCCACACAAAATATGTAGTAGTGTTGCTGTTTGCGAGTCCACCAAAAATAAGTTGATTAGGATAATACATGTAACTTATTATTAACAATATATTCAACAGTTCCAAGAATTTAATATTTCCAATTACTTATACCCACAACAAGTTATAATACTTATATATCAATTTTGTTTCCAGTAACATGTTTAATACAAATGGTAAATCGATAATAAAATAATTTTCAATTTATTTATTTAGCCTTGGAGTCAAATGATGAAAGTGAGAAGGCACTGGCTCGAAATACTTGGGGTGTAATATTTTATTCCACCCCACACCATGGCACTCGAGCAGCCCACGCACTCTGGTGGCCGTCACGGGAGGTGCAAGATCTCCGAGAAGGTAGTTCATCTAAAAATGAGGCTTCTTTAACAGATATGTCTGAACAGCTGAAAGATGTTAAAATGCTCTTATTTTCTGATTGAAATTTTCTACTAAGATAATGCGTGACATAAACATCACATTTCTATTGCTGTATTAACCAGGCTTTTACTCCATTTTATTCAACGATAGCTTCCTGCTATATTAATTAAATTACATTGGACATTATGTTTTCTTGGCATATAACATAAATACTTGTTTCTACTAGTTTCATAAATTATGACTCTTTTATCCATCATACATTCTCATTTCCAGTTCAATTAGTTATTAAAATATTTGGCATTACAGATAATGACAATGTGCCATATATTTTGAAAAATCGTATGAGATAAAGTCAATGAAAATTTTTCAAGTCACTCAAGATTAACTCGAGAAGGAGAGACATCACAAATAACTGTGTCTTAGATTTAAAATTTAAATAGAAAAAAATCCAGTCCAGTCAATAGACCAGCATGATCGCTATGACAAAGCTAAAGACATTAGGTTAATTTAATTTCAAAACTGCTATGTATGCATTGTGTCCATTTTCACCCATGTTTACATCTGTATTTCGAAAATATAGACTGCGCAGTATTGGGCCGTCTACACAAGAGATGGCTGCTAGGATATTGGCGATGCGTTTGTGTAGGAGAGGCGAAGGCGACCGCTCTTCTCTCTCTGGGAGGATTGAATCCCGCAATGCACCTTGTTCCACCAGCCTCTGCAGACGCTGGACGAGGACCTTTCTACACGTTGCCTCTTAACCATCTCGACATCTGCAAGCCGGCTACCAGGTTTGTGTCGAGACTGTTTTTCTTTTATTTAGAAAATTGAATACAGCAAATGACAACCTTTCTTATCCCATAAGATATTGATTTAACAGTGTAGTTGATGTGCTTGGCTATGTTATTGCAGTATTTTGAAATATTATCTTATTTCCATAACACATTGTCGAGTATAAGTTTAATTTGATTATTATTTGGTTTGACAGGTGGATTTATTTAACAATTTTCCTTGTCTGTATTCTTTCAATGATTTATTTTTTTATTCTTACAGGCACTCATTTATATATCGTATTGTAGTAGAAATGGTCCAACACGCCAAAGGAGAAAAGTGTAGTCCTGAAGGATGTCAAGAATGTAACGACAGGGAGAAAAAAGAGTTGGAAGCCAAAGAATGGGGTCCCACAATCGGAAACTTCATTCAGCCGTTGGCCAGATTTATCCCATTTATTAATCCACAAGCAGAACAGTCTGCTATTTCTCAGGAACACTCACAGACTTGATACCACTATGAAAAAGGTGATTTTTATTATTATTTTAACCATGACCGCTTTCAATGTGGAATTTATGTCAAAAGAAATTGTTCTATGAAAACTGCTTGTTATTTGGTCTGAGTAAAAATAGAAGATTAGGGCAGGGTCAAAGGTTGACTTATCGTTCCCAGTACACCTGATTCTAGGATCAAATCCATAAATTGATTAATAAATCAATTTGTAAAACTATCCACTTTAGGATTCAAAATTATGGGCACCGTAACAGATATATTTTAAAGTTGTAATATTTTACTGTACAAAGTGTGTACTATTATCTAAATATTTCAAAATAAACATATTATGTGGGAATAATTTTTGTGATAGTCTTTCTCAAAACTTGGGGGCCCATCACAGGGGCTATAAAGATCAGCGAAACCCTGGTATTCAGTGATCCCCTCCACCTAGCCATCACACCAGTTTTGAGGTGTCAGGTGTTAACATTTTGTCCCCTGCTATCTGTCCAAAACTGTTGTTACATTGCATAGGTGATCAGCAGATGATATGTAGTTACTGCTTACTAGTTACTGTTACGTATAATACTTCCCAACTCTTTTGTGCGAGCAACATCTCAATTTGCCCATGTGCAACCCACACAACCTTTTACTGTTTTCGGGAAATCTAAAAAATGCTAATATGCCGTAGGATAAAATAACGTGATTGCGGGTGATAAATAAATCTTGAGGTTGCTGCTTGGTGGTAGCCAGCCATATGATCCACATTACGATAAATAAATATACATAAAATATATATAAAGTTCAAGTGCATTCGTGCACTAAATAAAAGAAGATGCCGAAAGGCGAAACCTGGGTCGTTATCGACAAAATTTATGGAAGTGTACAGAATAAAAATAATTCAAATTTGACATTAAATTTCCATCGAGCACCTTCAGTCAAAATTATAAATTATAAAAAATAAATATACCTCAAATCTTTTGCTTATGGCTTAATTCATAGATTGATATTATTGCCAAATACTACAAAAATATGGGAGACAAAAAACGATATTACTGCAAAAATTAAATATTTATGCTTGGTATTGCAATAATTAATTAATATATTCTGCCTTGAAAATAATGATGCCGTAAGAGTTCACAATAAATTCAATAAGTGCTTTTAGCAAAAAAAAATATTTACATGTTCTTAGATTATTGCCGACGATTTATTTTTATATCAAGAGACAAATTTTGTTATTTTTGTTAATATTTTACAATTATTGTTTCAGCTGGTGAAGATATCGCAAAAATGACATTTTTGGTACCATAAAGACATGTGTGAAACAAACCTAAAGTATTCTTATATAAAACATGTAAATAGTATTTATTTAATTCAATTACATTCTTATTCCCTCAGTACAAGACATTATATTTTTAAGGCTACGCTTGCTTTTTAAAATGCAAGAATTGACCAAAAAAAACTGTTTCTAAAACAAAAAATCAATGTTCACTGTTAAGTTTTCTTGTCTTTTATACCTGCTAGTCTTAGTTTTTTAGTGTTGTGTTGTTCTGATGATGTATTTCTTTCTGTTTACTAAAATAAAACAAATAAAACGAATCGTTATTTTATTTATTAGTTTCACTACAATAAAACAAAGGTAATGATTAATTTGATTATTCAACTCAATGCGGACTGTCTGGACACACAGCTGTACTCGATTAAAACCAAATGCCACTTATTCAACGCTTGCATTCTGCTGGTACTGCTTTACGGTTGCGAATCATGGCACCTGACGAAGACTCAGAAAAACCGTATACTGAGCTTCGGGAACAGATGCTTGCGTCGAATAATGGGGGTGAGGTGGTTTGATTTTGTGAGGAATTCAGAGATAAGGGAGCGTACAAGACAGCGTCCTGTCACGTCAGTGGTTATAGAGAGACGTTGGAACTGGCTGGGTCACGTGCTGCGAATGCCTCCGGAAATCCTCAATCCTGCCTGCCTTTTCTTTCGACCGGTGGGATTCCGGCGTCCCGGACGTCCGTCGGGTACTATCCATAGGATGTACTCGGCGTAACTGAGGGATGCTGGCATGTCATGGGAGGAAGCAAAGCAATTGGCGGGAGACAGGGAAACATGGAGGTGCCGCGTGGCGGCCATATGCTCCACATAGGGAGCGAACATGGCCAAAGAAGAAGAAAGAATGATTTGAAGAATAGGGTGGTAGAAAAGTTAGAGTAGGATTTGTGGGTCCAACAAGCTCACGCACTTCTTGAGTATGATGAATGACTATCTTATGTACGCATTTAATAAAATTCTCATTTTTTTTACAAAATACAATAAATTGTTCAATTTGAATTGTAAAATGTTAAATTTGGTGTGTAAAACCTGTAGCAGACCAAAATAATTGAGAATCTATTATCAGCTTCCATAAGATGAATAATTTAAAGGACTGTTGCTAGATGGCAGCAGAGAGTTGGGATTCTATAATTGTTTCAAAAAGGAACATATTTCAATAAAAATATTTACAATATGTAGATATATAAGCCGCACTACCCTCATCCCCAATTAGTTAGTACTGATAATTCAAAATATACTGTACTTATAAAAATGTTAGTACATGTTACTGTCTTGGAATTGGTTTTTGCTTAGGGTAAAAAGAAACAATCATACAAACATAAATGTCATATATTGTGCTATAAAAGAACATGACTTAAATATTTTACAAAACATTAGTTATAATATATTGTTTATCATTGGTTATTAGAAAAGAAACGTCACAATAACAACTGCTTGGCATTAATATAAAGCTATTCATGATAAATTATTACTTTCACTTTGCACTCAAATTGGTATTTACTACATCAACAATAATGTCATAAATTCATTATAAATATAAATGACACATCTTACACAAACATATCGAGGGCTCAAAGTTAATCAACGTTTTCTGCAAAAGGGTGTTTCTTGTTTGTTGATAAAGTAACTTTTTATTCTCAGCTACATGATAGTCAAACAACGTTATTTCAATCATTTCTAGTTTCTTCATAAATTACCAACAAAGTTTAATAACTACTAACTTGTCTAATATCTTTTAAGACTATACCTAAAAAATTTAGCATCACTATAACTATACAATAAATTATATATTATGAACGTTTGGTTTCAAATACAGATCTACTTTGTGAAGTTACAAAATAATAAAACAGTTTTTTGGCTGTCCTGTAAATTTACCATTTGGAAATGTGTGTACATAATGTTGTTTGACTTTAAGACCTCGATAGTATATGACACATTTGGGTGTTTATATTCCTATAACTAACTCGGAATAAAGATGTGTCAATATTTATAACATATATTGATCAGCTGTTCCTTTGGTGAGTACAAAAAAAACTTTATCTATAAATGTTTAATATTTGTATCTCATTAATATACACTTAGGACATTTTCATTCACCAATATATTCACCTTTAAACTAAAACTGAATTGTGATAATATGAGTAATAATATATCATTTTTATATACTAATGTTCTCTACCAATGGGTTAGTTTTGTAAAGAGTTTAGAATACTATTTGAGTGCAAGTGAATAAAATAGACTAGCAAATTTGAAAAGTAAACTTCTTTCGGTAAATAATAAAGCTTTCCTTTAAATACTCTTTTTTTTCAACATCACAAAGCTATTTTTTTTCTTTCAAAATACATCTGAATATGGTAAATTTTATTCACACTGATAAAACATAACAGCTTATTTCTGATGTATATTGTGCATTTTAAATATTAATAATTAGTCACAGGATTATATAATATTGCGTTACAAAATAATTTGACTAGAGTTAATTTTTTTCTAAAGCGATACGAGGCGACCATCATTCTGTCAGTTCACTCTTGTAATTGGAACTCCATAGCCATGATCGAATCGCTGTCCATTGAATTGTAGGATCTAGTCAATAGGCCAGAATTTCCCATCAGCGCAAAGTCCACATCTTCCAGATCTCTGCTGAATCTATGAAACAATTAGAACAATGAAGCTTTAAAAACAAAAAAATTACAAAATCAGTGATATACGATGGATGTTGATGTGAGGTGTGCTGTATTTCGAAATTTTTTAAAATTCACATTTTTTTAAATGAATTTTATTATTAATACTTCCGATGGTTTCGGCGGTAACTTTGTGGAAGTTCATTTAAATATAAAATTTAAAATAACTATGATTATTCTATGTATTGTGTAACTAACTGTGACACGTGTTTCGCCTCTTTCAGAGGCATCTTCAGACTTACTATCGCAAATTTTGCTTCCTTTACTTAAGCAAAATTTGCGATAGTAAGTCTGAAGATGCCTCTGAAAGAGGCGAAACACGTGTCACAGTTAGTTACACAATACGTGGAATAATCAAAGTTATTTTTAATTTTATTATTTATCCATCAATTTGATTCTTTGCTTTTGAAACATTTTTACAATGTGCTCTTCTGTACGAGTTTGAAAATTATTATTTGTTACATTTAAATCAAGCTTAATCAATCGGGGGTCGTTGTTTACCAAGACTATTAGTCATTATTATGCAATTTAGAAAAGTGAATATATAACATAATATACTATTTTTAGGTACGCCAAAATAAAACGTGACCTATCAATAAGGAATAATCTAATAAAAAAGTAGGAACATGAAAGTTCTAATGAACAGCACGCTCTATGAATTCGAGACAGAGTACACGTGCGTGTTGTAACATAATATGTCAACTTTGAACGTTAAAACTATTACTAGGTAATTTTTATAAATTACCTATTTTGAGGAGTTATTGAGTCCCCTGCTTCACCTTCTCCGGCTAGACTGTCAGACTCATCTGTGGCGTTTAGGGACATTTGCGAACCTAGAAGAAATATCAAAAACAATTAACCTACTTATTTTCAAAACACAGAAAGAAGGTTCGACTTCCTAAAATTTAGTAGCTAAATAAATAACATATCAGGTAATATTTTTGATATTAGTCTTATTTATGTAATATTTACTTAACTCATCGCTTTTGCGAACTCAACTTTATACAATGGAAATGAATATTTAACTACCGTTCAAAGTAAGAGTAACATGAAATCCTCTTTTCTGCGTACAATGTTATATTGAAAAGGCCAGGAATATAATTAACAGAAGAATTCTACATTGAATAAACCTTAGGCGGTAATATATCTCATAATAATTATAAAAACCATTCTAAGCCAAAAAAATCTATAAAAAAACACAAGGGGGTAAATGTGAAAGGACTCGAGTTGAAAAGTATGCCACACACGAAAACTTCAATATGAATAATGTGAATTCTACTACGGCACACATCTAATAATGAAAAATGAAATATTTGACTGAGGACAATAGACGAACACGAGGGAGGACCTTGTCTAGACGGCCTTATTAAGCTTGATGCTCAAGAGGGTAATAAAAAATCAATATATCTTCTTCATCAAAAGTGTGAAAGTTTCAATCAAATAATGCAACCTAGTCAGGTTATTCTTATTTATGTCTTGTATAACAAATAATATAGAAACAGTACCATTTAAATTAAAACAATTGATATATTTTCGAGCCGAATCTTGTTTTGTTTCTTTTAGAATATATTTTCATTTTCTTACACCGGCTGGATCCTGTACAAAGAAATGCAGAAATTTTATGTGTGCCAGTAAATAAAGAAAGCAGGTTGCAATATGGATGGAGAACATGCGACAACACGGTGACCCTTAGGTGCTTTTTTTTACCTTCTATCAACTATCTATATACTGGAAGATCTTCTATCAACCTGAATCCTTTCTCGATCATTTGGACTGTACAGTCTTTATATTTAATTGTTTGCCATGTTTATTAGATACTGGAAAAAGTAAATATGACAAAGAAAGCTGAATTTTTTATTAATCGTGGCCAAGAAAGACTCCACAACTGCTATTGTGTACTATTAATTATGTTCAATGATTGCACTAATAATGTTTGCAAAAGTGCACATATCACCCATAAAAATTCAAGATTGCCATCTGCCGAAGAGAAGATAATTCTACAAGTTTTTAATGCTTACGAATCAGAAAACTTACAATAACCCCCGTATAATTATTTAACTAAAAATAAGTAAATGTTTTTAGAAATTAAATAACTGATTCATCAAAATCAGATGAGTCTGAAAATACAAAAAAAAAATATTTGATACAATTGAAAAACATAAACTGAAAAATTGTCTGGTAAGAAATACAAGAAGCAAGATTTTTAAGGCTGTAAATTTATCACGGTTTAATGATCTATCGGAAAGAATCGACAGCTGAAAATTTCACAGCAGACATTAAATTTTAGCACATGACTAAGACTACAGAGACTGAATTTGTTTGTGAACTTACCTGATGGAAAAAGGTTGTGTGATATATTTGAAAGATAGTCAGTAGAAAGGTATGGAGGAAGATCTCGGTCTGACATGTCGCCGTTGCCTTCGCCTGCACCTCCGGGACCTGAGAGACCTTCCACAACACTCAGCCACTGAGCATTGTGGCATCGGAAACGCTCCACCTATAAACAATATAAATTATATGGCATTTGATTTGAAAAGTTTTCTTTTACGATTGTCCTCCACAGGTATTTGACATTCATATTGAACATTCGATATCATCTCATACTAATAAATACAATAAAATATTACAAACCTTTATTCTAACTGCCCAATCGGAATTCGTCTGAGTGATGACATCTAGACAAGACTCACAGAGCTTGCGTATTTCAACATTCTTGTCCAACATAAGATCAATTAAATACGCCGGAGCCTCTGAAAAGCAAAAGAAATATTAATATTTTCAGTGGACTTGGGTGGCACTTGGTGGACATTTTTCATTGGAAAGCTTTCGTGAATACATACTTTGGTTTCAATCAAAATTATACCTTAGTATAGAATTCACAATTCACAAAATGAATTATGTGTCTCTATACTGGGACAATTATATTAAATCAGCAATGCCATGAAGCTAAGAAAATATTTCTCTAGACATCTCTCTGCTAGTATCTATTATTTCTTAAAAATTGCATGTGTTACTATAAAAAAGATAAAATTAAATGTAAATAAACCTGTATTGTTAATAAGATAGGCAGCGGACGATGGATATCTAAGCAATTGGCGGAAAGCAAAGACGACTTGCAGAACTAGATCATCGTCTTCTTGCCTCTGGCGTAGAAGTTCAACCAACAATGGAGGAGCAGCTCCCGCACATAGTGCTGCGGCACCCGCTTCTTCTCCACCCACCGCGCCCGCTAATACCACACCTCCTAATACCACTTCTTCGCTCGCTGAACTCTCTGGTATTTACAAAACAGAGAAAATACACTAATATGGAAAGGTTTCAAGAAGAAAATTGCTTATTAAGTGTTTTGGCATCAAATATTTTAGAATACATATTCATTAATTTGTACTATTGTTTGCACATTCAAAAAGAATGTCTATTTAACCCAGCTAGGCCGGTGTGTTGCATTACATTTCGGCAGCCAAATTAAAACTAGTTTAAGTAGTACTAAAAAAACAGTTTCACAGTTCAAAGCTGACCTAAAATAGTTCTGCATTTAACTGACAATTTATACATTTTTCAATTGTGACTAACCTGGATCCAAAATATTCATCAAAAACTCGATAAGATTATACTGCCTGACGATGGCAAGGATATCCAAGTCGGGCTGCAGAATGTTTCCTAATATTCCCAAACATTCAACCACAAATGGCTCGTCCACCCAATTCGGTGCTGTCACAACACTGGCAATATCTCCCACAAACTCCTGTAAATGATAAATAGTTCACAATAACAGCATTAAATAAATGAAATTATAATGTTAATTGATTAATTATTAAAATGGTAATGTAACTAATAATAAATAATCACTTTAACAGCTTAACGCCCGCTCGTTTTTTATAGAATTTCACCTGGCGGCCGGGCAATTTTGCGAAAAATTCGCAAACAATTGTAATTTTACTAAATTCACTATAATTTGTAAGCCAATTGAGATATCTTTACCAAATTTAATTTTCTAGCTTCCAGATACTTTGCCGCATAAATCAATGCCATTTGAGCAGTGGTTCTTCATCTGTATATTGCATACTTATGTTGTGTACTGAAAAAACCTAAATCTACTAAAAGATCTTCTTTTCAAATATGCAAAACCTACTTTTTCACATTGTTTACGTGTACATACTATAGCAAATTTATATTTTCAAATAATAATACTATAAATTTACATTACTATAGCAAATTTATATTTGCTATAGTAATGTAACATAAAAGAATATATTTCAAAGGAAAATTTTTTAATTTATTTTAAACATAAGTTGAGAACCCCTGTCACTAAGTTTGAATAGGTCATAATATTATCAACCAACGTTTAAAAATTCAAAAATTGTTTTCGGCCGTCATAAAAATGCAGCATCGCACGCCCAAGCAATAAATCACTAAGCAATTCGTACCTCTAAGGGCCCCGCCCCACAAATGCATCTGGACGACAGGATACCCTGCTAATATTACGTATGTATATCGTCGCTAATCGGGGAAACAAACCAGACACGATTTATAAATCAAATATTTTAATAGAACGTAAAATAATGTTATGAAAAATCACATACGAAAAAAAAAAGTCTACCGTCTAGGGGTGTTTTTTCACGAAACAGTTTTGCATAAAAATAATTTATTTTTGTCAAATAATGCGTCAATATGTATACTACCATCTCTCGTTAACATTTGAAAACAAACTCGATCCTAACCAAGTGATTTTTCAATATAATGAAATGTATGACGTAGGACGCGTATATGCGTCCACGGTCCGCAACCGTTGGATTTCAAAGACTTTTAAACACGCGTCCACGGTCGTTAAGCTGTTAACAACTATATATAAAATAATATCTGTGGAAATAAAATACTTTTATTTTTTCACCTTATTAGTTATTTACTAACCTCACTTCACTTTTATGATACTTTAACACATGTTGAAAATTATAACGCATCT
The DNA here is from genome assembly GCA_031772345.1 of Himalopsyche anomala. Lineage (NCBI taxonomy): Eukaryota > Metazoa > Arthropoda > Insecta > Trichoptera > Rhyacophilidae > Himalopsyche > Himalopsyche anomala. Next base: position 27,593,411 of record CM062824.1, read on the forward strand.
TATTAATTTTTATCTAAAATACAACATGGCTCACTTCACCTTACAGGGGTTTAATTAATCACACATCTCTGTATTGAAAACATTACTGGGGGGTGTAGCAGGGGTATAAACATTATGTGACCAAATTACATAATACAAAAGAACTAAAGAAATCGCTATTGACATAATAGAATTCTATGAAGCAATATTCTAATAGTTCAGGATTTCGACTGAAGGTGCTTGATGGCATTTTGATATAAAATTTAAAGCACTCAAATTTTGTACATTTTCTCCATCTGTTGTGTCACTAACGTCCCAGGTTTGGCCCTTCGACATTTTCAGGTTTTCAAGTGTATGGATGAACTCTAACTGACAAATTTACTTTCCCATTTAAATTGAACGTCATTAATATCAAATCAATATTAAAATTGATAACTTTTATGCAGAGATAATATTTTCTCCTAATTATTCTTAAATATACACGTAAAAACTATTTATTACCTACTATGCATGAAAGCCTGAAGATGCCGAAAGGCGAAACATGGGACGTTAGTGAAAAAACTCATGAAAAACTGCAAAATTGAAATGATTCAAATTTGATATTGTAATTTATTAAGAAAGAAAAAAATTCATTTTTAAATTATTTTATCAAAGGCATGTTGAAATGTTGTAAATGCACTAAGATGTCCGCACAAATATTACATGTCTCGGACAGTTGCCAAATGTCGGTATTTTCAGATGCATTAGTTCCCAAAAATGGAATGGGGTGGTTTGAAATTTTTCAATAAGTGTTGGGACTCACAATAAAAAGGTGGCGTATGTCTGAATGATGTGACAGATTTCGCACTAGCTTAATAAGCATGAGATCAGTAGATCGAAAAGCTCGAGCAGCCAACGCGGCTAATCTTCCGGCTCCAGCCATGAGCTGTGCACAGCGAGCGTGTAAAGCTAGGTTCACTGCCAATGCCACAAGGGCAGCACCTTCATCACCACGACTTACAAGAACCATGTCTGTAACCTGCAATAACAAGATAAATATACTTATTTTATGAAGTGTTCTAAAGATCTATTAAAGACATTTTTTTTTTATTTTGTCTTTATAAGAAAGTGAAATTCATCTCAACTTACCAATGTGACACAATCTGTGTGAGCAAACATGGCCTTTACTCTATCATCCATGCTCAAATGGTATAGTACTTTGGTCACAATAGTAGTGTGCTTATCATCACCTAAAATTACAATATCAAGTTGAAGGCATTTGAAACATCAGATACAAAAAAGTACAATATCGTCGCCAATATTCTAAGAACACCTAACTTATTTTTTTGGCAAAGGGTACCTATATCAACGTCACATTTTTGTACTACCACTGCAAAACGTATTAATCAATTATTGCAATACCAAGCGTAAGTACATTTATTTTTTATTTTTGCAGTTATCGTTTCTGTGTCTCCTGTCAAGTGTTCTTGCACTATCGGCGACAATATGTTGTTCTGGAAAGAAAGCTTTGAAAGTAGTGCTTTGAGTTACTTATACTTAAAACATCTAACTTTCATCCAGCAAAACATGAAAATTATCTTCAAAAATACAAAAATCCATTAAAAGTTGACCTTATTTAACAAGCTTTCAGTTATTTTCATGATATTTGAACTAATAAATACACCCTTTTTACTAGCCTAATATTTTCAACACAAAATTTTGTGTAAAAATCATAAATCATTATTTTCATAAACACTGATATTCAACACGTAATATCACAATTAACATATTGACAGCTTGACGACCGCGGACGCATATTTGAAAAACAAAGGTTGCTGGCCGGCGGATATATAGGCTCATATATGCGTATAGGCGAAGTATCTGAAAGCTAAGAAAATTAAATTTGGTAAAGATATCTCAATTGGTTTACAAATTATAGTGAATTTAGTAAATTTACAATTTTGCAAATTCTCGCAAAATTGCCCGGCCGCCAGGTGAAATTCTATAAAAAAATGTGCGGTCGTTAAGCTGTCAATAAAGTTGCTTTAAAGAATGATTCAGAGATAGAATATACTAGAATCGACTGGATTCAAAGAATATATTTACTTATATATGATATGAGCTTGGGTAGCAATCCTATCTTCACCATGCGGCTTCTAAGTTTAGTGTCGAACGTCAAATTGAATAAAAGACGAAGAGTGACATTGAGAAGATCGGGACTGCGCGACGCCGAATCTAATAATCCCGGTAGCCTCTCCAACAGACCCAAAGTGACCATCGCGTCTTTGTTCTCTTTGTACACTGACAACTTTAAGAGAAAAGATATTATCAGAATGGACAGATCCATATTCGAATGTCGTTGCAAAGCCCCGACCAAAAGACCAACGATATCTTTCTTGTGCATTTTCTCTTCCACTTTAACATTATCAGCAATATTAAGTAGGAGATAAAACGCCACTCTAAGTAATTGCTCCTGTCTTTTTGTCAAAGCTTTAAGCTTTCTTTTCATTTGCTCTTCGTCGGTCTTCGACGGATCTGCAGCACTACACAAGTCTTCGTGATAGCTACTATTTAACGATCGAGAGTTTCTATTTCCGGCATTGACATCGCTGACGGCCCACGTGCCAGACTTTGGTCTTCTTTTGGGTTCAGGAATTCTGCTTTTTGGTAATTCAGTCTGCAATAATAATTAAAGGGGTTAAAGGTATAAAATTAAATGCTATATTACAACAATTGATATTTCACTGACACGTAATAAGAGTTTTCAAGTGATAAGGTAATATTCGATGCCACGGAGATGGTGGTATTTGAATACAAAGGGCTGGATTAGAAGATTTAAATTCTTCAATTGTTTACAGTTCTACACTAGTAAATCAGATATTTTAGATACATTAATTGTCATCATATTAAAATAATTAATTATCATCATGCATAATTTGGGGGAAAATGCTCACTTTTTCTGGGGTATTCAAAGCTTTTCCTTTTCCATCTAGATTATCTTTCCATTGGTCAAATCTTTTCAATTCAAAGTCTATAACGTCCATACACAATGAGCCAATTTTGTATTGCAGAATGACTTGATGGAACTCATTATATGTGGAGAAAGAGAAGAATGTGAAGACAATATTTGTGCTTAGCTCAATACTCCTTTTCCATTCTTCTCTTAAAACCCTCGATAGGGCACTCAATAAGGCCTCTGTAAAACATAACAATAATAAGGAAACAAATATATCACTACGTTAGTAAATTATAACAAAAGAGAATTGAATAAAAGATAATAGTTCTGTAGTGGTTATCAATTTTGTGGTATGGTTATTAAATCTCTCATTCGGTGGCCCAAAAAAAAAAAATAGTTAAATATAGCAAAGAATGATATATTTACCATTTTTTGATAACTCAACTAAATTATCTGGATTTCTGGCAAGTTGCAGTATTAAGGCTGATCCTTTGATCTTATCCTGAATATCTTCGTAGAGTAACTCCACATATTGGTCTACGCAGGATATTGTCGCAGTACCCCCGTCAGCGGGACTCATTCTGCCGACCTTGTTGCCAGTATTCGGGCTGGCACTTTTCGTTTGTGAACCTAGGATATAATTTTTTCTATTATGAATTTAGTTTACACAAGTTGACCGATAAATCAGGTGTGCACGGCTACTTTCTGTCACCGCAGAGTCCACTGCAGTATTGATGAGCCAATTGCGCTCTGCGGTGAAAAGGGTAAATAGAAAGTATTGTGGAAATTATTTTAGTAAATAGAAATTATTGCCCATGTCAAAAATTAAGCACCTTAAAAGTTGTATTTAACCGCTTTAAAATTGTAGTGAATAAGTGATATTCTTTAAGGATTGACCCATAAAAAAAACTTATTTTTGTTAAAAAACAACTCACTACTAAATAATAATAATTTCTATAGCTTTAGTCATCATATATTTTCAAATAAGCTTTCTTATAACCAGGGCTGTGGAGTCGGTATCGGATTTGGGAGTCGTGGAGTCAGGGGTTTTGTACGGAAAAAATCTTCGATACGGATCAATTCAGATCCCTTAAAAAAAATATTCAATGATTTTTTTTTACCGACTTCAGAGCTCTGCTTATAACAGCTGCAAAAGAATGCTCGAACCTACATACAGTGCTCATGATTTGTATATATGCATAGCAGTCTTAAGTTCCAAGCAGTGCTGTAGAAAATCAGCAAATTCTGAGCTGGCCGTTGAATCCCTGCCTTTACTAACAAATTGTATGGCGGTTATACGTACATCAACTCTAAATTCCAATTTGTGAGCTTATTTTTCGTTAAATGTAACATGTATGTTTGAAAGATTTCTCGTATGGATATTCTGTGATTCGTTGGTGTTATTAATTTACAATTTACGATACATCGGAAGGGCCATATATGCAAATTAAGTAATGATTGTAAGAAATATAGCGAATAGCAAGATATGCGATGTGTGGTAAAAACCAATAAAATTTAACTTCCCACTATTAAGTATAACAATTATATAGAATATAAATTATAAATTACATAAACGACGATAACAAGCGGAATTCATAAAATATTATATAAGATTTTGACGCCTATTGTGATATTATGAAATACACGCTGCGTCTTTTATCATATAATAATGGCAATATACCAAGTAAATGATGATTTAATCAATAACAATATAAAAAAAATAATGATGTGAATTGTGCTATCCTAGTTTGACTTACTAATTTTTAATTACTGATATGACTTGAGAAATCTTATGGAAAGATTGAGTGACGAACCAGTGTGCACAAATAAATTTCGAGATTAATATTAATTGATTAAAATCCCAATAATGACGTTGGTTTTTTTAATGAACTATCCAACCTCATATTCTGTATTGAAATATTGTAAAAAAAATAATTTAAATAAAATGATTTGGCATCTTTGTTTGCTTTTGTTCTCAGAGATTTTTATTAAAAAACCTTAGAAAATGTGATTTTTTCTTATTTAAAAAATGATTTAATTGAAAAGATATATAATTACAAAATATATATTTATTTGCTTCAAAATAACAGTAATAAATGGTTTCATAATGACGTGATATTACTTTGAAAATTATGACGCCGGCCCGCTCATCTGAAAAAAGTACCTGTTTTCAACTCAATAGCATGGCTTTGACTAAAGGGGGCTTTGATATATGTCATCTGCAGGCAAAGGGTTAAATTCACTTATTTCAAAAATTACCAACCAACTAATCATTCATTAATTTTATCAAAAAAAGCTATTAGTGAATAGTAATTACCGTCTTTCCTGTTTTTCAAATAAAATATTAGCTGCTCTACTTCCGCCAGCTGACTAGAATGAATCAAAGTACACTTGTCGACAACCTCTTTTGCGAGGGCAGCACAATCTGTCTTAGGGTTTAGGCTGCTCAATCGAATAGTTTTTTGGAATGTCTGAAATTGTTCATACATTAAATATTACAATTATTACAAATGTAATACTATAATTGTAATATGAATTAGGATGTTAGAGTGAATAACAAGATGTATTGTGTATCTCTTCGGAGCCACTATATATAGCTTGTCAAAATGTAAGTATAAACTATAAACATGATGGCGAAAGCCGATTAGCCGAGAAGCTATTGATTAACATTATAAAAACTGTAGAACTAAATACGTTGCTATTTTTACCCTATCATTTTCATAATAATGTGTACATTGCGAAAATCAAGTCCGCAATAAAAGATTTCTAATCATAGCGTTGTTTTTAGCTACATTGTGAAATTTAAAATTTTTTAAATTTGAAATTTTCTATATTTCACTGAGAAATATTGTGGCATGTTTTATCACAATTTTACCTTTCTTTTTAATAATCAGCATTTCAATTAAGGCTTTTATTAATTTCCATGAATTCTAGGCTATTCAATATCAATAAATTTATTTTTAATTGATAATTTCTCGGGCTTTCATTTAGCTCTCCTGCAAAGTAACCAAAAATAAGTAACTACTTTGTTCATTGTGTGTCTCATATTGTCTCCTCCTGTAACTAAGTCAATCGTCTAATGATATTTTTTAAAACTTATCCAAACCCAGAAACATTATTAAGCAAATATACGAGTGGTATCTACTTGTTCAAAGCTATGTATATTCTAGCATTATTCGAAGAAAATATTTTTTAACATGTACTTAGTATAGGTACATCAAATAAAACTATGTCACAATAAATTTATGCATATACATTTATAATAACACTCACTTTTTTATCACCGTGCATACGATCACCGAACTGTCCTAGAATAAGAGCCTCCAACTCATAATTCACTATCAATGCTTTTTGGGTGGGATGAACGTCTATAGAACCAGATTTCACTTTCCTAAAGGAATTTCACAAAAATCGATAAGTAACCATGAACAACTGGCCAATTCGATAGTTAAAAAAATAGATGAAAATAACTTTTATTTACCGCTTCAAATATTTTGCATCTTCAGACTGCATAGCATTCATATATAGATAAATTAAAATGTTGTATAAATGATGGAGTATAAACAAAATTACTATTATAAAAAATAATAAAGTGAGCCAAACAGCTATCATGCAAGAGGCTCCGCTGACCTCCGATAGTGTTATTGTCTATGATATAGAACTGTCAATGATGACAGTGACAGTAATTTTATGTCATAAATATTCTCAACATTGTTTTCATTTTAAAAAACTGACCATAATATGATTTCGAAAATTTCAGAAAACTTTTACGATTTTGTTTGAATTGAAAATTATCGTATTCATTTCTAAAACATTTTATTTATGCATTAATAAAAACACAATATACCTTTGTACTTTATTCCACGTTATTTAAAAGTTCAATACCGGTTTCGCTCATTGCGAGCATTGTTGACCTTTTAAATAAAGTGAAAGAAAGTACAAAGGAATATTGTCTTGTTATTAATATATGTAATGCCTTTTCACCAAGTATTAACAGTGAATACCTTAAAAGTTATTTATGCATGTTTATATTTTACTTTTATTTATCGTAAATATACAATAATTCTGTATGCTTTTTAAAAGATCACACATTATTTTTGTTATTTCATTCTTTTCGTTACAAAAAAACAATTCAACTAATTGAAAATTTAATTAATTTATTTTTTATCGTAGTAAACGGTATGCTTAAGTAACACTAACATGTGAGTAGATAGCCATATAAAATTGACAGAATTGTTGAAACTATTATATTGCGTATTTGATAAACACGGTGCACCGTAGACGTAGAAAATATACTAAATACTACCGTGCGCTGTCAAGGCTGTGTATACATTAGAAAATATTGTGTAATTTTTCCCCAATGAGTGTAAATAATTTCGGTGATATTCTTCGATTTGTTTTTGGACCAGCGCTATATGGTAATAGGTAATAAAAGCATTTCTTCACTGCCCCTTTCAATAATTCCTCTGTAAGACCTCTAGAATTTTCCGGGATGTCATAACACGGCGTCAGCTTTACCGAATTTCCGCATTTTTCTTGCACATAATATTATTGTCGTATGCAGTTGCCATATCATCAATTCAGATGATTCTAATATTTATATTTTTACCATACGTGAAGCGTGCCAAAGCTTTATAAGCGTGGGAATCGATTTTTATTTCTGTCTTACATGACATTTGATTAGTGGCAGCTGGTGATGTACGTACATTATAATACGTATTCAAATTTGAAACATTTAAAAATATCTTAAACGTAATAAAATGAATAGGTAAAGCAATAATTCACTACTTCTTAATTTGTCGATTTTCTGCTTCAGTTGACTACGAAAACTTGTTTGTATTGAATACATATTGTGCATTTTTTTTTCTAGTTTACAACGAATTTCTCGCTGGCCTAAATGAAAACTCTGATATGCTCGATTATGCAGTTTCATATAATCAAGCTAGAATGTATTTCTCATAATCTTCTGATGATTGGTGCATAAATTGATTACGAAATCTTTGAACGTTTTAAAAATTTTCAACAGAATTGCTTCATATTTAAATTCAGCATGACGGATGTGAGCTTAAGCAAAGACCATTAGACTTATTTTGGAAATACATGTTGTAGATCAGTATTCTTCAACCTTTTTACATCCGCGGACCGGTAAAAATTGGAAAAAATATCTCGCAGACTGGCATCCAACCAACATCACTCAGCAAGTTCGTAGGATGACATATAGATTGCGACACTATTGACAAATCCATATGACTTCTAGAAAGAACCATCCTTCAAATAATACGTGTCAAAATTTCATAACAATTGACGTTTAGTTCACAAGTTACAGTGGTGTTAGTGACGCTACTTTTGTAATTTTCAAAACAATGGAAAAATCTGAACTTCGTTTGTTGATTGCTTTTTATTGGGAAAAAATACCGTTCAAGCAAATAAATGACTTGACAAGTGTTGTTCGGACTCTGTTCTATCGAGAAAAATGGTAGAGAATTGGTTTGCTGATTTTAGAACGCTCATTTCATGATTTCCGAACTGAACGTTCTGGTTGCCCAAATTCTATAAATGTTCCAGAAAACATTCGTTCAAAAGTTAACAAAATAGTTTCAGTCAATTGTAAATTGAAGTTGCGTGAGATAGCTCACATTAAAAGATATCAGAAGGTAGTTAATTCACCATTTTGCATCAACATCGAGGAGATAATCATGTCGAAAAAATTTCGAAACAAAAGTCTTTGCGGACCGGTTATAAATTCTCGCGGACCGGTGCTGGTCCGCAGACATTAGGTTGAATAACACTGTTGTAGATCTTACTCAGTACAACTTCATTTTTATCAGATATATTTACCAGTGGCGGTTCTAGGTACTGGGCTAGGTGGGCTAAGCCCGACCTGCATTTTTCACCCAAAACTTTAGATGGCTGAATAAAAATGAACAGCAATTCGGCCGCTGAACAAAATAAATACATTTATAAGCGTAACTAACCTTTCCCAAATGAATACAATATCTTTGTTTTAATTTTCCTCTGTCAATATAAAACAATTTTACGTCTACCTACAATCATATTCCCGATTGTGTTTTGTATTACAATTTTAAACTGAGCCGGCACAATAACCCTATAAATATTTCACAGGGAAAAGGCAACGTCACTCTGGCAACACCACTCAGGGGCTATTAGATGTTTAGACCGTAACCACAGACAATATCATGCAATTTTTCTTTACACTGGGGCGCAATCAAGCACGATTAGATTTTTTTTGTATTTGTATGTACGGAAACGTCATCAAACACAAAGGATTGTGTTTCAATCTGTCAAGCTTCTGTTGATCGTTGGGGGCTAAACACAATCTGCCCATTACGCATACTTATGCATTGAAACACAAAACCAATATCGTTGTATTGTATGAAAGTGACAGGTATTGACTTTCAGTGTGACAGTTCTGTATTGCTTTTAGTAGGTACTTGTTATTTCACTTTGAAAGAGACGAATTTAAGGATTCCGTGTTATTATTCTATTATTTCTTAGTTACATTAGCATTGATTTTATTATATAATAATTTATGCATTGCAGTAGTATCGTAGTATTTGTTAATTTGCTTGTAGATTAATGTATAAGGTGAAGTAGAAATATGCTTTTCTCTAGCTCACCCAAGATTTTAGGTCAGGAACCGCCACTGATATTTACAGACATTCATAACACTTTCTCAAGCATATCTTTCAAAAACATCTTTTCGTGTTTATTTTTTAACAGCTTAACACTTAATATGCAGGCCACAAAAGATTCTATTCATTATAAATACGATTTTCTATCGACGGACAATGAAATTAAACATATTTTAAACAATATTACTTTCTCTTTCTTTCAGTGATTTTAAAGAGCATATACCAATATGTTATGTCCAATTTAGCAAAAAATGCTTCAATTTATTTCATTTTTAAAAAATAGCCGTCCAAATATTTTCAAATATAAAACAAAATAAGTATGTTTATTCTGCAGATGCCAAGGTCTATTCAAATTTCATTTGTAGCCATAAATCATCCATCCGCATGGATCATATTATCATTAAAATTCAATTTCAGAGTCATCAAAATTGATTTTTGAAATACAAATATCAACTCGTAATTGTGGGGCTATAATGCAAAACGTACTATTTCCAAAATGAGTGATATTGATTCAGATAGGGTAATTCAAGCCTAATGAATCGACTGGTATTATTAGTTTTACGATAAAATGTTTAGAACACTCGTTTTTCAACTTGAAAATCGTATTTTTCTGCAAAACGTACTATTTCCAACGAGAATCATCTACCTTTTCTTGCAAAACGCACTATTTCCATGTTACAGCAAAGTGCACTATTTCCAATAGAAATTTGAGTGGAGCAACAATTTTTTTTGCAAAACGCACTATTTGTAATGAGCTGTCAAATGTTGGCAAATTTGACTGTATATTTTAAACATTGTGATCTGCTCTGAAGACAGTAAAGGAAAGGATAATATTTTTGTTTATTCCTGACAGGAAACCAAATCAGGAAGAGGACCAAACTAAGGACCAAATCAAAATCGATCAGTCGTGCGCGGAAATGAGATTTTTTTTTCGGTTTACTTGAGAAATTTGACAGCTGCATCATCATACATATGTCTGCGAACATTTAGAGATGACTTGTAATTGAATGTTCAGGGATGAATTGCAATTGATTCGTGAATTCTTCAATGAAACTTGATGTTTACCCAATTATAAGTCACGCAGCTATAGCCGAGTCGAAAAAAATGCATTGGTTGCAAATCGTCTCTTTGCTTGGGATAAAATAATATTAGTTTTCTTATTTTGTTGAAAAATAATTTCTTTTGTATTTTTCAACTTGTTTCCCTAAATATATTTTCTCATATTGTTTAAAAAAAAAGAAAAGAAAACACACGTAGTTTCAGGAAATAGTGCATTTTGAAAAAAAAATACATTAAAATGACGAATTTAAAATACTTTTTACCATATGCCAATTTTATGAAGTAGGTCAATGATTTTAAAATAATTTATTGTATGATTTTTAATTGATTCAATCATAATATTATGCTTGTGTTGTTCGCTATAGTTTTTTGCCTCTACTGAAAAGTTTGATTTTTGGAAATAGTACGTTTTGCATTATAACACCACAATTATGAAACTTGAACTTTTGTAAGAATATAGAGAGGGTCTGAGAGGTAGCATTGTGTGATGTTTATGTGGTGCGCGGATCCTTTAGAAATGACATGGCGGTTTTCGTGTCAAAAAAAGTTTTTATTTAAAAAAATGTTCACGGTATTTCCGCCTAACCGATATTCTTTTGGTTATTAAATAATTTTAAATAATCTAAAAGTTGCAACTATTTTTTATTATTTGTACAATTCGATACATTGGGATCTGCTCTGAAGAGAGTAAAGGAAAGGATAATATTTTTGGAAAGAACATTTAGATAAATAATTGCTATGGTACATTTCATAGCGACTGTGGAAAGGAAAAAGGACGTAACCCTCAATTTTCCAAAACAGCTTTTTTTTCGATAATCACAATGTATACAACTTGACACACATTCTATCAAAAGGATGGAAGCTGAAAATGCCGAATTAGTATCTAAATTTAACTTTTAAGTTTGAAAAAGATGACCTTGTAAAAAATTAAAACGAAGAAAAAATACTGAAATAAAGGTTTTTCCTAGATAATTTCTTAATTAATATTAGATTATGTCAATTAAACACCAGTTTAGAAGTCTCCGTGCACTTCAAGGTTGTGTATAATTATTAATTTGCATATGGCCCAAAATCATCAAAACACGTTTTTGCGCCCTTTGTAAATTTTGATATGTGTGGGTTACGTCCTTTTTCCTTTCTACAGTCGATATAATACACTTATTGTAAGGAAAACACTATTTTTTTTTAATTGAAAGAGGTGAGTATTTTTTATTTGAATTTAAAAAAGTGAAAACTAACAACATTCATCATAAAGCCTTGGTTCCTCTTGGAATCCTACATCCACTGCACTTCGGTGGATCCTTACCTTTATATAAACAAACCGAGTGGTATGTAATCAGATGATGCGTTATTTGTAATAACAATGACTCATTATAAGAGTCTGCTTTTCCACACATAACATGAATTTAGGATTATTAATTTCATTTTTTTTTTATTCTGACCGAAATATTTATAAAATTTGACCGTACAATAGATTTTATTCTGACCGTATATTAATTTTATTCTGACCGTATATTAATTTTATTCTGACCGTTTATTAATTTTATTCTGACCGTTTATTAATTTTATTCTGACCGTTTATTATTTTTATTCTGACCGTTAGTATTTTTATTCTGACCGTTAACATTTTTATTCTGACCAAAAATTGAATTTTATTATGACCAAAAATTGATTTAAATTCTGACCAGAAATTGATTTAAATTCTGACCATTTATTTTGTTGCCATTTAAAACTGCGTCATCTATTTTTATAAATGTGTTTATTAGCTAATTCTTTCAAGGTTAAATTAAAAACTATTTGTATATTTCTCAGCTTGGATTCTTCGGCTATATTTGAGTGATAGATAATATAAAAGGTTTATTTAAATATGACTTCAAATCTATTGAAAAACAACGATTTAATTTATAATTATAAATTAACCAATTTTACCTTTTATAACCAACTTATTAGAAATAATAATATGCCCTTTTTTATTTTTTCAGTGGTCCATCTAGCGGATTTCAAAATGATTTCCGTAACCCAATTTGGAATGTAGATGAGGACGATGACACCGATGATGAGCTTTATCAGTAGGTATTGCATTAAAAATTTCATTCATCACTTTATCTTTGATAAAATACATCTTATCAATGTATCCAGTCATTTCTCATTTAAAGGGCATCTACCTTCATCAAATTAATAATGTGTGAAGTCCAAGTCCATTGTTCAAGTCAGCGCTTCCCAAAGTTTTTCACACTTTTACCAATTGAAATTTGAAAACATAAAACCGGCCCTGTCTTATATACATTTTTATCACAAACCAGCTAAATACCTTTTTTAAACTTCAAATTTGTGTTTGAGTTCATCCCCGCACTTAAATGCTTGAGGATGCTGAAAGGCATAACTCGATACAATAATGCCTTACACCCTGTGGTCTACAGCCCATGAGTTTAGTGAGCACTGTTTTAAGTCCACACTGTTATGAAATCGTATAAAAATACTTAAGAATTATTAAAACTTTATATAACAGCAACATTATAACATAAACTAATCAGATCATAATTTTTTACCTCTGGAATTCTCATGTTTGAAGTAACTTTCATTCTACATCATCTAATATGAGCTTATATATTTCAGCGAAAGTAGAGCTGACAGCCCTCCGGAAGGCTTCAACGATCCGACAGAAATGCATCGATTCTTTGAACAACAAATGAACGATGTTTTCAAATCATTCGGAAGTATGATGGGAATATTCGGTGGTTTACATCCACCAGGACATAGTAATGCCTTTTCTTTACCATCACTTGAGCCACCGGTCTCGGAGGGAAGTATAAGGGATGAATATCTCAAACCAGGATATAGATCTCCAAATTCCAATAACCCACAAAACAATGCTGACTCTGACGTGGATGGAGAGTGAGTATATATGAGCAATGCTTCTTCCTGAAATCTTGTTATTATTTTGCATTTATATGTTGTCATCATACAAAAGAAAGTGATCAAGTGAAAAAATGTAAAATGTGTCCCTCACAATGAATTTAGTTTTCGTTTACTTTTCTGAGTATAGGTAGGGATTTTGATACCAGTATTACTGAATCCGCAATCTCGGTTTTCCATCTGGTTTCTTTAATACTGATGCTTTTATGTGAAAATATACCATGTAATTATTTCATGACTTAATCCAACGAGCCTTGAATATGAAAGGGCTTTCCTACATTCTACTACTTGCATGAAGATTCAATCATCATTGACAGCTTTAAGTATTGTTGAACTAGCCTTATAAATGTTAAATTTGAATTGAATTGTTATACAAAAAATATATGTGCTGCACGCCTTAGTATAATGTGTTTTGCATCTTTTTTAGAATTGTATCTGAAGATTTGAATAAATTGTTCAATCAAGGAAGCAAAAATATGCCAAGCTCTGATCAGCCGTCTAGTTCAATCCAAACGTGGAGCAGTTCACCAAAAGGCAGCCCATCTTTCTACAGTCGAACCATTGTCACCCGCAGTGTCATAAAGCCGGACGGTGTAAGTTCAACATCCTTTAATTTCTGTGTAGAAAATATTTTTCCTACCGAGCCACATAATGGATTTTCATACATCCAAGGTTTCAAGAATTAATTCAGCTGTCAATGTTGAACACATTAAAATGTAAAAAAAATGTACTCGGATCGTGAGTAGTTTTTTAAGCGTTAACACACTAATCAGTTATAACAGCAGTTGATATATTTTCATAAGAGACTTAATGGAGAGTATTATTTTTTTCATTATAATGGAGACCTGCTGAAGAAAATAACCATCCATGAAATAGAGACTTCATTATTTTTTTTAATTGCTCATAGACAACCGAGACTCAACGCACAGTACGGGATAGCAGAGGAATAGATGAAACCACAGTCACTACAATTCAAAAGGACGACGGCAGTGTAAATAGTACCTTGGATGCATACTCAGGCAAACAATATCAAAATAATAGCAAAGATTCCTCCCTGTGGGAGAAATTCTTCGGCAAATTTTAATTCCGCTCGATGTATCAGTTCGGCGGTCTCAGTAGAAAAAAAAAATAGTCAAGGAAGCAATGAGGCGCAGGTTTTACTTTTCACATTAAATTTGTTTATTCCTATACAAATCTTTTATTTACACACATTGTTTTTCATTACATAATATTTACAGTTTGCCTGCTGGTCCCTATTCCAAAAATATAAAATGTTACGCAGTTCCAATATTTATATAAATAAAATTCATAACGAGGGATTACAAAACATACACACATGCATCAGAATATTTATTAACAAATTCATGTATCTTCTTAAAAAAATATTGAAATAAAGAATGTATTTTAAAGCATATTTTATATTAAGTCTGAATAATTATTGTGTTCTTATTAATAAGCCCTTCAACCTTAATTTTTTTTTAAATTTGATTTAACAATCTTACTTACAGAAGCGAATTCATTTTAATAAAACAAGAAAACTGATTAGCAGTCGCTTATTTCTTAAACAAAGAAGTCCTTCATGATTTTTCTCGATTAGAATGAATTCAATAATGTAAAATAATTATCACAATATTCACTCTGTCCCAAAAAAAACTGTTGAATGTTAACAGTTAAATCATCTGATAAAAAATAATGTTTACAGAAAATTGGGTGCACATAGAGAGTTTTACAAGATTGGATAAAATATCTAATAAACCATTTATTTTTATTTGAATATCATTCAAGACAATCACAGTGTGGATAATAATCATAACGCAAAAGAAAATATATTTCTCGAATGATTCGTTTTCAAAGATGAAACGATGTAAAGAAGAACTGCAGTTAATTTAGGTAAACATTTCAAACGTGATAGTCTTATTTAAAAGATTTCTACTGTTTACCTACCCATCAGAAGAAAGTATTTACTTGACATTTTTAAGGAGTAAGGCATTAAGTGTAATGTTATCATAATATACATAGGATAGATACTGGATTATAAACACTATTGAAATCTTTATTGTAAAAGCCTTATCTATAGCTTAGGAAAATTTTATTTAAGATAATATTGATATCATATTGCTTGCACAAGAAATAGAGATATGAAAATTATTGTAAATATCACTAGTAACGAAAGAAAAAAAAATCATTAAGGTAAAAAAACTTAAATTAGAATACTGAGTAAAATATTTTAAAACCATTAATTTGACCTTTATGCAGGCAGATATAGATATATTAAAGAGAAGGATTTTTATATTACTCGTCTGGTGTTAAAAAAAAAAACACTGGAGTTTTAATAAATTCATTTTACAACACATATTTCGGTGAGGTTGCACTATAAATCTAAACTTCTTTTTCATGTGATCTGAACACTAACTGAGTGAAATCATAGATTTCAGAGATCATAGCCATTATTAATAATACAACTAGTGATACTTAAACGAATTGAAGTCGTCAATATGAAAAAAGGGCAAATAAAGCTGAATTATAATAAATGTTTTGCTGATGATATCAGCCAATAATCATTATTAATATATTTTCATAATTATAAAGCGATCCATCTCACCTTAGATTGAAAGACATAAATAAAACTAATTTAAGCACCAAAATACACTAAAAGCTTTGCTACCATTTTCCTTTTTATTTCTTTGCAATAAATATTAAATAAATTCAATCTACAGTTATCTTTATACAAATATGTTGCACAAAATTTCCCAGTGTTGTTAATGATGAACATATAGCGACTAATTCAGCTTGGCTTTTAAAAAAAGATTGTCTTGACATCAATCGCTCGCTTTAAAAGAATTACATCTTCATATCTTTGTAAAATATCATTTGTCAATTAAGAAGGGAGCGAATAGTTTTAGTGTACCACTAGGCAGGCAATTTCTTATCTCAATGACTGAATAAGTTGACCAAATTTTATAAACCAGCGTATAAGAAAATGAGAACTTTTTCTTTGAAATTGAATCAATTCTTTTTTAAGCATTTACAATTAAACCGGATCGAGTTGTGTACTTATTGGTGCGGAAAGGCACAAAAGTAACAACATGTTGGCTAAATGACAATGGAATGTCCTTGTCCAAATAAAAGTAAAATTTCGTCCACGCTGCATTACCAAGCATACGTCACTTCAACGTAACGGTAAATATTTTTAATTAAGATTCGGTGATCAATATAAGTTGATCGTCTATTGAATTACTTTATCGCTAGTCTTGAATATTTCATGTGACTTATCATACATTAAAGATTTGCATGTTCTATTTGAACAATCAACATTGATAGTGTTTGAGCAAAAGATTACCTAACAATGTAGGACAATCTCAGATACGAAAGAGTGACTTTAATTTTCCTAAAGTATAATTAAAATAATTTCTTAAGATAAGTGAATCCTAAATGAAAATACTTTAAAGATATGAATGATTCATAATTTTCTTTGGCTATATAAAAATAAGATTTCTACAGCATAAAAGTAAGTAGTGCAAGAACATTGGAAAAAATTTGATTAAAATAGTGATTTACATTTTTATTCACATAGTTAACATTTTGAAAAATATTTTTTTGCAAGGCATTTAAAAGTTTGTAAACAAAGTAATGACCGTTTTTCACCCATACCAATACCAACCAATGACAATATTACGATAATAAAAAAAAAGTAATTTTAATAACCTGCAGTGCTATTCTTGTGTACATAACACCTATTTTGAACGGACTGAAATACTCAACAGAATCATGTTTTGAGTATACACTGTCCAATACAATCACGTGTTTAGTATTTCAAACCTTCCAAAATAAGTGTATACTAGCAGGAATAGCACCGCTGGACTATCTGTCCTGATGAATAATAATCTGCAAAAAGTAATCTTAATAATAAGGATGGCTGCTGTTACCACTGACACATTTTATTAAGGGTCAAAACATTCAATAATGTTGAATTTGTGTATTGCCAAATTTCTACAATCAAAGACCAAGGTATAACAAAACATTAAGCATACAAATCAAATGTAAGAGCAGGAAGGTGTAGTGAAAACGTACAGCTCAAGCAAATATAAGCAGACCAGTATTATCAAGTTTGTACAAAGATGATGAAACTAATGATGACGATCGACTTTTAGAATGTTAGCAATGGGAAACTGAAATGAGTAGTGAAAATTTGGCCTGTCTTATTTATGAGACTTTGCTTGTGTTTAAAATAATACATCATCACTGTGCTCAAAAAAAATTCTGTATATGATCATCATAATTAATTGATTAACGCAATCGCATCATTAGTGGCTGTGCTCGTGCCAAAATTTCAGCTCCATATCACCAGAGGGGCTACAACTATGTAGTTACTGCAAATGGGTTAATTAACAAATAGTTACAAAAATCTGTATATGTGGATCAAAACTAAATATTATACCAGTGTCTCGACATCAGCAATCATCTTTTATAAGCTCACATTTGTTTTCCAACTAAATAAAGTCTTTTGAAATTTGCTTTGAAGCGTTTATAATGTAACTGAAAGTGCTTTTGTGGAATTAAATTTGAATCGTTAAAACTCGCACAAGTTATGTATCGCAACGAAAGCCAATGACATAATAAACCTCAAAACTAAGATATTATTTTTCGTAATATGTTGTATCAATATTTTCACTGAAAAATTGGCGCTCTGAGGATTTTACAACAGTTTTAACAAGCAAATAAATTGTTGCTATAATAATAATAAACAAAAGACTAATTGTTTGATACCAGTAGTCATGGCTATGGCTGATGAGAGCTGTCTATCATTGCACACGTTCAACTCTTGCAATCCTAACTCTTACTTTAAAATATATGACTGCCACAGTGCGTACAATGAATGTAAAAAGGAGAATAGAAGCTTTGTTAAAATAATATATGTATAAATAAATATTAACAGCAAATACACATGCGTGAAAAACAGTCAGTACTCTCTTTGCAGCCTTATAATAATATAAGTTATAACTCTAACCTAAAATTTTCACAAGAATATATTATAGTTGATGATGAATTCACTCTGTTTTACACTCTTTTTAATGTCTTTTGAATTTACTCTTGACCGAATCCTTCAGTCTCTTCGATTGCGTAGTTCAATTTTTCCACCATTTGATCGTAGCTTTTGTAAGGTGGTAAATCTAATCTATTGAAACAAGTGTGGGATCGCGGCAGCCAAGTATCTTTTCCCACCTGATGAAAAAGATAACACATTATTAACCACATTAAACAAATGATACTGCTGAAGACAATTCAACCCCTGATTGACTGACATGACTTCTAATATTCCGCTATCAATAGCATAAAAAGATCACATACGTTCATCCAAGTTATTTGATGTGTGTAATATATATGAAAATCTATGTATGAAAGATTCTATTCTGAAACTCGAATAACGGAGTATGAACATTCATAGACATCATTAACATAAAGTACCTTTTGAATAAATAAGTGTTTTTCTAAAAATAAATGGTCAATCTACAGTTAGTTACATGCTATATTGCAAGCAAAAGTTTTTTTCACATTATGGTAAAAATGAGTGATAGGAATAGTATATATTAGCAGTCCCCAACTGAGAAAATATTGAGAGTTGTTGCAATGTCATAAGAATTCAAAAACATATTAAAACACGCTCCAACAAATATCAAAATATTTCATTATTTTAAATCAAACAACTGTAATCACCATTTCATAATAATAAAAAAAAAACAACTTTTACTCATCCGCATGATTCAAAAATTGAGTTTATTGGTCCGCGGAGACTGGAAGGTTGGCGACAGCTGGGCTGTATTATGTGTGAAGAAAGAATTTACCTTTTCTATGCAGAATCTCTGGGGCCCATTAGAGCCCATAAGTTCAGCAAATCCTCCAACTGGAACATGACATGTCCCTGTGACAAATTGTAAAAGTCTAGCGCGTTTCTCATTATCCGTAGTCCGCACAAACTAAATTTGAAGAAAAAGAAAAACAATTTTAAAGCATATTGAGGCAGTCTTTTCTCTGCTTTGTCGGTTAATACAATCATCAAAAAACATTACCTCCATGCTCGATAACTGTGAAATTTGACAAAGCACATCGGAAATGACCATTTTAAAATAAAAAATAAAAATTGATTGAACTGATTAAATTCAGAAAATACTCACAGAACATTTCTACTATTTTTCATAAACTGATAAAATCTTAAATATATTTTCAGTTCAAGCAAGTGCTTATGTACTATTGAAAATATGCACCCAACTTTTCCTTAACGCTTTTGAGTAGTATCGCCGTACCGGTACGGAAAAGTATTTTGTCATCTATTATCTATTGCCATTCTAATATATTTTTTTTGAATAATTGTTATTTTTCAGATATGGATACTACAGTGATTTATGACAAAAGATTTTTTCAAAAAGGTTAATATTTGCAAACGAATTCGCGGCCATATATTTAACATAAAATTCCATTTCGGGTGGATTCCCTTCCTGGAATCGACATCAGTAGAGCACCATCTAGATGCCCACAGATGAAAGCAAAAAAAGATCTATGCCCAAATTCAAAGTAATAGCTTCTAGAAAATTATTTAAAACTAATAATAAATTAGTAAACTTCAGACTTTTAACTAGGCGTTTTATAATTCAAATTCTTGAATAAATAATATTCTACCCAGATTGATCCGTATCCAAAAAGCATGTTATTATATTTTTGTGTGTAGCAATAGTAAAAATAATCAAAATATAAGAAACTTAATATAGTAAAAAAAAAACTCACTACTCAAAGGGTTAAGTATGGACACCTTGTCTTTTTATCTGCACCATTTTGGCACAAGTGGGACTAATATAGATAGATATTTATTATATTTAAATGGTTATGATACAGTGGCACAAAAGTATAAAATAAAGAAAAAATAGCAGTTGGCACACATACCTGCCAAAACCAGGCAACCTGCTTGCTGGTACGGGTGTAATGACGGTAAATAGTGTTTCTCTGCCAGTCATCCACGTCAATCTCCTGCATCCCGCAAAGCATCAACTCTAACTCCCTTTCATCAAAGTATTTAAGCCACTCAAGAGGCACCACCTCATTGAAACCGTCCAGGAACGCCTTGGTCTGATCTTCGATACCTCGAGACATCCTCCACGCTGTCACGAGAGCCAAATACTCTTCTTTGTTGGATTGAGATACTCTGTCGCGGTCTCCATTAGGCTTTAGCTCATGATGTACAACCTGACCGAGGACTTCAAAGTCCACGCTGAACCACATCTCTAGGGCACATTCATCAATATCGTTGTCGCGAATCCACACCAGTGAGTTGTAGAACTCTGGGTCAATAGACTCTATGTCTTTCATGGTGAGTTTTTTGTTGAGCATTCTTTTATAGAAGGGCATGGTGAACCCGGAGTAGATAAAGCGGCCGTGGTAAAGTGCCATAGCTATAAACCTGCCGATGAACTTAAAATACAACAGATGATCAGGATTGACGTAGCTAGCGGGATTTATCTGAAGACTGTAGTTGTTCTTGTTGGCATACTCGAACAAGCAGTACATCGGGTTCAATACTTCGTGGGAGAGCAAGAAGAACCACTCGCGTGACACGCCTCCATAATCGAGTCCCTCTTCGCCTCGAAAGATGACGTAGAGTCGGCGACGGAGCTCATAAGCGGGAAGCCTCATAAGCTGATGGTAGGAGTCTTCAAACAATGTCTGTCTAGTTAAGGTGATTTTGATGTGGCTCGGCAAGGAATTGCTCTGACAAAGATATCTGAATTGGCTAAGTTTCCAGCGGAAGGAACGTTCGTAGGCCCGAGGAACACCATACATCCCCTTGGGTCCCTGGGGCGCTCCCGGTCTGGGATCTTGGAATGTGGTGGTCCGCGTGTTGTGATCCACAAAGTATATGTTGCCATCTTCCGTGTGACGGATTTCCCATCCGGGGGGTAGGGCCACATCTTCTGCAGAGCTGGACTCTTGTCCCTGTATAGTTTTACATTGTATTAGTAAAATATACATTCTGATTAATGAGATATAGTATTAATATTTTAACTAAAAACAATGGCGGATCACCTCATAAGCGCACAAAGTATGCGCTTGGGGCCTCAAAATAACATATATTCTTTAAAACCCATGTAATATTTCAAATTCAGTAGGAGTAATTTGAAAAACAGGGCCTCTAAATTTGATTGCACCTGGGGTCTCCCAATTGCTCAATCCGTCACCGCCCAGAGATATACAAAAACGATATTCAGTGTGCTTAACCTTTTAACTGCCAGCAGGTGTATGTATGGCGGTACCTCGCACGCCACGAGTTTAATTCCAATTATATATATTTTTTAATTTATCGTTTTTTCAAGTAGTAAAAACGAAAACTGTTTCAATTGTGAGTATAGGACGATATTCCCAATAGATGTCGTAGTGTGTTCGACACAGTTGTATGTTTAACATAATTGATTTACGTTAGTAAAATCCCTTTCAAAGCGTGCGTCCAAAGACGTCATTTTATGTATGATTGGCGTACCGTTCACGGAAATGTTCGCGTCTTAAGACGCTTGTGGCAGCCATCCGGTTAATAGACTAAATGCATGATTTATTCAAAAGTATCAGATCCAAGGTAAGTGGGAAGGAATGAAAACCCAATACGTGCATAAGTTGATGAGATGAATATATCAATGGCAAAGTTCTATACAAGAATAAGTTAAAAAAAAAATGTTTTAAGTTATATTACCCATTCGAATACCTCTCTACAATTAGAAAAAATGACTACATGTTCTTAATCAGATGTAATTAAAATTTTATCAAGCAGATTTTATAGATCAGATTCAAGCAGGTATGTTACTTCACTTGTTTAAAGTGAAAAAAACTTAAATTTTGAAGTAACAAAAATGTGAGATGCAACATGACTGACCTGAGTCCTCGGATCTTCCCATTGAGTAGTTCTATTTTTGTGATTGACAAAATAAACTCGTCTCCCTTCGGGTTGAATACGTCTCTCCCAGCCGGAGGGCAAAGCGCCTAGAGTTTCTTCTTCTGTATCTTCAGTGGCGGTTCCGGCAGCTGGGGCTGCTGCCGGAGCCGCCCCACCGGTCACCGCCACGGCTACACTTGCCGCTTCTTCCGTTGTTCCAGTGGCTGTACCGTTTGCAGCTCCCGGTCCACCGGGCTGAAATATTTATTCATAAATTTATTATATTATTGAATGTGAGAAAAAAATTTATTTGCAAGTATCCCCGCAATAAAAAACAATTGTGAAAGGACAGCTGCTAAGTCTTTTTGATCCTGATTTTTTTTGATCTTAATTGATATTTGGTGGAGACATTATAGTAAATAATAAAACACTATTTTGTATTTATTCTACTATTATTTAATAGTATCAGGACCAACGTTCCCGCTAAGGTGTGCGAACACTTCCGATAACGTCTCCGCACACATTTTTCCATCTGCCTCACAAACCGCACACAGAAATATTGGAAAAAGAAGTTTGATTTACATTATTTTATTAAATGTTATGTCATCTCTGCGATAAGACAAGTAAATATTAGGTTGACTATTGTCTTTTCAAGAAATATGAAAATAATAGGTTGATTGACAGGATTCTAATGGGATAAAGCACCAAGCTATCAGGTTAGAATATTATATCATTTCCATAAAACTCATTGATTCCTAGAGTTTTTTTAGCAGCCTGATGTTTGATTTATCAAGCTTCGGTGAGTAGGTCAGTGACTACCTACGAGAGGTCTGCACGGGCCCGAGTCCCCACCCGGCCCAGGCCGGGTAAGCGCAATTGAGATTCGGGCTCTGCCCGGGCCCGGGTACGAAATTTATTTCTTCAGAAAAATATTTCAGACTATGTTCCTGTCATAAGTCAGCCATGATGATTTTAATTATTACGAGTTCTATAGAGAATCGGGTTTTTTTGCGGGGTGAGGAGTATAAATCTGGGCTTCGGGTCGGGTTTGGGTAACAAGTGTGGTATTAGACTCGGGGTCGGGCATGAATCTTTCGGGCTCGGAACGGGTAATTTTGTAAAATTTCAACCCCTGCAGATTTCTACTACATACATACCTTCATACACTTTTTGTTTTTGCTGAAAATTAAATGCACGAAAAAGTTATGGCCCGCCTCGCACACACAATAGAAAAATTAGAGGGAATGTTGATCAGGACCTGTATCGCTCATCACGAGCATGTACAAATAATTCATCAATTATCCTAATAAATAATAGTTGGAATATGTACCAAAGTGTGTTTTATTATTTATGAAAATTTTATTTATCTAGATTGTCAGTTATTCTAGATAACAACTGTAGGGAGTAAATTAACGAAATGGATAAATTACCTGGTTGTAAAGGAATCTCTGGTTGCCCTGAGTGACTACATGTCGCCGTTCTCCTTGCCAGTGTTGGAAATGCTGCAGCCTTTCAGGTGACGGTCTCTGCCAGGTCGTTGTTCGTGTGTTGTGATCTACATAATAAACGCGTCCGCGTTCATCTCGTCTCAATTCCCAACCAGCGGGTAAGGCCATAGGGCGCTCCCATGATGTGGAACGAGTGTTATGGTCAACATAGTATCTACAATAATTTAATATATTTTAAAATAACTGTTCAATTGTAATGTAATAATTATAGCCTAACTAGCCGGTACCCGGCAAGCGTTGCAATGCCACTCGAAGAAAGAAAGTGTTGTGCCGATTGTCTATGGTACTACACACCTACTGTAATTTAATTGTAATACGCCTATAACTGTGTTTCGCACGCTTTATGTTTCTTTGGTCTTAAATACGCTTGAATATGGATCCATCATTTGGAGTCCATATGAAAGTTCATACAAGCTGCAATTGGAGAGAGTCCATAAGAAATTTCTAAGATATTGTTATTTCAAAAAATTTTAATTCTTTCCCTTTGATAATTCCTTAAAGGAATACTACCCCACCAAATTTCTTTTAGGAATGTTATCATTTCACTCTCTTGAAGCTCGAAGATCGTTTTCAAGCTTCAAGCATTTTTCTCTTCTCCTTCGGGGCCGAGTTAATAATCCTGAAATTCTCATGACTATTAATTTACATGCTCCTAATTTATTCTTGCGTGGGAGAAACTATGAGCAAAAACTTTTATTTCTAAAAACTTATACCTCGCTTAGGAGGTATGAGTCACCAGTTCCTAGGGCTGTTCGATTGATCAACTCATTTCCTAGAGAAGTGGACATTTTTAGTATTTGTGAACTGTTTGTAAAATTATACTATTTTATTTCTTGATTTTTATGTATTATGTAGTTTTATTTTATATTTTGTGTCTTTATATTTGTCAAATACATGGCGAATTGGCGTCAGCTGTTATGTCATGTACTATAAATAAATAACCTTCGCGCAAGTTGCATGAACGGTATGGCACACATACAAACATTGATTTTTAAATAAAATACCTACTGTAAGCTAATTTTAATATGCCTATAACCTTTGCTTAAGTTTCTCAAAGTTTTATTGCAATCGGATGAACAGTGTGGCAACGCATAAAATACAAACAAACAATAACACCTAATGCACGAAACACATTTAAATGTAATGTAAAAATTTGATTTGACAGATTTGAAATATTCCATTTTTAATACAAACAATCAATCGACCGTCAAATTTGAATTGTCTGAATGCTGTTGGATTGTCAATATATCAAAACAAAATGGCCGCCGTTTAAAAATTCGAACAATGGCCATTTTTGTTTTGATATACTCGGCAATTTGAACGGTAAAAAACATTGAAATCTATGAATATTTTAGTTTTTCGACACTGTAAGTTAATTTTAATATGCCTATAACCTTCCCGGAAGTGCAAGCTAAAAAAGTTTTATTGCAATCGGATTAGCAGTTTTTAAATGTATAATGGCCGAAAATTAAGCAAACAAACATTGATTTTTATATATGTAGATAATGGTATATGCGGCAACTCCCTCGACTCGCTCTATTGGAAGATTAGAGTAAGGTGGGTAAAGTGATCGGTTTGCTGCACATCCTGTTTATCAGGAGTGTATAGGTTAAGATTAAATAGATACCTATTCATATATTAGAGGGACTGAAAAGAAATCTATTATTTTAACATGCCTTGTTTGAGATCAGTCTGTACCAGGATATGGTCGCGTCAATATCTGTTTAAGTATTTCATTTGATAGTAGTATTCCTCAGCATTATTTTTTTGGGTCAAACATTATAAATAGTTATTGATGACATTTTAAAGTCGCATAAAGTCGACATGCGCACCACTGATATTTATCAGACTGTTCATATAGAAAGCTGACTGGAATATGTTTTAGTTGACAATTAATATTAAGAGGATATTGTTCCTTCGCGCCTGAAAACAGAGTAAATCGATCGTTTGCCGTCGACTAAATCTCGTGAACCGTTCACTCAAAATTTTTTTTTTTCAATAATTACATTTTCCAAACGCTTTTTTACACTATTGCATTTTTTTTTCATGAAAATAGTCATATTTTAAAGGAAACACGGCAAAGACAAAAAACGGAATTTGAAAAACTGCTTTACGTTGAGATCATTTTTAGAGATTATTATAAGATACCGAAGTTTAATGTCTTAGAAAGAAATGCAGATAAAGGTTTGTTTAAGAAAGTGAATTGAGCAGAATTTCCAATTTATGTTTTGTAATGATTGTACATCCATTTGAAATGTACCATTTCTCCCACTTTTTCTGACTGATTTTTAAAGCATAATTGGATCATAAATACTTCTACAAAAAATTGGAATGATAAAACATTTTATTGTTTACATTTAAAAGCAAAAAAAAAAAAAAATAATAATACCAATAAATGGTAACCATTTTTCGGGGATGTCTTTTTCTTACCTACCATTCTTCAGTTTGAGCTCAGTTTGAGATGAGGCTTGGTCTAGAGTGGACGTGTCGAAAATTTCTTTAGATATTTTTAAATCACTGGTCAACGAACATTAGAGATATGAATCAAAGCAATGTATTTTTTACACTACCATAAAAAACGGTTAAATATCGGTTGGGGTTAGGGTTGCGCAAAGCGCTGATAAATAATATTATTATTTATAATACAATAATGTCTTGTTCAGTCGAAATACTTGTAAAGACCAGTATTACTTTAGTTTATGGATAAGCATTTTGAAATAATTATTCGGCAATGGTTTTAAAAAGAGATTCTATTCAATATAATAGTAACAGTAGTTGAATAAAAGTCATCTAAATGGAAAAAAAACTTCAAAATTATCGGAGAAGCTAAGATGTTAATAGTAAATATTTTTTACATAATATACAGATGGTAAACCATGTTTTTTGCAACGTTAAGTTTTTTTAATTGAATACATTTTTCTACCGTCAAACGTGTTTTTTTAAACTTATAATTGAACAAAACAGAATGCTAGAAAATATTCGAAATTGATATATGACAAATATATATACATATGTATGGATACATAATAAACTTGTGAAATATTTTTATTCATACATTTAAGTCATTGTTTTGTACCACCCAACAAAGTTAGTCCGATGCAGCCGATATAACTTAACGACTTTAATTTATCTATTATATTAAATGATTGAAGACCATATTTTTTCGATAACTTACCAAATTATGTAACAATGTTATACCTACAATACATTAATATTCAAATCAATCGCATGGTTTGAATTATTTTTAATATTATTAGTATTATGTTTTCTTGACACAACCCTGAATTTTGAACTTATATATTGACGACAGAGAGGAGGTTCTCAAACATAAAAAAAATACGAATATATTTATGCATTCGATATAAATTATTTGAATAGATATAATATTTATTTAGTTTCTTCCTTATTGAGTTAGGCTATATATAAACTTGAAGTAAAAATAAGCACATAATAAAATTTGCTAATGGCTTGAAAGAATTATTAACATGGATTATGAATATTTTCGATAGTTTCGGTAGTCACTTAAGAAAAAGTCATTTTATAACAAATAAACTTTGTTATTCCACTGATCGTTTACAAATTGTAACACGTATTTGGCTTTTTCGAGAAGCGTTTTCAGACCAACTATTAATCGTCAAGCTATTAGTTAATGATTACATTTATTCTAAGCAATCAGTAGAATAATTAAGTTTTCTGATAAAAAATATTGTTATTCCGCACATTCAGTAAAATATACACCCAATCCTTTTTTTTACGCGATTTATTTTTTCGCGATTTTTTTGGACGGCACCGTTACGCTTTTTCATACATTTTTGGTACTTTTTTACACGATTTTGGAACCGATTTATCAAATTATATGAAAATATTTTGTTTTTACGCACCACTATCTGGAACCAACGGATCATCCTGAGATTTTGGATCCTAGATTCACAAGGTCAATAGAAATATGGAATCCGCAATACATTTTAGACGCTATTAATAAAAAACGTAAAGAATTCACTGTGCGAAATGTTCAATCGATTTGATAAGAACGATTACTTAACTTACAATAATTTAAAAATATCGAAGTTTTTTGTCTAACACGAAATATAAGACAAAGTTACGATAATTTTCGGATTAAATACATAGTGAAAACTATAGCGCGAACCAGAAATAACTATCAATTGCAACTTATAATTCTTTTACTAAATAATTTTCTATTTTAATCTTATTATGTCAATATTTTTTATGTTTTAATCTTTTTATGCAACAAAATTATTTTTCAAAACTGTATTCATCAATATCAATATCATAACAAATCATATCAAATCAATATCATAACAAATAGGTTATACAAAATTAAAAATAAAAATTAATTATTTCAATATATTAGAGAAAGTTTGAGAATTTTGTATTGTATGGTTTGTTTTGCTTCTCCGAAAACCGTTACTTTATGAAATACGATAGCTTACTGTTACATTGCAATACCTCATTACTGTCTATATACCCATTCGTGTGTTAGGTGGTATTGTTATTTTTGTAATGAAATATAAAAATGTTTTGCTTGTTTTGATACTGTAAAAATACGTATAGTGGTGGTTACCTATTTCAGTCAGTGCAATATTTATGCTGTAGGTCAAATTAAAGTTTTGCATTCCTACTGAGTCGCCTTAATAGAACCAAAGAATCATTAAACAAACACTGCCATTAATATCTGATAACATTCATTAAGATACATAAAACAAAGGTACTGAAAAATTCTTATTGTTGTCAAATGCGATTAATAAATTTAATGTGTTTGGTATCGAATTACGTTATTGTCTGGGGTAACTCTTATCGCAAAGAATGTTAACTGCCACTCGACATGAAAACCAACACGTTTCTGTTTTATAAGAAAATCAATTCTGAAATTTTCAGGATCATGTCATCTAATCCCGGGATTGAAATGTATCAAAAACTGTACGGGATCCGAGATTGGATTCCATAGTAATTACTGAAGACCAAAGATAACATAAAAATTATTACATACCGTCTACCGTATACATCATATCGCATTTCCCATCCAGTAGGAAGTGGTTCTTCAGGACCGACAGCAGCAGCAGGCGTAGCTGGGGAGGGCGAGCCGGAATTAGGGTTTGGATTTATATTGACTGCGTTGGAATTACTTGAAGAGCCTGCATTTCCGTTTGCAACAATCGGGGCAGGCGAGTGTGATGCTAAGCCGCTAGCTGTTCCGTTACATACTGGAGGAGGGCCAGGCGGAGGAGCATTGCTTGCATTCTGAAAGACATCAAACTCACTGATTACGACACATTTCGTCGGATGAATGATTTCTCATTTCATTAAAGCTGGTGGATATTACTTTTAAAAATGATAAAAACTAGTAACAATCGGTGTTTCACAACTGTTATATTAACTAACAATGGAAACTAAATGAAAAGTTCGTTAGTTGTAATCAATAAGTTGATTTAGTTGCCAGACAGTTCTAAATGTGCGCAATCTCAATATCAAAGCGAAGAAATCATGTTATAAACCTGATGTCTGGATGCAGCACGCACACGAGCCCGAACTCCTCCATTAAGAACACTACTCCGTGTAGCCGTGGCGGGTGCGCTTCCAGTCTCTGCAGACAAATCGATTCGTAGGCCACCCAGCACTACTACCAATTCCCCGCTCTTATTATCTTCGGGAGGAGCTTGCCCTTGAGCTGGCTGACGGGTAGCTATCAGATCTACATGAAAAAATAAGTTAATAAATAAAATATATATTTATTGTTTTGGTAAAACTGCATATAACTTTTGTAGTATCGATAACTACAATTATCAAAACCAATTCCCGCCATAAATTATAGGCATCATAAGAAAATTTCTTTTTTTTCCGATTATAGAATAATTTTTCAGAATCAAACTTAACAAAAAAATATTATTTAGATGACATTGAGGGAGGAATTCCATAACATCATCAGGTACAATATGCAAATGATCAAAAGAGCGAAATAAAAGTTGCTGGATTTATTCAAACATTTTTTTTTTTGGGTTATGAATACTCTGTATTCCTTTTTATGATTTTTCTTGTTGCTTTGATTTGAGTAATAGTTTAAATATAAAATAATCCAAGCCCTTAGGCATGTCCAAAAATAGGATTATTTGTAAAAAATTGAAACAAATGAATTCGACATATTTTTCCACATGTTGGCTAATCCAACAGGCCCCGTTTTTTCATATAAAACTCATATTGGGCGCACACACGGCAGCATTCTGCAGCCGGCCTAACATTTGCAGTCCACATAATCGGCTGCTCATTGTTGCCGACAGCGGCAACAGAATGCTCCCCTTACATGCTGCAATTTTAACCCTTACATCACTCTTTATTTAAAGGAAAATACTATAGAAGAGTTACGTTCATGAAACAATCATATATATAGTTATCTAAATTTTATTTTGTACTCACCTAAGGTCAATTCCAAATTTTCACACTTCCCATTATAATGCAGTAAGACTTGATAAAGATTCAATAACTTTTCACCTATGACATTATCTTTCCTAAAGTTATGGTGGTCCACAACACGAAAAAGGATTTTCGACTGAGGCGTCACAAGAAGGGTTAATTCTTCCTTCCATTTAGGATGTGTGGTACCTTTTGTTACATCTGTTTTCCTAAGATTACTATCGTCTACCAAAACCTCAACATAAGGGCTCGGTTTAAATAGTCCAGTGTGTCGCAGTGTTGCCGATTCAACTGAAACAATTACGTGAGTAAGCAGTTAAGCAATAGAAGAATTATTGAAAGGTTAATGATAAACTCAAAGCACATTCTGAACTTAAAACACATAATATTGCCAATAACGTAACATAATATTTCTTCATCTTGTTTTTTGTGATTTTTTGAAATGTTAAAGCTTTCTCATTTGAACAAACAAGGTTGAACAGCACAAATTTGAGAAAATGGAATATTAAATATAGAGGATTGAATATATAATAAGTCCGTCTCCGGATAAATTTTATCAAACTGCAATCATTCACTTGAATGTCCTACAAGTTATTCACAATTCAAAATATTTTTTTAATTTTTATCACTTCCTTTTATAATAAGAAAAAATGTTTTATTCAATAACACTAGCAAAATAGAAACAGACAGCACAGGGGTGTAGCTGTACTGGTGATTTGGGCTCGAAATTTCAATATAAAATTGTAAAAAATAACCTATTTATCTATTTGAAACTTTATGAATGTTCCCCATAACCTTATTTTAAAAAATCTACGCCCATGTTGAATGATTTAATTATCTAAAAGATATAACTCATATACCAGCCAAATTTTTATTATTAATTATTGAAGGCTAAAATTAGATTATTGCAATTTTTGTAATGACAAACTTTGTGTTCCCGACGATTAGGTAGATGACGAATATTGAAAATGAACTGTTTCTTTTACTAATAAGTGGGACCAGTATGCCAATGGTGATGCAACTAAGAAGAACTTTAAGAACAGTGTTATCCCCTTTAAATATTGATACATTTCGAGAGGATAAACACTTTTCTCTTCAAGCGAATTTGCTCAGTATATATATTTTTTTGTATTTAATAATAAATTGAAATAGAAAAGATAATATAAAAGTTATGTACTCACCCAACACACTTAGCTGGTGGAAACCAGACATCGGTGCCGAAGTGCTAGTTGTAGCCATTTCAACACATTTATTGGATGATTCAGATGACAAGTAAATAAAACCTACTTGCTGTCAGTCAACCATTTTGCACCAATCTAAAAAAGGTAATCAACCTTTTAGTTACATATCAATAAATAAAGTGGCTCTGATTATTAGATTGACATGAGGATAATTTATTCAGTAAGACAAGTCTCTTTCCAGTTTTTAAAACAGCTAAACTACAATGCACATACAATTATACAATAGTTTAATAAATATTGTCTATAAAATAGATTATTAAATTATCTTTTGATATTATTTAAAAATTAACAGATGTTGCTAATCCGTAATAATGACGAATGCTTTTTGCCTATCATAAACAATGATGCAAATAATTCTAATAGCACTGAAATTATCACTGTAATCTAATTGTTCATTTTGGTAATAATAATATTATGACTGCTAAACGAAAAAAGACAATACAGATGAACATAGTGACGACGCTGTCAATTCGGCAACAAAGAATCTTTCATCCGTAGCAAATGAAGAAAAAACACGTTATTAAGAGTTCTTAATAACATAACAAATACGAGATAACATGCTACATTTGTATTACAATAGTGATTTTGCACTTATCGTTTCGTGATCAATAGATACCACTGACTTACATGATCAGGAAATTCCAATATTCAGAATAATTTCATCAATGTTCATTAATTTCACGAGAAGTGGACACATTAGATATCAACATGCTTTGCATTTTACGTCACTCTGAGAAACAATATCGCGTTTTAGGAAAATATGTCGGGTTTGAACGAACGAAACAATCACCGCTGTCAATTAGATATTATTTGTCATATTTTCGGCTGTCCTTTATCAGCCTGAAATGTTGTGCTCACTAGAGCACCTGGTGGAAATTAAGGAAACTATTTTTTATTTATGAAAGACCATGGAGATTTTTATAATGAAATATTCATTATGTAGAATAAATTATTGTTTGTTATCCGCAACTTATACATTAATTCGTTAAATTTATAAATCAAAAAGGGTAGATAACCATTTCTTCATCATGCTTCGAAGGAATTAGTAATTGAATGTAAAAAAATGTTTCAGGTAAATTAATATCATAATTTTATTCTAAGCAGCATTTAATGGGTTACTTCATTAATTGTCATCGTTCATCATTGTTTTCGCGACTGTTTCTGTGATCATATGAAAGATGTATTTTATCGACACAACTAGCAACATTTTAAATATTTAATAAACAGAATCAGCTGACAGGAAGTATCACGTCTAACTATATAAATGTCCAACGCAGACATCGACATGGGGGAAGAAGCTATTCATCCAAATAATGCCGAACCCGTTGATAACGCTGATGACGCTGATGAAGATGTTAATCCAGAAGGTTAAAAGAATTTTGAAATATTTCTAATAAATCCAAAATATCAACACTAACTGACGTCTGTGTTTACCAAAACTGACACTTTTTTCCACAGAATATAAGATGCTGGATGCCAAACTAGACGATTTAAACATAGCTCTCGACTTAATGGAACAAAAGAATGATCACATACGTTCTGAATTCCTAAAACTTCTACATTCCAACAAGCAAATACGAGAAGAATTGAAACAAGAAAATCCCAAGGCAACGGACGCTGGTGAAAATGCTGAAGGAAAATCATAATAATCTGTCTTCAATGTTAACCATTCAAAGTATTATAAATGTAGTCCTTTATAGGTGGTTTGGGTCATACTATTTTCATATCTGTTAAAATCTAGTAAATCTATTTAAATAGTTTATTTATACTCCCAAAAGAATATGTTATAATATTATTGTGAATATTTATTGCTGTGGAAACTTTTTAATGTTATAATTTATTCTGGTTTTGATAAATTTATACATTTATTGTATTTGAAGAAAAAAAAATATCAGAAATGCAAGAAAAATATAGCAGCTGTTGCTAATTTTTTCTGCTGGTTATTTCACTGAAGATTCATCATATACCTAGTACCTAATATGTATTTATTGTTATTGCATACTGATAATATTCGTATCAATAAAAAGATGATGCACTATTTGAAAAAATATATATGACCTGTTGGCGGTCAAAATTATTCTTTTTCTGTATGATTAGTTACTTTCTATCCTATCCTTTGGCCCTTGATGCCTTCCACCTATTTTTGTAATATATATATATAACATATATATGTATAGTTAGAATCAAATTAAATATTGCTAAAGTTTCCATCAAAAATTTTCTAATGTATGTACTATGTGCACTGGCAGATCCAGAAAAGATCCCAGAGGACGGCCATTCGATTTTAAATTATAGCTCGTACATGGATTTTTATTTAAGCATTTCAGTGTATATATTTTGTTGCTTCATTAAAGCGCAAGACAAAACTTGAAACAAAAAATATTAAATCCATACAAAATTCTTCTCGGGGGGGATTGGTATTGAATTACTTTCAAATAATTGACTTATTAAAAATGTAATACACTTACTAACTGCACCATCACTTAACTAAGTACAAATCACTAACGTTTAGGATGCATATCGCAAAAAAATACCTGGTAGGCTGTGTAGAATGTCTATTAGTCTAAGGAATATGCAGGCGATTGTCTGGTATAATTATGGGAGCAACTAAACTTTTTGTGTCTGATGAGGTCCTTTCATAAACAGTAAAAATTCTTTGATTACAATACTGTGTAGACTTATTTGTTTATACCGATTGTGGAAATACTAAACAAACTGAAACATAATTATCCCTGTGTAATCACCACAATATTGTCCTAGATTATGATTGATTATCAACATCTTAAGTAACATACTTTTTCAAATATTTTATTTCAGGTGTATAACGTTGAGAACCAGTTTCTATGACAATTCCCTCAACATAACCAAATTTTCTCTCATCTTTGAAGAGCTTATTCATAGTTATGTATTTTTTTAAATGTATATCTGTTACCTTCTGTCATAGTACCGTAGTAAATTTTATATAGTAACATTATTGTTCGATAGATGTGTTTAAATAAATAAAAATGCAAGATTACCTGTTTTTATATATTCACTCCAATTACCTACTTCACAATTCTAGATGAAATACAAAGAAACTATTCTATACATATCTGGAATAAAAATACTTAGACATAAGTGGGCTCAGCAGTCAGCAGCTCTAAAATTTTCAGTCAAAATGTGTGAAAAAAAAATCTTAAGCTGACTTAATAAAAACAGACAGAAATTCGGACAATGTACTAACAAAAAAAATCATTGTTTATGTACAACGTAACGAACCTTCTCTTCTCTTCTATCATTATAAGGCCAATTCTCGAAATCTCGAGTAAGAAATAAAGCTGAGCTCGTTTAAAATTAATCCCTAGTAAAAAAAAAATGTTTTTACACAATACTCCCTCAAAATGTGTTTACAAGTATTTGTTTAAATTTCTTATCTTTGAAACCGAAACGGGCCTAAAATAAAATATTACATCCATGAAAACATCAACAAAGAATAATTTACAGGGAACTTGATGTCAATCGGAGCAATATATCAACTAAATTTTCTCTTTCGCTTCATACAAAAGAAAAACCAAACTGAGTTAAATTAAGCTGGGCGGGCTAAAATAAAATAACTTCTCCAGACATGAAAACAACAAAAAAGGTTACAAAAGCCCATGTTCTAAAATTTATACTACATGGTGACATGAATTTTTTGTGGTTTTTTTTTATACATTGCATGAAAAAATGTTATTATTTATATATTTGCTTTTGTTAATAAAATTTTCAAAAATATATAGTGCGGTTTGGTTGACATCCGATTTTTTATTAAAAAATATAAAAAGTCACTGTTGTTTAAGCACACCACTGGCTACCTGTTCATTTTTAGAGATAAATTGTATTAGAATAAAATAATTAAGAATGCTTTACTCGACTGGAATGTTATGAAAATCTTATGAAGCCAGATTTTTTCAATTAAACGAATGTTTGTAATAATTGTATAATTAATAATGTGTCTTAATAAAAGTAGCTTGGTTTGAAATGTATGAAACGAATTTATTTTAAGAAAATAGGAGGTCGATGTTTAAACACGCTTCTGGCTCCCTGTTTATTATTTACAATAAATTAGTTGAATACTATAACTAGATTTTAACAGTTATACGAATATTTGCAAATAAGTCACAATTTGTATCAGTTATAGATATCTTCGCAGCCCGTTGTAATTACCTTTAATTACTAGTAAGTTTGTATACATATCGACAGTGGAAAGGAAAAAGGACGTACCCCACAGTTTTTTTTATATTATCACAATGTATCAAACTTGATACACGTTCTATCAAAAGGATGCAAGCTGCAAATGCCGAATTAGTATCTAAATTTATCTTTTAAGTTTGAAAAAGATGACCCTGTAAAAAATTAAAACCAAGAAAAAAGACTGAAATAAAGGTTTTTTCTGGATTATTTATTTAATTAATATTATGTTATGTCAACTAAACACCAGTTTAGAAATCTCCGTGCACTTCAAGGTTGTGTATAATTCATAATTTGCATATGGCCCAAAATCATCAAAACACGTTTTTTGCGCCTCCTGTAAAATTTGATATGTGTGGGTTACGTCCTTTTTCCTTTCCACAGTCGATATCATTATTTTATTTAAAAATTGACATTATTTCATTCGACATTGATATTAATTACCTCGTATTGAAAATAATATTTAAATGATAAAAATGCAGTCATTAAAAAAATGAGAATCATTCAAATGATTTTTTTATTATTATTTTGCACATTACTTAGTAATTTTTTATTGTTTATACTTTTCTGAATAGTGTAAGAGGTTCGAAAAATTGAATAAGCAGGGTTTATCACTGGTAACATTTGTTATCTTTCATTTGCCATGTGCTTGTTATTGAGCTGTCAGTTATCAATTTCATTATTCTTCAAAGGTTAATCGTGTTTCAACTATCTATCTTTTGTCACAATGCCGAAACGAGTAGAGCATCTAGTAGTAGATACAAACGCATTTATAAACAATGCAGCGATCAATGTATGGCAATTAAATATAATTTTATTTTACCCATCAATTGTAAAACCCAGCAGCTCACACTTACCATGTTTCTTTTTTCTTTTTTTTTTAGGATGTCGGAGAAAATGTTTATACCATCCAGGAAGTTATCGATGAAGTCACTTCTAGACGTCAACTGAGACATCTATCAGTGCTAACTTACGATCTGATTATTAAAGACGTATTCACAGAGAATATAAAATTTGTAACAGAATTTTCAAAGAAAACTGGTGACTATTTAAGTCTCTCGGCAACTGATATCAAAGTTATAGCTTTAACATATCAACTGGAAAAGGAAAAAATTGGAATCTCTCATCTTAATGAAGCTCCTACTACATACAAAAGTGTAACTGGGGGCAGACCTGATATTGAAAATCCAAATTCTGCTGGATTTTTTAATCCTACCGATTCTAAGAAGCGTTCTAGTGTATCTCAATCAAATCTTGATGATACTGAAGATTCAACTAATATAGACGAAGATCTACATTTGCAGTTGGAGGCACTCAAAGTAAATAGTAACTGTGATGATATTTTGGTTCCCCTGAAGGATTCAACAACCGATGAAAATGATTACATTTCAGGCGAAGAGAGTGGATCAGAAGGTATGTCTACTTTGAATAAAAAGTTCTTTTAACTCTTCCTGTCTTCATACCCACTAGTGGCTAACAAATTAAAATATAGATGATCTCCATAAAGCAAAGACCATGTGTTGACAAGAGGACATGTTAAATCTAGGGCTGTTAATATCTAATATTTTAGATAACCTTTTAATATCTACCACCTACTTTTGCAACAGTAACTCAATTCAGCAGAAAATTAATGTTAGGAGGGGTTTTTATATTATTATCTTTATTTTCATTGCTCAGAGATGGAATTGAAACTTTTTAGCAAAGGTATATTTTAAATGTCAAATTTTAATGTTTTGCCAGCAATATATTTGATAATTGTTACAACAGTCTCACTGCCTCACATGAAAGGTTGAATCACCTTGGGCAGGAAGGACCAAGTTGACAGTCACTTTTGTAAATGATTCTTCTTTTATTTCACCCAACAAGAACCAACAGATTAGATAACTGATAAAACTAACCTTCCAGCATAGAATGCATTAATACAGGTTACTAATAACTGCTAATAAAATGTCATTTGTTTTATCAATTATTAGGATTCAAGGTTATTTATTTTTAATGTAAAAATATCAACTTGATAATGCAATACAGCACAGTGAAACGAACCGTGGTCTATCGTTCTGGCACTCATCTTTTCCCTGCATTTATGGATATTATTTTGTGGAGCATTAACAAAGATGATCCAAGGTTCCACTGTAAAAGAAAATTGTATAACTTACTTGCGCTATTTAATAAAA
Source organism: Himalopsyche anomala (assembly GCA_031772345.1). Taxonomy (NCBI): domain Eukaryota; kingdom Metazoa; phylum Arthropoda; class Insecta; order Trichoptera; family Rhyacophilidae; genus Himalopsyche; species Himalopsyche anomala. The sequence goes on from CM062824.1 coordinate 27,631,422, forward strand.
ATAAAACTCTTTATCATTTGCTTTGTTTTACTTTACAGAAGAGAGTGAGGAAGATGAAGATTCCGGATGGATAACAATATCTAATATATCAAAAGTGAAGAAAGACATAAACCCCGAAGGGCTGGATGATGCTCCACTCGCTGTAGCATGTATAACAGCTGATTTTGCAATGCAGAACGTTTTAAAGCAAATCGGTTTGAAGGTGGCCACCTACGACGGAAGGTTGATCAGACAAGTTAGGACATTTATTTTACGTTGCACAACCTGTTTTAAAACAACCAGTGTAATGAGTAAACGCTTCTGTCCTAACTGCGGCCACACTTCTCTAAAAAAAGTAGCTGTCACCTTGGACGAGAACGGGAAACAGAAAATTTATATTAACACCCGGCGCCCCTTAACCTCCCGAGGCAAACGCTTCAGCCTCCCCGCTCCCCGGGGTGGGCAGCATGCGCAGAATCCTATCCTCACAGAAGACCAGCCCAGGCAGTTCAGTCGTCCCACACGGTTGGCTCGAACTAAGAACAATCCTTTGAACGATGAGTACATTGCTGGTATGATTTAAACATTAATAGAGGGGCTTATGATTAAACCTAACAAACAATAACTCTGAGTACTCTTACTCTGGCGGATTTTTAGATTTAACGAAGAATCATTTTAGATACGTAAATTCTCCGGAATTAGAAAAGAATGAATATTCGTTTGATTGATCTAAATCAGTGTACCAAACTGTGTGCCGCGAGAAGTCTCAGGTGTGTCGCAGTGAAAGAAGCCTTAAAATTTTAATTTTAAATAATGCCTATTCAAATAAATTCAACATCTACATTCAAAAAAATATTTGTCACATTCATACATAGTGTTCAACGCGACACATTTTCCGCGTTTTCTCTTTAAAAGGTACATTTCTTTTTTAACCTTTAGAGGAGTGAATAGATTTATACAGACCTTACTTTAATTTACTGCCTTTCTTAACATGACAATTTTGTGACTTTTTCCCAATGAATATATGTAATTCATACTTAGAGCATATATATGCTTACAGACAGACACTCCTGTGTTGAGTTTAAACTACTTTTATACTCATCTACAGAAAAATGGCGCCGACGTACATGTACGTCCATACTCCTCTAAAGGTTAAAGCATTTTTATTTGGTGTGCCGCGGTACAAGTCGCATTCACTAGTGTGCCGTGAAGTAAAAGAGATTGGCAGACACTGGTCTAAATGTTCTTTGCTATAACTTGGTTTTTGCTACTTTCAAGATTTTAAACAAATAGGGATGAATATTACCTTCGCTATATTGAGGGTTTTAAACTTGATCGCTGGTTTTATTTGATTTTTTAACCTAATGATAATGTTTACTTTTAATAGTCACTTATAATACTTATACTGATGATTCTCTCTATAATACACATGATTTTTTGCAGTTATTTGACATTTCATAGAAACTTCAACATTCATGAATTTCCTTTTGGATTAAATTAATTAGATTTTTGACACAGAAGTACCAACTGTATAATACACAAATAAAAATGAATATGTCTAAAGGGGGAAACATACTGCCGACGCCACGTAAGCGTGTTGGATGAGATCATAGCTACATATTTGCCATTGTATTGTATGGAACAGGAACACACTGCCAACATCCAACGCAACGGCAGTGCGTTCCTGTTCCATACAATACAATGGCAAATATGTAGCTATGATCTCATCCAACATGCTTACGTGGCGTCGGCAGTATATTTCCGCCTTAAAGGTGCTGTGACAAAATCTAGAGACATTGCATCATATTTCATCAACTTGACAGTGATGTCAATATGCTGTGCCCAACAAAACGTTAAGCTATTTTCGGTGTGATTTTCAATAACCAACTATTGAATATTTTATTTGTAGGTTATTCTCCCTTCGTAATGCGAGATGTCAATTCAAAGTCAGCTGTCCTCGGTATCAGAAATGGTAGTGAAATAAAGAATTGGATGAGAAAGAACCCTAATGAGGCAAGAAGAAAAAGAAAATAAGAAAATGAATGAAGATTTTCCTAAAAATCTAAATCAATGTTGATACAAAACCGTTACCTATTGATAAAGAGGGTTTTGTAGGGAATACAAATAAAGGTTTATTTTTAAAAAATACAAGTGTTTAATTTGACTTAAAGCTCTCACAAAACATTTCATCTTCTTCACAGAATATAACAGTAAGTATGCGATCGCTCGGAATATAGTTTTTTGTCTCTTTAAGCTCTCTGATGCTGGGAGTGTTAGAGAAACATTGTGCGGTCACTCCGACCCAGCTTGAGACTTTCTTGTCAATAATTTCTCTGTAAACATAACGAGACAAAATTAGAAGATGTAATTTATATAATGTTAATATATATGATATTGCAGACATTTTTTTAATGAAAATCACATAGATAATGATCAATTAATATGATATGTATCCCCAATAAATATATATATCATCAAACTTGAATCATTCAAATTATGTACACTTCCACAGATTTTGTCACTAACGACCCGGGTTTCGCCTTTCGGCATCTTCAGGCGTTCAAGCGCACGGATGAACTTGAACTGTCAGTTCAAGTTCATCCGTGCGCTTGAACGCCTGAAGATGCCGAAAGGCGAAACCCGGGTCGTTAGTGACAAAATCTGTGGAAGTGTACATAATTTGAATGATTCAAATTTAATATTGAAATTCCACCAAGCACCTTCAGTCGAAATCTTAGATTATAAAATATATATCATCAGTTGACAAGTAAAGCTAGACTACACATGTTAGAAATAAAACTGATAAGATGTGCAGTTATAACTGCACAGTCAAAAATAATCATATTATTCTAACTACTTTGGTTCTGCATTTATATAATATTAATGTACAGTCACTATCTTCAATAAGAATATTAAAGTAAAAGCGTACACTAAAGTGGATTAATTATAATCACTTGCAATGAACAATATAAAGCAGAATAAATAAATGTCTTAAAAAATCTAACATTACATTTGAAGTCATAATATAATAAATCTTTTTTATTTTGACTCAAATATAACCAAAAAGTCCATACATGATGTTAACGCACAGGTGATTCAAAACGGAATTTTCTGTGACCTGTATATAAAATGTTAAGACTGAAAGGTGATTATATATTTGTGAAAAATATGGATTACCATAAAAAAACAATTATTTTTTTTACATTGAAAATAACCTAGGGCAAGGAAGCCCGTAAAAATATAGTAAAATAAATTTCTGTTAATTTCTTTTCATTCTGGACATTTTCTAATCGGCAAGTCTGCAATCTTCCATGTACTCTGAATAGTTTTACTTTTGCTAGGATAACAAAGAACACTAGTGCAAGAATGAAATTGTAAAAATACATTTGTTTTACCAAAATAAAATAGTTTGTGAGAGAAATTTTAGTGGTGCAAATCACATACTAAATCACTTTTAACCTTTAGACCGCGGTTGACTGCTATAGCAGTCCAATCTGAACCGATCTGGATCCGAGCCGCGTTCAAAAGGTTAAGTGTTCTCTATCAATACTTGGTGGAAAGGCATTATATTCAAAAAATAATCTTTTGTACTAAATCGGAATTATAAATAATTATCTGCAATACAAATTTTATCTTTACCTTGATATTTGACGCAATTGTTGAAGATGATGCGATGTAAATAATCCAGATATGTTAAATGCTGTAATATGTCCAGAGACCGACTGATTTTCCTCACAGGAGTATGTGCTGATATGACTATCCTCTGGATGCAAATCTCCTCCGATCGCTATCATTCCCATCCACTCGACGAGGCTGCTAATATCATCCTTATTTAGCAGCGGTATAGTAAAAGTGTGCTGTCGCATCACTCTTAGTTTGGGTGTACATACTTCAATTTGTAAACCTTTCTCTGCTAAGTACTTCGCTATGGACGACGGACAAATTCTTTCATCGTCGGGTTCCCACCGTAAAATTAGAGTAAATTTTTTAAAACAGCGTAATCTTTCTTGAATGCGGTTATAAAGTTTTTTTCCCGGCTTAAAATGATCATCTGTGAGATTAACTTCAATGTCTGAAATTTTTTAAGTTATCATCTCACTTAAAAATTGATTTTTATAAGAAACAGCTACTCAACTCACAATTAATATTCTCCAAGTCAGATGGGGATCTTATGAAATTGTACTCAAGTGAAAAATATCAATAATTTAACTGGATTTTTCTAGATAAGAATACGGAAAACATATATTATGACTGATACGCTTATCTTAACCATAAATATGAGGAAATGGGAAGACTATATACTTATCCTTGATTCGCCATTTTTTAGAAAGCCTGCCGTCAGTTAAGTTAAAGCAGTGTTTCTAAACCATTTGAAAGAATCGCCCCCTTTAGCAGAAATAAATTATCTACCGCCCCCCAAAATGCCATTTTTTGCCATGTAAATCATATTAACATTTTAATAATAGCGCCCCCCAAATTCTGAAAAATTAAAAACATCCCCTCAGACTTTTAAACGCCCACCAGGGTGACGGTACCGCCCCCGTTAAGAAGCACTGAAGAAGTATATTGTAGGGATGGGTGTTACATTATTTTTTTAAAATAATGAAAAGCTCAGTATAATATTGGCCCTAGATTAAATTAACAGGCTGAAATCCATTCTTATAAAATATCATGTACATCCATGCATTGGTAGGGCTTCCTCTTTGTTCGGTACAAACTTCGGAAGGTGTTTAATGTAAAAACAATAACGCTATGATTTACGGGTGCATGATTGTCAAATTAAAATAAAATCATCATCTGCCATAGGAAGAGAAGTACTGATGCAACCACACAATGAGTATTATTTTATACAACCTGCATAAAATTATAATAAATAAAAATAGATATGGTGTTTCCGTTGAAACAAAAAATATGAATGGGCCCTACTGTTTCAATTTACTGTAGTGATATCGAACGATTTAATAATACTGTTGAGCCTCAAAGAACTGTGTAGCTAAGTAAACATTAATAATTGGCCTTCAATTTTTCAATATCACGCATTTCAATTCAATATGGCGAACTATAAATGAATTTTATACAGAGAGAACAATTTGCCATTTAGTGATAAAAATAATATTTCAATTCGCTTCCATATTACGGTTGGCCGTACAATTACTAAAAGATATAATTATATAAAGGTTTTTAAAAAATCATTTAAGTCGTGCTGAAAAAATCTGGGATACAGAAATTATGCAAAAAAATATTTTTAATAACATTTTCCTTTTTATTTGATTGAAATCAGTTACATCGCAAAGTTACATATCTCAACAACTGTTTGTATGATCAGTTTATGTCAGTAAAAATAAGAATATTTACTATAAATGCAATTATTGATCTCTAACACACCTTGTAGCGTTATTAATAAAATAAGGCTAACTAAATAACAAATAACTATTATAAAAAAGCAGTAAGCGAGATTAAAACACCATAAGATTTGATTATGAAAATATCAGGTAATAAGCAAACGACAACCATTTTAATTGACAAACAGCATCTACTATTGTTAAAAGTGCGCAGCGAAAGACTAAATCAATATGTATTTTAAAATTAAATTTGAAATATATTTTTTAAGTAACATGTAAACCTATCCAGTTATGATATCTGCAATTTAAATATGAATACAACTTTACAATATGGCTCATATCGCCTATAGAGATGTTAAACAAAATTAAGAAGAAAAAATGTAGTTTTGAATGTTATTCTAAATTCTTAGAAACATGCAATCATTATTCAATGAACAGATAGTCCCCAACTTACGACGATTCGCACTTACAACCGAAAAAAAAAAGCATTTTTTTAAATTGATAATGCTCGCGAAAAAGTACTAAAAATCTTTTATTATTTTTATTATAATGTCATTCCACCAAGTATTGAGAGTGTACACCTTAAAAGTGATTTATTTGAATTGCATCACGGGGAACCACAGCAGAGATGCATGCGTAAAGTAAGATGACTTAACAAGGATGATGCAATACATATTTGCTCATATATAAAAAAATTAACAATACAAAAATAGTATAAAAATGATTTGTTTTAATACATCGTGCACATCAAGTGTGATCTATATGATTGGGCACATTCTGAGATAATCGATAAAAACTGTTTAAAAAAACGAAACGAAAAAATAACACTTCTATTTATGCAAAAATTAGGGAAAAAATATTTTAGTTAGTATAAGAATACATGTATTGCAAATAATTACTAATTTGCACAAGAAAACGGCATTTTACTGCGTTTTTTGAACCATTTTTAATACTAGCTGTCAAAATACTAATTCAATTTGATAACAAGGCAATAGTTTAGTCACTGGTGTCAAATTAACAGAATTTAATAATGAGAATATATTATCACAACATGTATGTGAATGTTATGGACATAAACAGTGATATCAAATGTGATTTTCACTTTGACAAAAGCCAAGACGCGTACAAGGCGGAAAAAATTTCGACTACTGTAAGAGAAATCATAGTCTTTAATATGAACCATGTGACCATATACGTGGTACTAGCCATGTATTAATTATGGTGCATGTGCACTAAGATCACATTGTTTATATTTAAATGCAAATTTTTGAATGATGGCACATAGTTTGTTTTCTATCTTATTTATTATGTTGTATTATTACATGGTTCATACTTGAGAAGACGGAAATCTGAGGGCAGATCTTAAGCTAATTTTCGTAAAATCATCACAAATACCATATTTAATGTGCAGCGACGAGATATTTTGTATGAAATTCGATATACGACCAAAGCTCAGGAACGTATCTCGGTCGTAAGTCGAGGACTACCTGTATTATTTCATTGTCTGTGTATAACAACACTGCTTTGAAGACAAAACACAAGAATGGGTTCAGTTTTTTTATTGTTTTAAATTTCATATCGCTGCAAGGTACTGATATCGAGATTGAGATTATTTATTTTAATATAATTACGTATGTATTCCATATCATTTTCAGAGAGCCCCTTCCAACATTCGAGTTCTGTGAGCACGCGAAGTTGACCGCAGCCGCTTAAAAGACGGCTAACGGTCAACATCGTCAAATGCTCGGATCGTATAATTCGCAGTTCTTCTAAAAACAGCAGAGGATTCTTATCCAAAACTCTATCAAATAACCTATCAGTCGTCGGACACGCAGTTCCGATGTGAATATATCGAATATTAACACAGTTTCCGAGCAAGAACTCCATCTGCTCTTCCGTTCCTTCGCAGACGCACATAAGCCGTTCTAAGCCGTGAAAGGGCGACCAGTCAATGCGACGCGTATAAAGGGAGGTATGTTGAACGAGAACGCAATTGTATAGAGTTAAACTTTTAAGGCTCCGACAGAACTGGCTGATGTACATCAAAGCGTTCAAATCTAACTGATCTACGTGCTCTAAATGGAGACTCACTATATTGCAACCTTTCAGTTCTAACACTTGCTTTACCTGGTCAGCAAAAAAGTCACAAGATAACAGCTTGAGTTCAGATAACTCCGACAATGCAATTAAAATTGTTAAATCACTGAGCATTGAATTGTGAAATAAAGAAATAGAATAAACCATGGGGCAAAGATTTACTAAGAGTTGTAAATGAGTCGACGTTGCATATCTGCTCACATATTTTTTTAGAGCAAACGGCCCCGCTTCCGAATTTGTCAAATCTATGAACTCTAAAACACGCCCCAACTCATCACAGCGTCCTAAATCTTCCATTTTATGACAATTTAAGAGCAATTTAGTAAAACCTTCCAGAGTCACGCCGGTTCTATATAACTGAACACTGCGGAGTTCCAAACACCTAATTAAATAAGAGACACTTTGATTTGATATGTTTTTAGAACTGGTGACATCGAGGGACTGCAGTTTAGGACAATTTTTACAAATGGCTTCCAATATATTATCAGTACAATCGTAATTGATGGTAAGATATTTCAAACTATGAAGAGATTCCAGTCCTGATATTATTGTGGGTTCCATATCAGCCGTTTTCCAGCCCCCGGATAGGGATCCGAGATTCAACAATACCAATCCTTTCAAATATGCAAATTTTACATAAAACACATGACGCATCATTTTCGGAACTTCATCTAAATTGAGCTTAGTCAAATTTTTTGTGAGTAAGACTTCAGTCAAGCTCACGGCGACGTTCATCTTACTAATAAACCTGGCCATGGATCCGCGGAATCCCATCGACTGCTTGGTTCTCTCTAATAAGTCTGAAACTGATCGGAAAACTTCTACCGCGAGCGAGTCGTACAGCATCCACGGGATGTTATACTCGAGAAGTTCCTTTAAGCAAGCTATGCTGGACGCCAGCAACGTAGAAGCTCGTACTGAATCTTCCCGGGAAATATTGTTTATGGACGGCATCAAGTCTTCGCCGACTTTAGCCACCCACACTCCCACTCCCGTCAATGCCAGCTCCTCCAATCTGCGCGGTTGCTTGATATTAGGCATTCTGCTGAAAATCACATTTTATTGCGGCAAATAAAACCCACAGTAGAAACAATATCGAGGTTTAGTACAAGGCACACTTACGGTACGCTGGCTCTCTATCTCCTTTGGATATTTTTTTCCCCTCAATTCCTAATTCTTGATAGTAGTGACTATTTAAAACGATAGACAAAATCCCTTTAGGTAGTATTGACACTATGCAGGCTTCAGTTCCAACACTCAAACATGACAGTTGACCTAAAAACAAAAAAAATATATTTTAACAGTAGGTAGAAATAATTTAAGAAACTATACTCCAATAATTATATACACGGTCTGACCAAGTAGACTTCAACTAAAGAGGTTATTTGTCAGTGAGATACCCACGAGATGTTATTTCTTTTCATTTATGTGACTCAAGCAATTTTTGGCTGCTTAAAATGTGATATATTTTGGATCAAATCAGCAACTTTCATACGTCAAAAATATTTAATAATAAAAAAATGTTTTATGAATGTCTGTGGAATCGAAAACGTTTTATCATTTATTTAGGGTTGCCAACTCTGACTTGAGCAGACCCTCCACAAATTATCAAAAAACAGTTTAAGCTTATACTTGAGTCATATGTACAATAATTTGAAAAATGTATTTCAGTATACTCAGGGGTGCGGAGTCTGACTGTTTTTACCGAAATTAGAAACAACAACTTCTCGACTCTTTTTTTTTTTTCGTGTGTGCAAAATGGCTAGAGTTAAAAGTGGAGCCACTGCATGCTACTATGCCTTAAACAAATATTAGAGGTACAAAACCATTAAAAACTTTGTAAGATTATATAAACTTAGCGAAGAATTTCTCAATTCTTTATCGAGATAATGAAATAAATTACTGATGTGAGAAATTCACACACCCGTTCGCTTAGGAAGTTGTAATTTGATAGTATATGCAGTATAAGTAAGCCAAATGTATTCGAAAATTTGCCAATTCTTCGTGTTACTGGCGGGATAATGACTAATCAAATCACCTTAAAGATGACAAAACTGTATAAAAGTATAATGAAATCAAAAATACATTGAAATAACCGAGAACAAACAAATAATTTCTTTTTTCGTTCAAATAATGTTGAAAAGTTAAAAAAAAAATATTGTGCTGGCAAAAACACAAAAACAGCTTACATTACAATATTAGGTGAATTAGACGTGTCAATCGATAAATTATTTTTTAATGATTCTACAATTTTACCAAATGAACAGAATCAGTAATGAGCACTATAAAAATTAATTATGATTTTTTTTTATTTTTATAAATATAATATAATGTTTTTCTACCAAGAATCTAAAAGCTAACAAACTTATTAAATTAATCAAGATTTGATATAAAAAAAAAACAGTGGTTTCGTTTTCTACTAACAATCTGTTTTTTCAAATAACAATCATAGTGTAAAATTAGTTTAATGGAGAAAGGAAATGAAAGTAAAAAAGAGGATAGTCTTCCTAATAGAGTATGGCTGGTAGCCCTAGTGCGGGCATGGGCAACCGTTTCTAGGTCTGTGGTCAAATTATCATTCTGTCTCCGAGTCAAGGGCCAGACCAAATTATTAAACATACTAAAGTAATATTAAATTAAATAAAACATGTTCCTATTTCTTATATAGTGGTGATCATGAACTAGTAGAGTGGAGCCACTGCAAGCGCCCGTCTCATCTCCATTAAATAATCCCTCCCTGGAACTATTAATTTCTTTCTCTAATACTTCGCCGAGATGAATCAGGGCCGGACAAAATAGCTCGGCAAAATAGCCGGTGGTTGTCCATATATGCCCTAGTGTAATTAAACATCGACAACATAGAATTTTAAGATATGCCATTCAGCCGAGAATTAACAATAAATATGAATATAATTAAAAATATATATATATTTTTATCTGTATGAATTTAGATTGTCATTGTCACACGTTATACAGCACGGGTTATCAACATAATGATTTCTATAATTAATAACCAAACAAATACTCCCTTTCTTATCTTATAGAAATATTAAGAAACAGGCGCAATAAGATTGATTCTAAAATAAGACAAAAATATTGCTGTCTTGATCTAATAAAAAATGAAATGCATTTCACTTGAGGATATGCTCGCTGAAAATAAATTGGCAAAGACTCTGCGTAAAAAAATATTATATTTCTAAATGTAAAAATATATTTGAATGTTATAAATAGCTGTAAGCACACTGGAGGAAACGTTGTTGGCTTCACTTGCAAATAAAAAATAAGACCGATATGCATCGGCATGCATATGCATGCACAGTAAAAATGTAAACAAAAACACACTCAATCGTACACATGTAAAATAGACCAGTTTTAAGCACCAGTTATCAGCCAATTTTTTATAATTGAAATATTCCTCACTAATTCATTTATTTTTTAAAAAAATCCATAGTCACTCTGTAATCAAGTTCTCAGATAAATTCAGAAAAATACATTTCAGGTGTCTATAAAGTTTAAGGAAAATAATTTATATGATTATCACAATAAGGTATTATTTGTAACCTCATTTAACTTTTTTAAAACATAGGGATTATCTATATATCGCACATAATATAAACACATTCCTCGATTTGCATAGGAACTGTTTTAAGCACTTTCACTTTTATGCGGTCAAGAAAAACAACATACATACATTGAAAATACCTTAAATCAAAAATGAAGCGTGGTAAATATCAAATGTAAGAATCAACAGCATATTCGTATTTTGTACACTTTTGACTTGCATATCAGTTCCGCTCCCACTTCACATGCAATGTGTCCAAACTCACACTTTAAAGTGTGTGTGTAACAACACTGATTTTGTTATTTAAGGAAACAGAAATCATAACTTACAAAAATACGACAGATATAATGGCAATGAGATCCCATAATGGCAAAATGGAAAGACATCTATGATATCAGTTGAAGATTTTAGGCTAAAAATATTGCCTTTCGATAGTATTGCAATAAAACAAAAAGCTACAAGAATTAAAATATTATTATGGTCAAATTTTTCAGAAGCTATTTTCTTATTTAAAGGTTAAAAAGACTTGTCTGAAGCCTGTCATTTTCACTTTTTTTAAGTGTTTTTTTATCAGTTCTTTGCCTCAATTTACACATTAATATGATATTTTGTGTAACCTGTCTACCACATTTATCAAGAGTAAAAGAATGTAACATTTTCAAGTTCATGGCACAGTGGTCAACAACGTTGGCTTCCATAACGGATCTCACGGGTACGAATCCCAGTATGAACAGTATTTTTTTCAATCGATTTTTCAAAGTTCAAAGACATGGGTGTTTGTGATGTCTAAAAATTCCCTCCCACCGTTCCACTCCTAAAATAATTGAGTGTAGCAAGAGTGATTAGCTAACCACTAGTCCTGTTCTGCCCTATATTTTCTATCCATACTACTCTTTCGAAAAAGAGAGGTTGAGCAACTTGCTTTCAAAAATCAATTCGTGAAATTGCTCTTATGAGGATTAAAACCTGTGGAAACCACAACTGAATGAGTGGGTACCTTAGAGCTATGACCACCTGGCTACAGTGGTGGATACCTGATAAGCGCAAGAGGCGCGCGCTTGGGGCCTCCAATCTTAGGGGCTTCAAAATAACAGTAAAGTGTGTTAAAGCTAGTCATGGATTATTTCGGCGAAAAACTTCACAAACTAAGCTAAAAACAACGCCACGATTTACAAATCTTTATTGAAGCTTTGATAATCGCGTTAAAATGGCCGCGGCCATATTGAATAATGGAGGCGCAGTAGGGAAATATATTTCGTATTTCGCATAATTTATCAGTCTTCTTCATATTAATGTGTGATTTTAATGCGATTATTAAGCCCTCAAAAAATAATTTTAAATCGTGGCGTTGTCTTTAGCTTAGTTTGTGAAGTTTTTCGCCGAAATAATCTATGACTAGCTTTAACACACTTTTACCAAAATAACATATATTCTATAAAAACCCACATATTTTAAAATCAATTTTAGTGCAATTGCTTAATCCGTCCCTGCATGGCTAAAGTGCAGGTTGAATATTTATAACAGAGGAAATAACACTTTTTTCAATGGATTTTTTTATTCATTTAAAAGGTGAAAATTCAGGATCACATCTAACTGCCAAGCAATAGATTACTTTAGAAGAAACGGTTGCCATTTCCAACATACATAAAAAAGCAGATGTTACTAACCTTTTTTCAAAAATCCTTGAATAACGTCATGCTGCAAGAGATCGGCCAAGCAGCAGTTCAATATCTTATAGTATGACGAATCTTCAAATACTTGTTCTAACTGCACGGGAATATCGTGATGAGTATCGGCGCACAACACAAAAATCTAAAAATAAAATATTCTTAATTCCAGCATAACGAGATCCATTGCTACACGAACTCGATGGTTCACTACTTTATATTCGGATAGAAATCCTAACTACAATTTAAATGTATTCTACTAACATTATGGTAAAAATTGTTGACAGATAATTCCCCAAATATACTTTTTTCAGGTAAATTGCTTCGGACACGAAGTCCCGATTTAGGCGGTGGGAATCGCCATACTTCTGGGCTCAGCATCGTTTATATATTGCGTAACAGGAATTTTTGTAAACAACTCTCAACACCAACGCTTCTGGGACCATCGATCTATTCATAAACATCCAGAATTAAACAACTCGTTGGCTGTCAACGTTTGAACACGCTTGTACGTGACATTTGTCCAGTAGTGCAAACATAAAAAAATAATACATATATATATATATATATATATATGTGTGGTTCCATAAATGTATAAATTCTACAACGCTACAAACAATACAAATAATTAGGCGCTTAAGCTAAAGATCTCGCCAAGAGATACATAAGAAATATCTACAATCAAAATATATTTTTTCGAAGCAGACAATTGACTTGAGTCTTGGTGGGTATATAGGTAGTTTTTATTTTGCAACGCTATCAAAAGTTTTTTTTTATTTTAGCAACTCACAAGCTAAGCGAGTATATTGCCATAAACTAGTACATTTACTTTATATTGGTATGTTGGCTGCCTTATAAAAATGTCAAGTTAAGCTGTCAGTTGATATACTATGAAACGATAATAAAAATACAACAATTAATTCGGCCGCAAAACTTGTAACCGGCGATAGTGTAATTAATAGTCCAATAGTTTTCCTCATTGATTTGCAATGGGTGATTCAAAAGCAGTTTTTCAAACACGTAAGATTCCACTGTCTTTAAGCGTTGTTGCCAAAATATTCTTGAAATAATTCACAGGATTCAATTATCAGAATTACAATATATATTGTTTGATAAGCAGTGTCCTGTAACACAAAAGCCCCAAAATCATTTAGTTCACCTAATTATACAAATTGTTTAAAAATTTTAACGAGATCTTCAAAACTACGTTCCTATCTAAGAAAATCGCCCGTAGTTATATTTTTTTAAATCAAATACCCCTTTGCATGTGTGTATCATTATTCCAGAATTCATATTTTGTCACTAGAATTTACAGGTGGTTAAATGACTAACTACCGACTATAAAAGATTAGCTACCATCAGCTATTCGTGCTTTAAATACTATCATTGTGCCGTGCTTAGTACACTGAACATATTTTTGCAAGTAAGAGATTTCGACCCATAATCGGCATAAGATCTTAAGCGACACAATTAAGTAAATTTCATTTAAACTCAATGGCTGCCACAGGTGAGATATCTCATAAAAAATTTCATACTCAACACGCCAGTTACGAGTTAACTCATCAATAACTAATTAAATTAATAATTGCAAATTATAGCCGGCGTGCTAGGTAATTACTCACTTTTTTATATGGCAGCTAAAAGGCTAAACCAATAACTGTTCAAAATCGCCTAGAGCGTCAGTGACAAAAATTTTAGAACGTTATTTCATTCACCTCATTTTTAGGGCTTGTGCATTTTAGTATTTTGACTTGTTATCGTTTGTTCCACGTGGACCCCGGATGAGAAATGCTGATCTAGAAAACTGAAAGTAGTCAGTAAAATTTCAGGATTGACCGTATATTACTATTCACCAACTGGATTTAAGGAATTCATTTATCAAACTTAATACGAGAATAATTTAAAAAAAAAACCTGTAAAATTAATAAATTGTCAGTTACGATTTTCTAGCTATTATGAGTCGATATGTCTACAAGGTTTTGATTCTCAATTTCCCAAAAATTTTATAACAATGTTCATTATTTTTAACTATAGGTAGGTTAAATATTAGTCCCCAATCGATCTTTGACTTCATTAGTCAGACTACTCCAAAAACAAATACAGTAATATAAACAATTTTGCTCTTTGTCATAAGTAAGTCATCTTACACAGATAACTCAAAAATGTCACCAAAAAAATGTTGATAAACATTAGAATTAAATAAAATGTTCATATTGTCTGGGTCAGAAGGATATTTCTAAATGTCCTGCCTATGCTGGCTGGTTTTTTCTTTAATAAAGCTCTACTGACCTTGCTTGTTTTTTGAAAAGGTGTTGTAAATGCTCACATTATTAATTTATATATTTATGTCTGTGATATACCAGATTCGGTAGATCAAATTCCCCATAATACAGAGATAAAAGAGATGCTGGTTTAACGATTGTATTAGTCGTAACAGCTATTTCTAGATTTAAAAAATATGCTTAACAAATAACAAAAAAAATATAATAAAATCTATATTGTTGCTGTATGATTGCAGTTCCTGACGATCATGTATTTGTTGTCCCAGAGCGCGGTGTAAAATTAATGAGTGATTTGTCTAGTTGGGAAAAATCGGAAGCTTACATGGTAAGTGACTGTATTTATGTATGTATATATTTAAAAACCAAAAATGAATGACAATTTTCATGCAACATTTAAATTTGCTTTAGAATGATAATGATATATTTAGCTTTACAACTATCACAGTCATTTTGATTGTATATTATATATTAATTGTGGAAAGAAAAAAGGACTTACCCACAGTTTTTTTTCAATAATCACAATGTATACAACTTGATACACGTTCTATCACAAGGATGTAAGCTGCAAATGCTAAATTAGTATCTGAATTTGGCTTTTAAGTTTGAAAAAAGAAAGTCGTGTAAAAATTGCAAGCAGGAAAAGGGACTCAAAAAAAGATTTTTCTTGAACAAAATATAGAATCAAAATTAGACAAAGCCAATTTAACACCAGTTTATAAGTCTCCGTGCACTTTAAGGATATGTATACTTCATGATTTGCCTTTGACTCAAAATCTTAGGTGCAAATGATTATTAGATTTTGACTCCATACATGTATTTCATTATTATTTTTGAATATTGATTATAAATCTTGGATATTCTTTTAATTATAAAATATTAGTATAGGAAATATTTATTTTCACTTATTTACGACACATATCTAGCAAAAATGAAAATAATCTTTATATTAGAAACATAAAGAATTTCACTTTATCACTCTTACTTTTTTATTGATTTATTTTAGCAATTGACAGGGTTCATTTTAAATTTGAACGAAGCCGTCAGAGGAAAATCTCTATCAACAAATTGTAAGACTTCTGAAGTTGTTAAAAACGTAGTATCACTTTTGAATAAACTGCATCAAATCATTGATGAGAATCCTCCGATTGACCAGCCCCAGAGATTTGGAAACTCGGCTTTTAGAAATTGGTTTGCACAAGTGAAAGCTGTAAGTATATTATTTTATATTAGATATTATTAACATTATTGCTGTAATGATTGCATTTGAAACTCAATTATTATTTATCAGTAAATTATAGATTTATTCACATTTATATGCCTATTTACAAAATAAAAATTGTCCCCCTTCAGAGCCTTCTGATTGGTTAGAGCTTGCTCTACCAATCAGATGGGTCTGCGTTCGATTCCCAGTAAGGTCAATTTCAAATTTAGATTTTTTTTAAATTTACATTGGTTACAGGGGTGTTTGCTATGTCAATTATTCCCCCCGAGTAGATCTCGTTGACTTATTAAAAAAATATTCTACTGTGGGTGATTCTTGGCCAATTTGACTAACATTTCTCCGTATTTGATTTCTTTGTGCGAATCTTTTAAGCCAATTTTTAATGTACCTAGATACACTAACTTCTTCGCTGTTTGTCTGTCACATAATATTTAACAATCGCGTTTTCTTCAAAAACACCTGTTTTATGTATAACGCAGTGGCGGTTCCTGACCTGAAATCTTGGGTGGGCTAGAGAAAAGCATATTTCCACTTCACTTTATACATTAATCTACAAGCAAATTAACAAATATTACGATACTACTGCAATGCATAAATTTTTATATAATAAAATCAATGCTAATGTAACTAAGAAATAATAGAATAATAACACGGAATCCTTAAATTCGTCTCTTTCAAAGTGAAATAACAAGTACCTACTAAAAGCAGTATAGAACTGTCACTTGCTGTCACTGAAAGTCAATACCTGTCACTTTCATACAATACAACGATATTGGTATTGTGTTTCAATGCATAAGTATGCGTAATGGGCTGAATCAGATCAGCCCCCAACGATCAACAGAAACTTGACAGATTGAAACACTATCCTTTGTGTTAATGACGTTTCCGTACATACAAATACAAAAAAAATCTAATCGTGCTTGATTGCGCCCCAGTGTAAAGAAATATTGCATGATATTGTCTGTGGTTACGGGCATGAGGAATTTAGCCCCTGAGTGGTGTTGCCAGTGACGTGTTCCAGTTCCTGTTCCCTGTGAAGTATTTATAGGGTTATTGTTTTTTTTATGCCGGCTCACTTTAAAATTGTAATACAAAACACAATCGAGAATATGATTGTAGGTAGACGTAACATTGTCTTATATTGACAGAGGAAAATTAAAACAAAGATATTATATTCATTTGGGAAAGGTAAGTTACGCTTATAAATGTATTTATTTTGTTCAGCGGCCGAATTGCTGTTGATTTTTATTCAGCCATCTAATGTTTTGGGTGAAAAATGCAGGTCGGGCTTAGCCCACCTAGCCCAGTACCTAGAACCGCCACTGGTATAACGATGAATTTAGTTTATAAACATCGCATTTATTAGTCCCCATGTTTTGCTCTTTATCTCTACCCAGGGCGACAGCTCTATTTCTTCATGTTTGAATATGGAAAGTTCAGAGCTTTTTTTCCCACATAAAGTGATGGAACGACGTACTGGCACCTTGTTCTGGGCATTTTTAATATTCGCAATTTTTTTTTATTTTGCTTTAAAACAATTTTTTTTTCTTGGAAACCATTGGCTGTTTCTCCTTATCTAAGGTTCCTTTTGAATGTTACGTGACGGGTACGATAACACTCATAATACTAAAAAAATACCAGGTCCATAGACTTACTTTGTGACCAGATACAAGGGTTTAATGTTATATATATTGTTTTAAAAAGAGGTTGAGTAACAAGCAAGTCTCGTAAAAAACTTCTGTTGAGAAACCTTCATAAGAAAGCCTTATGCTCCACATTGGGAACGGACGTGGTTTAGAAAAAAATGTTTGGTAAAAAGCTGGACAAGTGAGTTCCGGCACCTTTTTTTTAAAAAAAAGCGATGTGAAAATCTAACTATGTTCCAGAAAAATATTTATTTTATCATGCAAAGGTGTCAATCGGTCAATTTACTTTAGACATATTCATACTCTTTCATGCTATTGATACAGGATTCACATTCTCTGATAGGACAATATTTGTGAATAATATAGGTATGAAATAAATATTACAGAATCAACTACTAGACCATGGTTGTTGTAATATTTTTTAAACTTAAATATTTTTCACATTGATGTAATATAATCATTTTCAGAAATCGTTTGATTTACTCCAAGAGGCACTTCCAGGGAACTTTCATCGTGCAATACCCGAGGTCAAAATTTATTTAGAAGAAAGTTTTGGAAACTCTACGCGTATTGACTATGGCACCGGTCATGAAACATCGTTCATTATGTTTCTCTGTTGCCTTTTTAAAGTTGGAGCCCTAACAGATGAAGATAAAATCGCGACAGTATGTTTGATATTTAATAGGTGCGTAAAGATGTATTTTTGATTATTAATGTAACAAAAACCTGAACTTAATATTTGTGTGATTTGTTAATGTTACCTGTAGAAATAATGATTTATCTTTAAATTTGAATCTTTCGAATTATGTACATTCACACAAGTTTTGTCACTAATAACCCAGGTTTTGCCTTTCAACATCTTCAGGCGTTAAAGTACACGGATGAACTTGAACTGTCAGTTATATACATAATTTGAAGGAATCAAATTTAATATTGAAATTCCACCAAGCACCTTCAGTCAAAATCTTAGATGATTTATCTACTGAAAAATGTTATGTTCAGGGTTGCGTCTGTCGGTTTCTTTTTATATATTATGCTTACAATGTCAAACATGTAGTTTGGTTTCATTGTTGGTTGCAATTATTTGTTAAACAATATTATTTTCTATTAATAATACCTTTTATTCATCTCCTTTTTTCCACTTTAACCAATTTTACTGAATATCTTTGCTGTATTCATTTTGTCTTTTCATTACTAAAGATGTAGTCTATTTGTCATGTTCTTATCGTTTTCTAAAGTTTATTAAATATTCTTTAAATCCTACTTAAAGGTACATGCAGCTAGTTCGCCGTCTCCAACAGACATATAGAATGGAACCTGCTGGAAGCCACGGCGTTTGGAGCTTAGATGATTTCCAATTCACTCCTTTTATTTGGGGCAGTTCTCAACTGATAGGTATATTTTTTTATCGAATATACAGATTTAAGATATTGGCTTCGATAAATTTAAAAAATGACATTGAAGTTTATTTTTCATTGCTAACAATTATCCCACAGCTCATCCAATTATCGAACCCCAGAAGTTTTTAGATGAAGATATTCTAAATAAATTTGCTAAGGACTTCATGTTCTTAGCTTGTATTGTGTATATAAAGGAAGTGAAAACTGGTCTATTCGCCGAACACTCCAATCAGCTCTGGGGGATAAGTGCGGTGTCTAGCTGGACAAAGATTAACCAGGGATTAATCAAAATGTACAAGAAAGAGGTATTGTATTTTTATACTAACAAATTCTCTACTAATAGGACATCATAACATGTAATAATTGATTAAAATAAAGAAAAGTTTTTGGTGAAGGATTGAGATACATCGCTGCGCTATGTGCACTTTACAATGCATGCACATAACTTGTAGATAACGTACTAGATACTTTTTCAGCTCTGAACGAGTTAATACTTCCGTCTTATCATATTCGGATATTTAATTCTGTGATTATCCGATTTTCGAACATCACATTTGCATTTATTGGTCTTAGATTAAAAGGTTTTTTTTTAATTATACTTCAAATTACGATTCAAAAACACAACAAAGAATTATTGACATGTTAGGACAATTATTAACTTCAGTTCTTCCTTTATCTTACCTATATATTATTGTATATACTCAACTCTTTTTTTATACTGTAGATACTTTCCACTAAAAATAGTGTAAAAAATAATACATTGCATAGAATAATGGAAAATTGGTTCTCTAAATTTATAAAAACCATGTTATTTGAAAAAAAAACATGTTAGTATATTAATTTGTGACAGAACACGTTCATTCGTGAACCTTGCGATGTAAAGTCTGATGATGTTTCTTAAAGAAGCTACACAGGTGTCACATTTTGTAACAAAACAAGTGGAATAACAATATTATCAAATTTAATTTTGTATTAATAATGAATTTCCACAAATCCATCCATTGAAAATATTAATCGTCTTCAATTTTATTTTTTAAAAACTTTTCACCTTAGTTCTGTAGTAGAAGAACCTTCAACGGATGTTTGTTCTGTGATAATAACTTAAATCAATCTTCATCAAATAGTTGAAATATTAAAGAAAACATTACCAGTATTAAGTTATAATTATATAATAATGTTTTAATTAATAAACAAAAGAAGTAAAAATATCATTTTTATCATAATTACCTGTTATATTATCCATGTGCAGAAGGAAAGACTTTTACATAAATAATATCAAACATAGTCCTTAATAGTATTTAAAAAAAACAATGGTGGCTCTGCTCAACTTGTGAACATTCGTATAATTAGAATTCTTTCAAACACAGATTTTAATTTTTAGGTTTTGGGGAAATTTCCAGTAGTGCAACACATGCTTTTTGGATCTCTTCTGCCATTCCGCCCAGTGATCAAGCATTAACATATCTATATTTTATGTAACAACATTGTTAAAATAAATTATAATACTTGTTAGGACTTGTAAAAATGTTTTTTATTGAAAGGTCAACATTATAATAAATAAACTTATTTTATATGTGATTTTGTCTTTCAATCAAACCATGTTTTCTTTTGAATGTATTTAACGTGTATTTTCTCTGTAAATGATATAGGTACATACCAAAATTACAACTAATTTGGGTGAAGTGCGTCCAGACTGAACAAAAACCGGTCACTAAAAATTATTATATTTGTTACAAAGTCTTTCATCTTGATATTAGCAAACAATGCTACACCATTGGTATGTAACAAAAAAAAAATGTGTAACATGTACAGAAACAAGCACAAGGGTTCAATTGATCAACCCTTTTTTAATGATACCATGATACATCATCCCAAAGAACACACTTAACCACAATCTTTATAAAGAGTGAGGGACTGTAAAAAAAAATTTACAACATGCTACTCTTTTTCTACATGAAAACTAACTGAATGCTGCTAGTAACAATGCAGCTCTGAAGGAAATTTAATTATGAATAAAAAAAAAATGCCAAATTAGCATACATGGTAATCAAAGAAACCGATAATTCACGCGAAATACGAATATAATATCAGTATGACAAAGTCATACTGTATGCCAAAAGGGTCTTCTTCAACAAACCATAGGAAAAAATGGTGATAAATTTTCCTTAAAATATTTCGTAATTTGTATAAATTGTCCATAATCCCAATGTTAGGTTTTTTGATATTATCGTATCCGCTACTAAGTTTCCCAACGAATTGAATTTTTAGCAGGATTGAGTTAATTTTTGGGGAGAAAAAGCACAGCATGTTGTAAAGCGTATTTAACAAAATAATATAAAATAAAGCACATGTTTTCAAATGTGATGAGTTATACGTGTGAACAAATTAAAATGTTCTCATCTATATTTCAGATTTATGAAGTAGTGCAATTTTCGTTGTGAAATCAAGTTATTTTCTTCAGATATCCAAATCGTCATCAGGGTCTTCATCATCCCAGTCATCAGTTGCATCATATTCATATAGAACTTTTCCTCCACTGTTTAAATTAGTATAAGGCAAGACCAAGTCGTCCTTAACAACTTTCGCAGAGTTATCTACAGCTATCTTAAATGAAGATATGTTGTGTGGTGTGACAGGCTTATCAAGAGTGATCCGAATGTTGTCTGCTCGAACTTTCTCACTTTTCCATTTACCACTGTCATTATTAAAGTAAAAAGATTCTTTTGACTGTTCAACTTTGCCTTTTGGCAACACAGTTTTTACATCTATCAAATATTTTGCAGGTGATATTTTGGAATCTATAACTATGTATGTTTGAGAAATGTGTCTAAGTTGCTTTTGCATTTTTACACCATAAAGTAAACAATCATTGTGGAGCATAACTATTACGCACTTTACAGAAGCATGCACACATATATCATTTATAAACTTTACAGTAGAGGGCCAGGTCCATAATGCTGACAGTTGATTAATAGAATCGATCACAATAGTTGATTTCTGTGCTAAGCCTCCGGTGACGTTTGAAAATATTTCAATAGGCTGTTTTGAATATGAATAGTGACAAATAAATTTTCGTTTGAGAAATGATTTCCATTTGTCTGGAGAGTTTTCCGAACTGATTACTTCCACATTTTCTTCGCTGTTATTTAAAATATATCGCAGGACATTCTTCCCATCACAGCGTAATGAATCCTCGATAGTAATGATGCCAGAAGTATATTTAGTCAAAAGTGAAGTCATTATGGCTTAATATTTTCCATTAATATCATTGATATGAAATAAAATATCAAGCCTCAATGTAAACATCATCATAACATTTAGGTTATGTGGTTATCTCTGGTTATGTGTTTCGCATGACGTTTCTAATATTATTACCATAGACTAGTATAAATTTTTACTATAAGTATATTATTATCTATGATTAATATCTTATTTTACAAACAATACGTATCGTATGGGCTTTTCGAATCAATGCCGTTTTGCACGTACTCTGGTGTTCCGCAGGGTTCAAACCTGGGGCCATTGCTGTTCACTATTTTCATAAATGATATAGCAAGCGTTATTAAAAATTCTATGTTCTTGTTATTCGCTGATGATTTGAAACTTTTTTTGAAGATTGTCACCTTAGATGATTGTCATCGTCTTCAATCTGATATAGATAATATAATAGATTGGGGGCGGTGTAACAAACTCGGTTTCAATATTGATAAATGCAATCTTTTATCCTTTACAAGAGGGTCGCGAGTGTTATTTTTCCGTTATTCAATGAACGGCCGAATTCTCTCGCGAATTTCATCAGTCAGAGATCTTGGCGTACAATTTGAGAGCAAACTAACATTCTATAATCACATTAAGATTACTTGCAAGAAAGCATTACAAATGTTGGGCTTTGTCATCCGTACCACCAGAGTCTTTTCGGGAGTTAAAGTTCTAATATTAATGTACAACGCTTTGGTTCGAAGCAGACTTGAGAGTGGGTCAATTGTTTGGGCCCCAAGATGCTCGAAATATACCCTTATGGTGGAGAAGATTCAGAAGAAATTTTTGAGACTTCTCTATATGAGGGTGTATGGATATTACCCATGGCTTTATCCAACTGACTTTCTCTTAGGCATGCTTAACTTCAATAGTTTGAATGTTCGAAGAGAAATGTATCTGGCCATATATTTCTTTCGACTTATACGTGGCCAAAATGAGAATTCCACCATTCTTGAGAATGTGAATCTAAATGTTCCTGATTATTTTTTGAGAAATCGTGGACATGAATTGTTTGTTCTCCCAAGGTGTAGAACCAGCCTGCCAATGGGGATGCCACTGGGGAGAGCTTTAACGGTGTTCAACAATATTGCTTCGGATGTCGACATATTCCACGTAGACGTGGGTGAGTTCCGACGAATACTATTTTTTATGTATTAAAGTAGAGTTCGTCGGAGCTTACTCAGTTGACTTCTTTGCCATTTTTTTTTCTACTGATTTTAATATTAAATTGTACTATTTTTTTTCTCCATTGTAAAAGTTTTAAATTTATAATTTGTCAACCTTTTGCAATGTTAATTAAATAAATAAATAAAATAAATTTTCATACATGTTATCCATCGACTGTTTAAATCGGTTCATAAAAACAGGCTTACAAATATTATGTCAAATTAAAAAAAAATTAACAAAGACCAAGAATGCATTGATTTATGAATTTCATATAAATGAAACATTGACACGATTTTTAATAAGCAAGTTACCCATAGTCCTTTTTTGCATGGCTTATTTATGTTCACGTTTTCGAAATAACACAATAGAACCTATCACTCATTTATCTAAATTTTTACACGGATTTAAGGCTGTTTTACATAGAACGTACATATGTTCTGTATAAATATGGATTTAGCGTACTTTAAATTATTTTTTTCTTTGCGGCCCGAACCCACGATAATTTGTTTTATGCGGCCCGCTAGAAGGTAAAGGTTGTGCATCACTGACCTAGGGCATCACTAAATTTAAATCCGGCAATGTCCACAATCATTACCGTCTCGATACCGATAAGTATAGGGGGCTATGCCAAAATACATATAAACATAAATTTTTATTTATTACCAAAAAATATCAGACTGGTACTATTAACAGTGGCGGTTCCTGACCTAAAATCTTTGGTGGGCTAGAGAAAAGCATATTTCCACTTCACTTTATACATTAATCTACAAGCAAATTAACAAATACTACGACACTACTGCAATGCATAAATTATTATATAATAAAATCAATGCTAATGTAACTAAGAAATAATTGAATAATAACACGGAATCCTTAAATTCGTCTCTTTCAAAGTGAAATAACAAGTACCTACTAAAAGCAATACAGAACTGTCACACTGAAAGTCAATACCTGTCACTTTCATACAATACAACGATATTGGTTTTGTGTTTCAATGCATAAGTATGCGTAATGGGCAGATTCAGTTTAGCCCCCAACAATCAACAGAAGCTTGACAGATTGAAACACAATCGTTTGTGTTTGATGACGTTTCCGTACATACAAATACAAAAAAAATCTAATCGTGCTTGATTGCGCCCCAGTGTAAAGAAATATTGTCTGTGGTTACGGGCTAAGCATCTCTAGCCCTTGAGTGGTGTTGCCTGTTCCCTGTGAAGTATTTATAGGGTTATTGTTTTTTTTATCCCGGCTCAGTTTAAAATTGTAATACAAAACACAATCGAGAATATGATTGTAGGTAGACATAACATTGTCTTATATTGACAGAGGAAAATTAAAACAAAGATATTATATTCATTTGGGAAAGGTTAGTTACGCTTATAAATGTATTTATTTTGTTCAGCGGCCGAATTGCTGTTCATTTTTATTCAGCCATCTAAAGTTTTGGGTGAAAAATGTAGGTCGGGCTTAGCCCACCTAGCCCAGTACCTAGAACCGCCACTGTCTATTAACATTAATATCTAGAATAAACTGTCTATATGTCTCTTGTTAAATTTAATGATCAGTTTCGCCGCACGAATCTAAACTTGAATTGGAGCTTCTCTCATAAGCAATTATAAGTCTATTTTATTAATTTTTAGTATAAACTTTCTGTGTGTTTGTCGGGTCTTATTGTAATTATATTTTGTATTGTCAATCGGTTATTAGTTTTTTTTTGAGCGGCGAGTCAAATCACGACCTTAGGAAAGGCCTTGACCTTAATTTTGTATACCATTTGATGTGGGTTTCGACTCTTTCACTAATTTGTATTGTATAATTCATTATTTATGCATAACGTATACTATTCTATTACAGACGAACTTGAACTGACTCAAGTTCAAGTTCATCCGTGCACTTGAACGCCTCAAGATGCTGAAAGGCGAAACCTTGGTTGTTAGTGACAAAACTTGTGTGAATGTACATAATTTGAATGATTCAAATTTAATATTGAACATTAAAAAATACCTTGCGTTGGAACACAAGATTTTTTTAAATGTTAAACGATAGTTACTTATTGTATTTTTTTGACGTTTCAAGTAGAAGTATGTAATAAGTTGAAGACTTATTTATATTATAGATGTAACTATATTTGGAAACAATTTTCATTAATATAGAAAAAATAAAAGAATTGTTAACCAAAATATTTCATAAAGACAAAATTAACATGTTCATGCAATGCGCATTGCAATCTATATATAGCCGATAAGGACCGTCCGTAGTTAGGTCCGGACCAATAATAACGGTTTATTTTGAACCACACATTTTTGAAGTGTCGTTCCATCTAATGGGATCAGCTTATTTTAAACTGCGTGTAAATGTTGTGATATCGCCACGTTTGAAAGTTCGATATTTCCTGGCTTAGAGCTAATGTATTGGAATCACTGAATTTAAAAGTTTTCGTTTAATCAGACTTTAATTCGACTATTGCAAACTATGATTATAGAGCTATCGAAATGAATTGTTGGATTGTGTGAGTCGATGTGAGACGAAGATTCGTTGGAGTTGAATTGACAGATTTTGACAAATAATAATTCATTTTTTTTTAGAATTTTGACTAAAGGTGCTTGATGGAAATTTAATGTCGCATTTAAAATATTTTTATTCTGTACACTTCCATAAATTTTGTCGATAAAAACCCGTGTTTCGCCTTTCGGCATCTTCTGGTTTTTCCAGTGCACGAATGTACTTGAACTGGATTTAAATTTATGGAAGTGTACAGAATAAAAATAATTCAAATGTAATAATAATTCACTTTTCACGTCTATCCTTGAAAATCTTTTTAATTTCTTTAATACATTAAGAATATTCGAATTATGATACGGATATTTTAGAGAATAATATTTTGCCTTTTTTTCATACATTTGGATAAAATGTGCAATTGATTTTTCATTGAAAATTTGCATTTGATTTTTATATATTTTGACCACCTTCCATACTAGATAAGATATGTAAATATAATTTTATTTTTTCATAATGTATGAGAATATTTTGAATATGATATGAATATTTATAACATTTTATTTTGACTATTTTTCATACATTTGGATAAAATTTGCAATTAATTTCAATTATCCTATGTGATACGGTTTCTCAACATTTTCAGTGTCGACACCCCCCACCCTCTGTCTTGATGATTTTTGTCATCCTATATGTGACAGGGTTTCCCAACATTTAAAGAGTCGACACCCCCCCTTTTGATGATTTTCGTCATTCCATATGTATTTTGTTTTGCAATCCTGGTGTATTTTAGTTCTTTTAGAAAACTGGGTGTATTCCTAAAAAAATCCATTTAGAGAATTAATTACGTTTAGATCTTCTGGTTTATTCAATAAATAGGTTTGCAATTGATTTTTCATGGCAATAAATTTTCTGATTATTTTAAAATTTCAACAAAAATCCCCCCTTGTTGAGGGCAACGGGCTTACAGCTAGTGGCTTATTAATAACTTAACACTAGTTTCATGTAGTCCAAAGCTTCATTTGCAGTTTTCATTTTCCCAGTTAGTTCGTGATCACACGGTACTGTGATGAAAATTGGAGGGTTGACATGTGGCACTTTTAGCAAAGAAAAATGACTAGTTTCCCCCTGTATCAAACTCCATGAATAGTCTAGCTGCAGAATCTCCAAAACTTCCTCTACGAGTTTCACTTTATCGACATATGTCGATTGAGACTTTAACAGGATAAGAGCTTTATCAATGAGATCTTGTTCTGAAAATAAGCAAATTGAAAACAAATGTAACCTGTTTTATAAGATATAAAATTTGCTACAGAGGTAAAAGTTGTGATAATTTAAATAAGCCCGCACTTTATTAAGTACTTTGGGCATATTCGCCCCATTTCCAATGTGTTAATACGATCAGGATTATCGGTTTCTCTCGAGAATTTCCATCTGATACCACTGAAAACGCTTTACTTGTTGAGAGAAAAACACTTTATATACGATAAAATAATATTGATTTTTTTCTAATGTGGATCATGTATCATGAAGAATCTCAAAATAAAATTAAATTTGATAAGTTTGTTACTACACTTGTGTTAAGAAACATCATCAGAAAATTGCAAGGCTTCCGAATAAAGGTTTATTAAAAATGAACTTCCTTTAAAGTAACCATCAAAAATATGAAGATTATCAATTAATGTAAAAATTATTATTTTTGTCACGCGTTCTTTATTACTGATCTTGACTTGAGTAATATTTTGTTGTTTAACCCTTTGAGTGGTGAGTTAAATTTTACTAAATTAGGTTTTGTCTTATATTTTGATTATTTGTAGTATTGAAACAGACAAAAATATAAAAACCTTTTTTTTGGATACGGGTCAATCTAGGAAGAATATTAGTTATTATTTCAAGAAGTAAATATTTATTAAAAATTATAAAACTCGGTTAAAAATGTAAAGTAAACTAGTTCATTATTACTTTTGAATATTTTTCTAGAAGCTATTACTTCGCTTTTGCGTCAAGATCTTTTTTGCTCTCATCTGTCTACATGTGCCGCTCTAGAGACGTCGATTCCAGAAAGGAATCGATCCCAAATAGAATTTTACGCTCAATATTATATGGCTACCGATTTGTTTACAACTGTTACCCTTTTTTTAACAACATTTTCTTCATTTGCTATACAAAATAAAAAATAATGTGTTGGCCAAAAGTCACTGGTAGATGTGTCTAGTATCCATATCTGAAGAAATAACAAAAAATCAATAAAAAATATGAGAATGGCAATAGTTAATAGATGACAAGCTACTCCAACGTACAGGTACGTTGATACTCATCAAATGGTTAAGATTATGGAATGACAAATAAATATTGAGATATTACCTATTGATGCTTTAAAACCAAAATGGTAGTCATTGATTTTTTGCCCAAGGTTTGGTTTCCAGAGTGCATCATTTTTTTCGAAGTACTTTGAGATAGCCACTGCATTAGATTTGCTAAGCATCGATACGTTCTAAAACATAATAAAGAAAAAGAATTTTACATTGCATATTTGTTTGGTCTACAGTTATGTTACATTCATTATAACTTTTATTTTCGTTTCAATTATTTTATATATTTTTTAGAAGTCTGCTTCCAAAGTGGAGTTTAATAAATAGAGACATCTCAAAAGGTGTTCTATGATAACTACTTCTGTTATTGTTATTCGGTCACTCGACCTTTCCTTTCTCAGACAGAGGAGTAGAAGAATGGGGATACGAAAAGACTAGTAGTTAGCTAATCGCTCTGTCTATGCCTCATTTTCAAGATCGTATGAGTGAGAGGGAATTTTAAACATCTCAGACATCCATGTCGTCAAACACAAATCTATAAGGCGCTTAGAAAATTAATTTACAAAAGTTTCCATACAGGGATATGAGCCAACAGACACTGCAACCAAATTACAAAACATTGACCACACTTTTACATGGCTATTTCATACAAAAAATATTTTGATAAAGAAAACAGTATTTATAATATAATAAAAATCTCCAACACAAAAAACAAATATTTTTTATATTATTTTTAGCTAAATTTGAATCGTATATTTTTTTTTCACTTTCGTTTTGTCACAAACGACCCAGGCTTTAAACTGTACAATTCCACAGGTATGAATGAAGAATTATTCACATAGTTGCTTATGATGGTAAAACTGTATTTAATTGGGAAAGATACGAATATGAGAGATTCAGTAGGATTGGCATTGAATTTACGGTTTCTAGTAACTGGAAGGTTGTTTGAAGATCTCAAGTTTTCAGTTATGTCTTCTTCCCACATTTCTTAAGTCGTTTAAGAAGTATGTGATACACTGATCTGTCTACTTCAAAACTTTATAGAGATATTTTCAATGGATTCGGCAGTAACTTTGTGAAAGTTCATTTTTAATATAAAATCAAAATTGATAATTTTGGCTATTCTGCAGGTTGTGTAACAAATCGTGACACGTGTTTGCCCTCTTTGAAAAGCATCTTCAGGCAAACTATTGTATGATTATTTACGAACAAAGATAATAATTCCTGGCTTATAAAATAAAAAAATGGAGGTTAGGATTAATAGAATGGAAAAAATCTTGAAAAGACTTTCTTGAGATTATTAAACATTTTCAATGATAATTTTACACTAAAAGCAATTGACGGATTAAGCACTTATAAGGTCCCAGGTGCAATCAAATTTGGAAGCCCCGTTTTTTGAATTATTAAAACTAAATTCAAAATATTATATGGGTTTTATAAAGTATATGCTATTTTGATGCCTCGGGCGCCCATGAGGTAATCCGCCACTGTATAAGACATGCTCAAACCTTTTAAAGGTATAAATCAATATAAAAAAATCATGCAATGCTGCCAGTAGGGATTCTGTGTCGAGACGTCCCGGGACTTGTCGGGTTTTTTGCTGTCTTAAGTCCCGGGACTTTTTTGGAAAATGTCCCGGGAGTTGTGACTGTGATTTATAATGTGCTAATAATATGTACATTTTAATTTTGAAAAAAAACAATTCTTGTGGTTAAGAAACCCTCAAAAGGACTGATGTGTATTGAATGAAAGTAGGTATAAGAGGGGAACCCCAAGAAAAACGGACACGACATGGTGGGGACGTGACAGTTACCCGGGGTTTTAACAAGATAGAAAAACAGATGTTTGGGATTTATAATTTCGTAGAAGTTTCAAATACCATGTGTTCATTTATTGTAATATAACTGTAGCAAAAGCAAATTACAAAATATTAAAATTAAATGTTCATACCTGATGTTGTTTTATATAAAAATGTCTACCAATAAGATATAAGATACCAATGTCTCAATAGGACAAAAAAGGTCTAAAAGCTGTATGGTGAAGTTACGGTCATAAATTTACACCTGACGGCGGCGTCATTAATATTTTTTAATTACATGTACCGTTACCATCCCTTCTTAGTAAAAATTAACCGTAAGCAGTGGACACATCCATTACATAAGAAAAATAATAATTATTAAATATTGTATTAAAAAAATGCGATTTTTACTAGTCCGTACTTTCAAAATGCGCTGAGTGTATGTAATACATAAATACATACATGCAAATATTTAATTTGAATAAAATTATAACTTTATTGAAGGGAAAATAAGTCTAGAGTCCCGGGACTTTGTAAACCTCGAGACTTCAGAATCCCTAGCTGCCAGTAAGCCGCATATTTTTTTAAATGTGTATATAATTCTTGCACAGATAATACACAAACCGAACAATCCACTCTCTCTCGTTCTATTTTGTTTTGGTGTGTATATTTCGCAATTTTTCGCAATCATACTGCTGAAGCATGCTGTCACCTCTGAAGCTGGCATTATAGTTAAATAAGAACATGTAAAAATACAAAAAAACTAAGTAGTAAAATATTCTTTATTATCAATAAAAGGCAAAATTTGTTTACAATATGTTACATTTCTATTTTAAGGGAGGTAGTTGAATCCATATCAGATACTGAACTTTTAATCGAATCAACATTTCGGGCCCCATTATTAATTTGTACCGAATTTCGGTGTAGTGTCCCCAAGTCTGCTTCGAATAACACATCATTGAATGCTTTTTCAGCATACTTCCTTTGGATAGAATCAAGACTCTTCAATTTAGTTGCCCACACCTTGGCTAAATCTAAATAATTATCATCCGGTTCAGGTTGTCTCGACTCAGATAAATATTGGCATGTTACACTTGACAGTTCATTTGAATTGGCCATTGGCCAAGATTGCTTCCGTTTCTTGCATGGTGGCTGACCAGATGTAAGTGAAGAAATTGATGCCACTGTCACTCGAAGATCATTGCGATCTTCTATTGAATTACTTTTTGGTAATTCAGACTCCTTCAATTCCTGTAAAGAAATTCAGTGCAACTTACACAAACTAGTGTATCATTTTTATTAATAGATGTGTAAATTTTGTCCAGATGCCTCAGACGCATGTATAATGGGAATCAATCGCACAGGACTTATTCATGTTTTTTTGAATTTACTCTGCGCTGTGGATTTTAAGCATACTGCAATAAAGAAACCTGCAAATTCTGGATCCCAATACTCGTCAATTTTAACTCTTTTCAATAGTTGACGTAAGTTTCAATCGTGAATGGCCAGCATGTCAACTGTAGTCTACCAGTCTACATAAAAGTTATTTTTTGTTGACCATAGTGAGCTTTAATTCTACAATTTATGATTAAAGCTGATTGGTTAAAAATATTGAACATCAGAACCTTGCAGAAAGAATCGTCTCGGAGAATTAAAAAATAGCTTCTGTATGATAATGTGTCGATTGATTTTTAATGGTCCTCAAGTTAAGAAATCATTTTTTTCATTTGCCAATTTATTAGCAATTTCTTTATGAAATGATTTCTAAATGTCGCATTACAGTAGATGTTCAATATAATAATTTTAGAGCATAAACCGTAAGACTTTTATCTCTATGTTGAATAAGACAGTAATCTATGGTCTAAAATAATTGTAGCTCTTCTAGTTTTTCCTTTCATTTTGACATATTAATAGGGCAACGATACAAACATCAGTTTCATGAAACCAAAATTGAATTGGATATAAGAATTAAAAATGTCTGTTTCGAATTAGAATCTAATTTCTAATCTAAGAATTTGAATTAGATTCTAGTTCGAAAACAGTACACAATGCACATGCAACATCAATCGCTTGGGACTTACTACTGCAATGTCAACTGTGTTGTCCAAATACATACATAAACAAGATTTCATGTTGATTATTTTTTCCCAATATAAAAGAAAATTCTTTTTTTGGCATGCCATTGATTTTTTACACTTGCCACGTATTTGCTATCACTGACCTAGAGCTATTTTTGGTAAAATTAGGTTTTTAGGCTGGTATGCATCAGATTTCAAAGATGATTTTTAAAACAAAAATAATCAACTCGTTATGAAACTTTTCAATGAATAATAATTATGAATAATAATTAAGTACTAGCTGTAAGCCCGTTGACCCCAACGGGGGGATTTTTGTTGCATTTTTAAGAAGTCAGAAAATTACAAACCTATTTATTGAATAAGCCAGAAATACTAAAAATAAAATAAATATATCTCGGGGCATATATCGACAGCATGCCCTGTTGTATTTAAATTGTAAATTATTTAATTTTTGGAATAATGTTGAGTTTGCTAACAATTATTTTTCCTATTAGCAGAAATATACCTCGTAAATTACCTAATTTTTGGAATAATGTTTAAGTTTGCTAACATTTTTTTTCGTAGTGACAGAAATTTCGTCAAAATATTAAATCTTTGGAATAATGTTCAAGTTTGCTAACAATCATTTTTCATAGTAGCATAAATCGACCTCGGCGCATATATCGACAGCCCTGCAGTTTTAAATTGTCAATTACTTAATTTTTGAAATAATGTTTAAGTTTGCTAATAATCATTTTTCACATGCAAAATGGTATAAATTAATTGCACATTTTATCAAAACAAAATTATCAAAATGTTGACTGATTCTCCAAACAGAACTTATTTTTTAAAATATATATAATGATTTTTACTGAAGTTATTTTATTACACATACTGAAATTATGCTTTCGCCAACAACTAACTATACCACGTATGTACCTAGATTAAAAACAAATCTTGAAATAATTGCGTCTTATATTTATTTTTTGAAAAACATATTTCGCTAGTCAATCGGATTTTGTTATTTTGGTAGCATTTATTTTCATACGATCAAGATGTACTGTGATTTAAAAAGAAAGTTTTCAAAAAAAAAAATGTTATAAACCCAAAAAAAAGCGCTCTAGGCTAGATTCGAACCAAGTTCCTACAGATTACCAGCCGAGCGGCTTACCGCTAGGGTACAGTAGAATTGAGAAATGCTCGAAAAATAAAACATATAATATGCATGCTGTTTTTTTAATAAAAAACGAAAGGTTCCATTTTCAAACGAAATTTAATATATATTATATATTTTCATCATTTTGATAATTGTGACGTTAGCTCAGTTGACAAAGAGCTCGGCTGATAATTCATAATTATGGGATCGATCGACGGTCGCGGCAATTTTTTGTATGAGAATTCAATTTTTCAGCCATTTGATAATTCAACTGTTTATGTATGCATGTGAAGTATGCGTATTTTGGAATTTTTAGAATAATTTAAATGTGTGCTTAATATATATAATTAAATCAGATCGATGCTGACAGTTGTTCGTTTGCCCGAGCGGTAACGATTTCAACTCATAATCCAGAAGCGATGGTTCGAACCACGGCCGCGGCGCTTTTTTGTATGAGAATTCAATTTTTCAGCCATTTGATTTGTTTCGTCAAATAACAGTGTATTAATTAATGGCGACAGCGGGGCAGGATGGGGTGGGGGGGGGAGGAGGACCATCTTTCTTGACGTCATCGAAAAGGCGAAATCGCGACCATATACAAACGAAAAAAAGTATGTATTTGGTATGAATAAAAAAATGGTGACAGCGGGGCTGGGGCGGAGGAGGGGGAGGGAAAATCGCGGACAATCATTCAGACGGACGGACATTATCGAGTATTAATATATAGATACTAATTTTTTCTAATATTTTTGCATTTTAATGCTTGGATTTGCTAAAATTTCAATGAAAAATGCTCTGGAGTGGTAAGGGTTATTAATTTAAAATTACTTTATTATGTTTAATAATTTGGTCCGAATTTGGCCCCAGACCTAGGAAAGGTTGCCCATGCCTGATTTAAATCATCGATAAA
Source organism: Himalopsyche anomala (assembly GCA_031772345.1). Lineage (NCBI taxonomy): Eukaryota > Metazoa > Arthropoda > Insecta > Trichoptera > Rhyacophilidae > Himalopsyche > Himalopsyche anomala. The sequence continues at coordinate 27,665,773 of CM062824.1, forward strand.
GTCTTCTTCACAGAAAATATTAAATGCTAACAAAGTCATTTATTTTCAATACAATAATACTTCATTCTCTTCTGTTCGTTCTTGAAAAAGTCTTTAGGATACTGTCGAACAAATCCAAGGTTTTTCAAAAATATGTAAAAACATAAATTCACTGAAAACTTCTATTGTCACGCTGCACAATTTTCTCCGTCAACCGGAGAAACCATGTATTTTCGAAAGGGCACTCATTGCACGAGTCTATATTCAAGCGATTTCCACACACGTTAAGAAAATCAGAGATGAAGTTATACATAGTAACCTTAAAGATGAATAATGTGATATAAGTACAATAAAACTGAAGAGGCGGCAATAACCATAATTGATAATAAATTGATGTAAAAGTTTACCTGTGTATTGATTTTATCCTCTTCACTTTTCAAAATACCTAGATATCTGTCAATCGGAAACGGAAAAAAAGCGTATAGGAAAAAGCTGTACACAGACCAAACCAAACAGGACAAAACCAGACAGGATAAAATTGAACGGGATAAAACCGTACACGGAAAAAACCATACATAGAAAAAATATCCACATTTAAAATACTTCTAATCTTTTCATGAGTTTTTCCGCCTAAAAAAATGTGATTATTTCTTGTGCAGAAATCGTTTGCATTCTATGTATTTCAAAAATCAAAACAAACTCTCGACATCAGCTGACTGGCGGAAACTTCTAAAGAATATTGAAAAACATATCAATAATATTCCGGTAGGAATTCTAAGGATATTTTTCTGACATCTTTACACTGTCTCTAGGGAAAAAATGGTCCTTCTGCCATCAGTCAATCTTATTGAAAGAAAGATTTTGTTAGAAGTCGAACTGTAGATGTCACTAGGGCTACCATTTACGTCGAAATACAAACAATTGAAGCATGCATGGCTCTATTGTTTTAAATATATATCTGAATTTTAATGTGTCCCTTTTTCTTGCCTTGACCATTAATTTAAGTTGTAATTTGCCCGTTCAAAAGAACGTCCATAATTTCTGTCTTGTAATGGCAGCACTGACACGACGGCCATATTGAATTAGACGTCAAATAATATCAGATGCTTTAGTAGCTTTTACCAAAACTTCAAATAAAGAACTAAAACTCGCATTCAGACTGTGATACCATTCACCAAAGGATAATAAAACACTTACAAGATTTTCTTGCTCTGCAGCTTCTAATATTCTTTTTTGCAAGTTTTCATTGAGATAGATGTAAATTTTTTCGGCGGCCATTTGCTTTGCTTGCTTCTTTGAGGCAGCTGTAGCAGATCTCTGTATTGAACCTGTTGTGCATTTTATTGTAAACTGCTTGGAATGTGCCAACCCAGTTTCGCCCATGCAATCATATTCCGGATTAGACATGTGTAGTTCAAAACATAGATCCTGTAATGAATGAGAAAAAGGAATCACTATTACAGGCCACTATCAATAGTATAAGAGTAAATGAAATTTAATTTATTACAGTGTTTGAAATTAAATATTTGTTCAAGCTTGATTGCCAGGGGAGGGGTCTGATTGATTTGGAAAATATGTATTATCTCTACTAAAAAAGGTAGTTTATAATTGTGGGGCTATAATGCAAAATGTACTATTTCCAAAATGAGCGATATTGAGTTAGGTATGCAGATAGGGTAATTTTACAATAAAATGTTTAGAACACTGTCGTTTTTCAACTTGAAAATCGTATTTTTCTGCAAAACGTACTATTTCCAAAGAGAAATCATCTACCTTTTCTTGCAAAACACACTATTTCCAATAGAAATTTGAGAAGAGCAGCAATTCTTTTTGAAAAACGCACTATTTGTATTGAGCTGTTAAATGTTGGGAAATTTGACTGTATATTTTAAACATTGTGATTTGCTCTGAAGACAGTAAAGGAAAGGATAATATTTTTGTTTATTCCTAACAGGAAACCAAATCAGCAAGAGGACCAAAGAAAGGACCGAATCAAAATCGATCGGACGTGCGCGGAAATGAGATTTGTTTTTCGGCTTACTTGAGAAATTTGACAGCCGTATTTGTGATACATATTGGTCATGCATAATTCTGTGAACGTTCAGGGATGACTTGTAATTGAATGTTCAGGGATGAATTGTAATTGATTTGTGAATTCTTCAATGAAACTTGATGTTTACCCAATTAAAAGTCACGCAACTAGAGCTGAGTCGAAAACAATAGTTACACAGACACATTGGTTGCAAATCATTTTTTTGCTTAACACATTATAGGCGGGAAACGTATAAATACGTTTATAGCGTACTGTCGGTAGAATGAGGTCACGTAATAATACGTTTTTTTCTACTGACGGTTGTTTGCGGGACACGTAATATCACGGGTTTGTTTGTTGGCGTGAAAAAAAATGCCGTAACTAATTACAGCTAGTCCAACTTCTTTGCTATATTATTAGGGTGGAAAATAAAGCTAAGAAGCAAAAAATCAACTGTATTATAGATTTATTTCGAAATCTCCATTGCTTCATTAGTTTGAAACGTTTTACAGGCAATGTTTCCGCTAAGGTGTGCGCGTGTGCGCGCGCACACCTCCTCAAATGTGCCCGCACACATTTTTTCACCCCGCACAAAGAAATATTGTAAAAATAAGTTTGTTTCACCAAATTTTTATATTTGCACACTTTTTGTTTTGCTAAAAACTTACTGCTCACAGAAGTAGATGGTGCGCACACACAATAGAAAAAATAGATGGAACGTTGTATACAGGTTGGACTATTTTTCATACCGCTTGCGTTTTTGTTTTGTATTTTATTATTCGAATATATTATTACCATTTTATGAGACGTTTTACTAACAATAATGTCTTTAAAAAATAATAAGTGACTATGAAGATTACGCCGACAATTTATCAAATAGTTCGTTCATGAAATAATAATAATCAATAAACGTGTTGGTAGATTGACTCATAAATTTGATGATTTCTTCAAAATAACTGCCGTGGCAAGTGACCCTTTTTGACAATAAGCAATAAAACTCATAATTTATTATGGCCTCAATGTCCACACATGGTATTTGTTTTTAAAAGGCGACACATGTTTCACAAATATTTAGGGCATCATATTTCACACTTCCAGTGATAGTAAATTTGTAGGAATGGAGATTTTATACTATAATTATTTATATAATTGTATGTTATGGATAAATGTCAGTGGCGGTTCTAGGTACTGGGCTAGGTGGGCTAAGCCCGACCTGCATTTTTCACCCAAAACATTAGATGGCTGAATAAAAATCAACAGCAATTCGGCCGCTGAACAAAATAAATACATTTATAAGCGTAACTTACCTTTCCCAAATGAATATAATATCTTTGTTTTAATTTTCCTCTGTCAATATAAGACAATGTTACGTCTACCTACAATCATATTCTCGATTGTGTTTTGTATTACAATTTTAAACTGAGCCGGCATAAAAAAACAATAACCCTATAAATACTTTACAGGGAACAGGAACGTTACGTCACTGGCAACACCACTCAGGGGCTAAATTCTTCATGCCCGTAACCACAGACAATATCATGCAATATTTCTTTACACTGGGGCGCAATCAAGCACGATTAGATTTTTTTGTATTTGTATGTACGGAAACGTCATCAAACACAAAGGATAGTGTTTCAATCTGTCGAACTTCTGTTGATCGTTGGGGGTTAAAAACAATCTGCCCATTACGCATACTTATGCATTGAAACACAAAACCAATATCGTTGTATTGTATGAAAGTGACAGGTATTGACTTTCAGTGACAGCAAGTGACAGTTCTATACTGCTTTTAGTAGGTACTTGTTATTTCACTTTGAAAGAGACGAATTTAAGGATTCCCTGTTATTATTCTATTATTTCTTAGTTACATTAGCATTGATTTTATTATATAAAAATTTATGCATTGAAGTAGTGTCGTAATATTTGTTAATTTGCTTGTAGATTAATGTATAAAGTGAAGTGGAAATATGCTTTTCTCTAGCCCACCCAAGATTTCAGGTCAGGAACCGCCACTGATAAATGTTATTTTTTATACAGAATATTTTGAATATTTCATATTGATAACAAGTGGAGTGCTATCTACTAAATCAATAACAGGTTTTTATATTCAGCTTAGAAAAGTAGTGAAATTATGATGTATTCAAAATGTTTTCACTTTATTTTTAATGATTAAATGTCACATATGATTTCTTTGAAAATTTCAGCCGAAAATATTGTTTGGTTTAGAAGTTCTGTTGATTTTAAGAATGTAATATATTATTGCGCTAATCACTAAAAAACGCCCGCTACAGGCTAGAGTCTATTGTTTGGACCGCCTGACTATATTGTGTTAAGATAAAAAATAATATTTTTTTTCTTATTTTGTTGAAAAATAATTTCTTTTGTATTTTTTTTTATTTTTTACTAACTTGCTTCCCTAAATATATTTTTTTATATAGTTTGAAAAAAAAAAGTTTATTTTCTGTACACATAGTACACATAGTTCCAGGAAATGGTGCGTTTTGAAAAAAAAATAGGTAAATTTGTCATACTACATCGTACGGACTATTGCGGCGAAAAACTTCACAAACTGAGCTAAAAACCACTCCACGATTTAAAATTATTATCTGAGATCATGGGAATCGCGTTAAAACCAAGCGGCGCCGCGCGGCCGTTCTGCAAAGCTGACGCGAAATCCTCCGAAATGTTTCGTATTTCGCTTAATTTATCAGTGTTCTTCGTAATAATTTGTGGTTTTAACGCGATTCCCATGATCTCAGATAATAATTTTAAATCGTGGAGTGGTTTTTAGCTCAGTTTGTGAAGTTTTTCGCCGTAATAGTCCGTGCGATGAAGTCATACTTTATATAATTTATTTATCAGTGTTCTTCTTAATAATGTGTGGTTTTAACGCGATTCCCATGATCTCAGATAATAATTTTAAATCGTGGAGTGGTTTTTAGCTCAGTTTGTGAAGTTTTTCGCCGCAATAGTCCGTACGATGTAGTATGACAAATTTACCAAAAAATACATTAAAATGACGAATTTAAAATTCTTTTTACCATATGCCAAGTTTATGAAGCAGGTCAATGATTTCAAAATAATTTATTGTATAATTTTTAATTGATTCAATCATAATATTATGCTTGTGTTGTTCGCTATAGTTATTTGCTTCTACTGAAAGGTTTGATTTTTGGAAATAGTGTGTTTTGCATTATAACCCCACAATTATTGATAAGATAATCACATTAAGTACATACAAAATATTGTAAACTTTCAGTTTTCAGAGCTGCAAACTTTCGATAAAAATCTGTTTTCAGGAAGCAATGCCTCTATTAGCCATTGGGCAATATGATAATATGTTGTGCAATACTTAAGAGTACAAAGTATTACAATATACAATACCTTAAGTATACCGACATGATTGATTAGCATATCGGTACAATCTGACGATTGTTGCGAAGGTGTCAGGTCATGCGAGTCGTTGGGAAAATATTTTCCGACTTGAGCTAATTTCTCCAGAACTATTCTAGCTGCTTCATGCTTGGCATCCTTTTTGCTGCGTCCTTTTCCGACAGCAGTTCCGTTGAGAGCTTTCACGCGACATTGAAAGGCACCACCGGAGTCCGCCTCAAGAAATTCGAAAAGCGGAATTGTACCATGTTTTACCATTAGCTCTTGAAGAACTGTCACGGGAGTTTTAGTAGACATTTCAGAAAATATGAACCGATAGATATAAGAAATGTAAAGTATGTTTCAACGGGAATCCCTCCCTATGTGTGAATGAGAACTGTCAAAATCTTCGTACCTACTCCACCAGTGTTTCGCAAATGGAGGTCCGCGAGTTGCCTAGTCAGCTCAAAGAAATCGAATAATATAAATTAAAAATAAATGTTTGTATTTCACACAAAACTCTTGTAATACATTTTTACCTACTTACACAGTCATTTAAGATCGAATCATTCAACGATTATTTACGATTAATTATTTTAAAAATCATGTCACAACGAGCGCGCAAAATAACATATTGACGAGTACTTAAATAAGAATTTTATTCTTTAATTATTGTTGAATAATCTGTTCATTAACTATGCACGTAGTGAAGACTGATGACGTTTTCACTATAGCAGAAAACGTAATTAATTCCAGTTTACCAGCAGTACATCAAAGTTTTGGAAAATGTATTTATCCTGGCCCTGATAAATTCTATGGGGTTACAATTTTTTTCATAAAACCTTATGTAACCTTTAAAAAAATCTTATGTAACAAACATATTTGATACCGTACGACTCAATTGTTCTATCATAATCATTTTTTTTTATCAAAAATTTTAATATTTGCAAAAAAAACATTTTATTTAGATATTTTATGAATATAAACTATTTTTCAAATTATATTTTAAAATCATGAAATTATATGAACCTCTAAAGGAAAAGATTTCCATAACAACTTTTGATCTTGGGATTTTGGTTTTAACATTTCTTTTGAGATTCGGACTACAGGGATCCCAGTATTAGTCATATACCATTGTTTCCGAAAATTCCCGTAAAAAAGTATTGAATCGACATATTCCAGAATTATTTTCAACCCTAAGTCCTTTTTTTAGCTCCATCATTTATTAAAGTTATGTCTGTCAGTGGTAATGACCTTTTTTAAACTCCATCAGCTAAAGAAGACGTATGCCAGTGATTATTTTTTTTTTACTTGTATTCAAGAAAATTTAAGTTTTTTTACATGTTAAAGCGAATCCCTAAATCCTGCGATTGGTATTAATATGTTCCCGGGATAACGGGATCGCCTAAGTGCCGGGATTGGAAGCCCTATGATGCTTGTCAACCGGTCAGTCTTGTCCATAGACTAGTACACTTTAGTAAGCATATTATCTATGCTTTGGTCCTGTCAAAAAGGTCAAAACCATAGACTAGTTTCAAAAATGATCTAAAGTTTAATAGTTATAACCGTACTAATAGTAAAACAATAGTATTTTATCAAAGGATTTATTCATTTATTCTCAGCATGGGGTCTAAAGAAGTAACTATTATACATTGGTTCCGCAAAGGATTGAGGTTACATGATAATCCTGCGTTAATAGATGCGATAAAAGTGGTAATTAATACTTTCGTTAGAGCAATGTTTTCTATCAACTTGTATAATGTGTGCCGGACCAGAAGCCCTGATACTATTATCGGCCTATCCGGTTAACATGTCCACGAAATCGAAATCCAGTGTGGGTTTTTTTGGATTTCTCAGCTCTCCTGAAACAACTTCTGTTGAGGCAGTGACGTAGGAAGAGGTCCTGCCGCCCGGGGCGGTTCTTGAATTTGCTGCCTCCAATATTTCCTCCATTTTTTTTATGAACTATGAGATTATGCTGCAGGTGGCTTTTTGGTTAATTTGTCTTATAGCGTGTCATGGATTATTTCGGCGAAAAACTTGACAATGCAAGCTAAAAACAACGCCATGACTTAAAATCTTTTTTCGCGGACTTTAGAATCGCGTTATATCACATATTAATATGAAGGTCACTGATAAGTTATGCGAAATACGAAAAACATTTTAGTATGAAAACTTCGTCATCGTATATGAAATGTTCTGAGCTTCGTTCTTTTATCCACATCTTAACAAATTCTTGCCAAAACTTCACAAACTAAAGTAAAAACAATATCACGATTTAAAATTATCTTTTGAAGCTTTGATAATCGCGTTAAAACCACACATTATTACAAAGAACACTGATAAATTATGCGAAATACGAAATATTTTTCAGTACTTCGTCTCCATTATTCATTATGGCCGAGCTTAATACACTTTTACCAAAAATATTATTTTTTTACCTGTGAACATTGCAATTCTTTTTCAAAAACGCTGCCTTAAAAAAAGAACACTTTGTCAGTCAGTGTCCTAAGGCACAAATAAGCAGAAGAAAATTGTCCTTATTACTTTCATTATTATTGATGTCCTTATTACTTTCAAAATTTTCTTTTCATTTACGAAAATGCCACCCCCCTTGCCATGGTACTGTGTTGAGGTACTCTTTTAGTCATATTCATATTGAATCTCAAATTTGAATATATATGCAATGGGTACTATGTAACTCCATTGTCAATGTGTGAGGGTGTGGCGGCAGTATAATATGAGGAAATTGTGTGTGGATAAGGCTTAGAGTTAATGGGGGGGGGTGTAGAAAATATTAAAACTTGTGTTGTCACATTGTGTAACACGAGTTTATATTAGAAAAGAACTTCCACAAAGTTACCGCCAAATCTTTCGAAGATATTGCCTATCATACTTATTTCCGCAGTATAAATGAATAAAACAATTTATGTGACACACATGAGCATACGTTTGAAAGTTACAAGCCATAGATTGATTATTTATGTGTTGACTTCTGTCAGTGGCCAAGCTATAATGGTAGATCAATACAATTATGGTTCTTCTACTAATCGTTTACTTTATTGCATTTCAGGTTGAACAACATAAATGTGTTCTAAGACCCATTTTCATGCTTGATCCTGAAATAATCAAATGGATGAAAGTAGGATGCAATCGGTGGAGATTTTTGAAGCAATCTCTGGAGCAGTTGAATGAAAATTTAATGAAAATAAACTCGCGACTCTATGTAGTTAGAGGAAATCCTGAAAAAACATTCCCAGAACTATTTCGTAGGTGGAATGTCAAAACATTAACATTTGAAGTTGATACGGAGCCATATTCAATCAAGAGAGATAATATTGTAGAGGCGCTTGCAGAGAAAGCCGGGGTAGAGGTGATACAGAGAGTTTCTCATACAATCTACAATGTCAATTCTATCATTTTGAAAAATGGCGGATCACCACCTCTTACTTACCAAAAATTCCTTTCAATTCTTGAGAGTCTGCCTCCGGTAAGAGAACCTTTTCCAACTCCATCGCTTCTTCCTGAGTTTTCAAAACCTATTCTTGATAGCGAAGAAATCGCCTCCCAGACCTGCTACAATTGTCCAACCTTTGACGAATTAGGAGTTAAAACTTCGGACTTAGGGCCATGTTTGTTTCCTGGGGGAGAAAATGAAGCTCTCAGTCGATTAGAACTACATTTACTTAAAAAAGAATGGATATGTACTTTCCAGAAACCAAATACGGCACCGAACAGTCTACAGCCCAGCACGACTGTTTTAAGTCCGTATTTGAAATTTGGTTGCCTATCTCCCCGACTTTTTTATAATAAATTGAAAAATGTCATAGGTAAAAGTCCTCATACAAAACCACCAGTGTCGTTACTCGGTCAGTTGATGTGGCGTGAATTTTATTATGTCGTCGCCTCATCTACTGAAAATTTTGATAAAATGGTTGGAAATAAAATCTGTTGTCAGGTTCCTTGGAACAACAATGAAAAGTATATACTTGCATGGTCTCAGGGTAAAACTGGATATCCATTTATCGATGCAATTATGAGACAACTAAAACAAGAAGGCTGGATACACCATCTCGCCCGGCATGCCGTAGCTTGTTTTCTCACTCGAGGAGATCTCTGGGTATCATGGGAAGAAGGGCAACGAGTATTTGAAGAATATCTGCTTGATGCAGATTGGGCATTGAATGCTGGAAATTGGTTATGGTTATCTGCGTCAGCGTTTTTTCATCAATTTTATCGTGTATACAGTCCCGTAGCTTTTGGAAAGAAAACCGACAAAGCTGGTCTATACATCAAGAAGTATGTCCCAGAACTGAAAAAGTTCCCTGATGAATACATTTATGAACCTTGGAAGGCACCCGTAACCTTCCAAAAATCTGTCAGTTGTATAATCGGAAAAGATTACCCATCTCGAATAGTTATACATGAAGATGTGTATAAAAATAATATATCCAAAATGTCTCTCGCATATAAAAATAACAAAAGCGATACTCCTCAATCAAAACGTCCCGGTAAAAAAGTACAAAATAAAGAAGCCAAAATGAAAAAACTATAACAGTGTCATCGTAGTTGTATAAAACGAATAACTGTTATTTTTTTTCAAATATGTTCTTATGATTCAATATAACCTAACATTCTCAACTTATGTTATGAAATTTAAACTGTTGTCGTACCAAATGTGCGTAAACAGGTTGGTCTATTGTCTCGTAGTGATAGTGAATAATTTTTGTTACCTTTGATTTTTTTTAAGTATTTTTTAAATAAAATTCAGATATAAGCAATAATGAATTTTATTTTTTGATATCCTGAATTATCTAAAAATGGAGTTTAATAAATTAATGAGAAATCAGACTCACAATTTGCAAACCATTTTATTACAGTATCTCATGACATAAATTTGAATTCAATGCCAATTTGTTTACATCATTGTAATAAAGGTCTAAAATTTAATGCACCCCAGCAATTAGAAATTAATTGGCAAATCAAGCCAATGACTTCTTAAGTGAATAAACAATCATCATTCCATCACCGTTACTAAAACCCCTAATGTAACTAAGAATAAATAACCGTTAAATTTAAACTAATTTACCTTGAATAAAATGTAAACTACTACAACCCAGAGAATGGAAAATCCCGTAGAAACTGTCGACTTGGAATGTTTTTCATTTTCAATATTACGGAAAATAACTATAGGCGGAGAGGGTCAAGATTCAGTAATGCCCCGGTAGTTTTTAATTTAGCATTATGCCACTTAAGTTAGTTATAGTTAGCCTATGAAATATGTAATAGACAGTGATCAGTGACTTAGCTAGAAATTTGGGGCCTTCATGCAAACATCACAAAAGTCCCCCCTCACGAAAGTTTGTTGTACAGTGAAACCCCTATTCTACGTTTTTCAAGGGACCGTAATAAATACAAAGTGGAGTAAATCTTTAAATAAAATTTAATCATTAAAAAACATGTTTCACTTATTTCATTATTTTTATTAAAAAAATATCTGTTCCTGAGTGAGACCCAACTTGTCCTAAATACATTTTGCAATACATATCAGTATGCTTCAATGAAATTTTATTTCATTCTTGTATTCCTGCTAATAACGGAGTTACACCAGAACCATAATGTCCTATCTGACATATTGTTGGGAGCCAACAGGCATTAGGATTGGCAACTAAGAAATTGCATTTTTTTTAATGAAAATTTTCGCATGAAACGAAAGATTGTTATTCTTCAATGCAGGGCTTGTTTTTGAAAAAATAAGTACCGAAACTCGCTTTTCAAGTTTTTTTTTAATTCATGTCCGTTCTCAATGTAGAGCATATGGTTTATTGATTTATTTCAACAGAAGTTTTTTTACGAGAACTGCTTGTTACTTAGTTATTCAATCTTGAAATATGGTACTAGGACAGGACTAGTAGTTAGCCAATCACTCTAGCTTTGCCCTATTAATTTTATGATTGGAAGGGTGGGAGTGACCTGTGGGATGGAATTCAGGCCAATATTTTGAGTCAAATACGCAAGTGCAAACTCCACACATATTTTCTATCTAACATCCCTTTTTCAATTGACTCCTTTGACGTAGAAAAACATAATTTCGATTCGATAAGAAGATTATTCTTCATAACTTTTTCGTGAAGTGTAACTTCAACATGAACTAGTGCTTTTTCCACTCAAAATTTATTTGATCAGGACCGGTTTCGCTCCTCACGAGCATTATCAACTGATAATGCTCGTGAGGAGCGAAACCGGTCCTGATCAAATAAATTTTAAGTGGAAAAAGTATTAAAAATCTTTTATCATTATTTTTATTATAATGCCATTCCACCAAGTATTGACAGTGAACTAGTACAGTACAACTAGTTCTGTTTTTGATTTGTAATACGAAAACTGAAGGTTCAATGAAAGATCCAACAAGAAGGATTCAGTGTTTCACAACGTGGGAGATACAGCCAAAAATTTTATAAAAAAAAAATCAAAAGTTTTCAAAAGAAAATATTTTTTTTTCCGAATTGAAGCCGCGAATTTACCTGAGTAGTGATGTTTAGTAAGTAAATTGAATAAGAAATGGGTGTAAATTTTGCAATAATTATCAGTGGCGGTTCCTGACCTAAAATCTTGGGTGGGCTAGAGAAAAGCATATTTCCACTTCACCTTATACATTAATCTACAAGCAAATTAACAAATACTACGACACTATTGCAATGCATACATTATTATATAATAAAATCAATGCTAATGTAAGTAAGAAATATTAAAAAATTCATACGGGACCTTAAATTCGTCTCTTTTAAAGTGAAAAACAAGTACTAACAGCAATACAGAGCTAGCTGTCAGTGAGAGTCAATACCTGTCACTTTCATACAATACATTGATATTGGTATTTGTGTTTCAATGCATAAGTATGCGTCATGGGCTGAATCAGTTCAGCCCCCAACGAAGACAGAAACTTGTTTATTTAAAACACAATCGTGTGTATTAGGTGACGTTTCCGTACATACAAATACAAAAAAAAATCTAATCGTGCTTGATTGCGCCCCAGTGTAAAGAAATATTGTCTGTGGTTACGGGCATGAAGGATTTAGCCCCTGAGTGGTGTTGCCAGAGTGACGTGAGGTTGCCTATTCCCTGTGAAGTATTTATAGGTTTATTATTTTTTTATGCCGGCTCAGTTTAAAATTGTAATACAAAACACAATCGAGAATATGATTGTAGGTAGACGTAACATTGTCTTATGTTGACAGAGGAAAATTAAAACAAAGATATTATATTCATTTGGGAAAGGTTAGTTACGCTTATAAATGTATTTATTTTGTTCAGCGGCCGAATTGCTGTTCATTTTTATTCAGTCATCTAAAGTTTTGGGTGAAAAATGCAGGTCGGGCTTAGCCCACCTAGCCCAGTACCTAGAACCGCCACTGATAATTATGTATGTAACACGTATCATAGACAAGCTTACCTATCGTTATTTGTTTTTTACAAACTTTCATATCAACACTTGCAACATCGTTGGTTTGACCATTGCTTCCGGCTACGAAACCATTTTCCGGTAGCGTCATTCAGTGTTTGGCAGTTGATTGTGTATACAATTTAGGTAAGCCACTCGAATTACTGTCATCGACTAATCCATCGTCATTTTAATGTGCGAGTACTCTTCATTACACATCATTCGAATTGTTAATATATTTGTTTTTCATATACTGATCGAATTGTTTGCGTGTTCACTACAGCTTGTCGGCATATTTTGATCACAAACATGGCGGATAATGACGATCTCTTAGATTACGAAGACGAAGAGCAAACTGAGCAGGCGGTCGTCGACGGATCAACTGATACGGTTGCGAAAAAAGAAGTTAAGGGTTCTTATGTATCCATTCACAGTTCTGGATTCAGAGATTTCCTTTTAAAACCAGAAATTCTTCGCGCCATTGTCGACTGTGGATTTGAACATCCTTCTGAAGGTAGGTCACCAGCAGCATTATTCTCGTGCGATTTCTTTTTTTATTATTAACACGTTTTGCGTTTGTTGACGTCATTTTTTTTTTCATTTCTGCAGTTCAGCATGAGTGTATACCCCAAGCTGTTTTGGGCATGGACATTTTATGCCAAGCCAAATCAGGAATGGGTAAAACAGCGGTGTTTGTTTTGGCTACCTTGCAACAGCTGGAACCGTCTGGAAATCATGCATACGTGCTTGTCATGTGCCACACGCGGGAACTTGCTTTCCAAATTAGCAAAGAGTATGAGCGATTTTCTAAATATATGCCGGGAATCAAAGTAGCTGTCTTTTTCGGCGGTTTGCCTATCCAAAAAGATGAGGAAGTGCTGAAAGCCGGATGCCCACACATCATAGTCGGAACGCCCGGGCGCATTTTGGCGCTTATCAGAACCAAAAAACTAAGCCTGAAATCTCTCAAACATTTTGTTCTGGATGAATGTGACAAGATGCTCACCTTACTTGGTAATTATAATAATGTGATTAATTCTTTTTGACTGCACTGCCACTATTCATTTTGCAGTAGTGTGCAATTGTTTTCTAGCATTCTGAAATTGAAATAGCATTGAATGATTTTTCTTATAGTAAATGTATAGTATACAATTAATTATTCTACATAATTAGCTTTAAATTAACATGTTAAAATATTCCGCTATGTGCAAAGTGTGTAACGCACTAAGATTTTAGTACTACACGTACTAGATTTCACACAGGTTTTTAAAATCTTTATTGAATAATCCTTATAGAAATATTGCTGTATTGTATTAATTGATTATTTATATGATGAGACTTTGATAGGGACATCTGATTTATATGAAAGATTCTATCATTCTGAACCCTGTTTTGCTTCTCACCTTTTGGATGAATTTAACAGCTCGCTCATTGTGGATATCTTATTTTCCAGATATGCGCCAGGACGTCCAAGAGATATTTCGCAACACACCGCACGGCAAACAAGTTATGATGTTCTCCGCCACACTCAGCAAGGAAATTCGTCCCGTTTGCAAAAAATTCATGCAAGATGTAAATTTTCCTCAATGTCCTAATTATTCCAAAATCCTGCGTTTCCAAATTCAATCAACACTTAAATTATCGCGGCGCATATGTTCTGATGGTTTATCTGGCCTGGGGCTAGGGGTTGGGATTGACGAGGGTGGTATCAGCTATCGCACCGCAGCCCGCCGAGTAGGTTAGGGGGCGTCAAGACTTCAAGATTCAAGAAAGAAGAGAAGAATAAAGTTTAGTTTCATTTATCTGGCTGCGGTGGCACTGTTAACGAAATTAATAGGAGCGCGGACATCGGCCTGTGTCACGCTGCGACTGCCAACCCAGACTGCTATCAAAGAACATCTTTTGCCAGTGCTTATCTCACAATGTATTGTGTCAGTAAGATATAATCCAATAGGTTTTATTGCTTCAGTTTTAAAAGCTTTCTTAAACTACACTTTTGCATTGCGCAGAGTTGCTATTGAAACTCAATTTATTCCACTCAACCTTGTTCAATTCATTTGGTCTAACTAAAACTTTTATTTTTTAAATACTAATTATGCGATGGCTTCAAATCTGCTGAAGTCATTTTCTTGTAACATTAAACTAAAATAATTTTACTTTGAAATAATCTCGGCAAATGGTTCATATGCATTTAAAGTCTCATCTATATATTAAATACCATATTTGAGTAACTGAAATTACTACTGCTGACTTGTTACATTATTATTGAAAAGATTGACTGGATTAAAATATTTCTTAATTTATGACATCAGAATTGATCCTAATTTTTTTGTCTTATTTATTTTTGTTCTTATTAGCCCATGGAAGTTTATGTGGACAATGAAGCCAAACTGACACTCCATGGACTACAGCAACATTATGTTAAATTGAAGGAGAATGAAAAGAATAAAAAACTATTCGAATTGTTGGATGTTCTGGAGTTTAACCAGGTAAATAAAGTTTTTTTTAACAAACTTCAAGAATGGTATTATTGCATACAACTGCAGATGTTTTCATGATGACATCCGATAGGGACATCAGAATTATAATGCTGATATTTACTATCTTTCTGACCTTACATATTATGGTCACACTAGTCTATGTTTGTATTGTGGTTTTAAAAAAAAAATCTTCCCCAGGTAGTCATATTCGTCAAGTCAGTGCAGAGGTGTGTGGCACTAGCTCAACTCTTGACGGATCAAAATTTCCCTGCTATCGGAATACATCGCAGCATGGGTCAAGAAGAGCGCCTCTCTCGCTATCAACAATTCAAAGATTTCCAAAAGGTATTGAATATTTTCCATTAGCTTAACACATTCAATTTTATAGATATTATTATCATTACTAACTGAAGTTATGCCTTTACGATAAATATTTTGATTATTTTACTTCATTAATTATGACTTTTTTTGACAGGCCAAAAATAGTCTGTCTAATCAGATATGGTAAACACAAAAACGTTTTACAACATGCTACTTTCTTTCTGCTGAAAACTTACTAAGTGCCATGCTGACAGTCGCAAATAAGTTGTTTTCTTCATTTCATTCATTGAGGAACTAATTGTTTCAGATTATGTTTGCATCCAGTAAAATTAAGTAACGTCTGTTCACACGAAACACTGACCAACATAACCTCAACAGGTGACGTTTTTGTAACTCTTAGTGTGTTCAAGAAAATGTTCTGGGACATTGTTCCCAAGACATCGTAGATATTCAGGAACATGTCCCTGAACATCTGTTCCCTGGCGGAAGGCCCCTTTTAATTATACAGTTATGTAGGAAATTCAATTACGAATAGGAAAATGCCAAATCACCATTTATAGAATTTTCTGGCTGAAAAAGAATAGCTGTTGTAAAGCATTTTTCGCTCGGAAACAAAAAAGTAAAAATTGTTTATTTTTGAGAATATTTTATTATTGTGATGACACCTGATAGGGACATCAGATTTATGATGCTGACTTTACTATCTTTACTGATTCGTCAACTTAAATAGTTAAGTATTATCATACTGTTGGCCATTGCTAATGTTTTTTTTTTATTACTATATTTAGCGGATTCTTGTGGCGACCAATCTCTTCGGGCGTGGTATGGATATTGAACGAGTCAATATTGTCTTCAACTATGATATGCCTGAAGGTTCTGACACATATTTACATCGAGTCGCTCGTGCTGGAAGGTTCGGTACCAAGGTAATTCTTCTGATTCAATTAACCCATTTATAATTTTTTTCTACATCACCCAATTTTAGATGTAAATAATTTTGCTGTCTGTAGTTATACTTAATGCCATCCTTTATTTGCCTTCAGTGCCTTGAAGCATAAATGCTTCATATTGAGTTCAATGCGCATCTTTTTAATCATATTTTTGTTTACTTTTTGCTTTAGGGTTTGGCTATCACAATGGTGTCCGATGAAGGAGATGCCAAGATCCTCAATGAAGTCCAGGATCGCTTTGATGTTAACATTACTGAATTACCTGAAGAAATCGACCTTTCCTCATACATTGAAGGAAGATAAAAGACAACTTCAATATTTACCATATTGTATAAGTAAGTGTCACTTCATTTATGTGATATAAAATTTATTCCCTATAGTGTTGCATTATTATTTTTTCTATTTCAATTACCAGTAAATAATTTCTCTCATTACCCTCCCATAGGGTCCTGGATAGAAATAATTTTAAATGCTTCCGAGATGAATAATGTCCAATTAATAGAGACACATGTGTCTTGAAGGTTTTTACTGATATGTGGAAATGAGTGAAATTGTAAATACACTTACATGCACGTCGATCACGGTTTATTTGGTTGGAAGTTAATATCAATTTCATATTAGTTTTCCATTGACTTGTATATTTGATGCATAAATTACGTCTTATCAATACAAACTTTGGATGGTTATTTTTTTTACTTATTCAAACATTAAAAACTCAAATATCCAAAAATAACAATACACGAACAATGAATAATAAAACCAAATTTCATATTCTTATAACACACGCGTGTAATAGTTTTGGTTTTGGAATGTTTCTGGTACCAATATGACCAGTGACGATTGCAATGCTTGTTTAAATGTTGCTAGAGTTGATAAACAAAATTCGACATTCTGGATGCATATCTGCAATATTTTTTTTGTTGTATTATGCCTGTATCTGGCCTTAATTCGCGATAAAATAATTTTCAGTAGAGTTCGTTCAATATAAGGTTGCCGTTGGGATGTGGGTGACCATGATGTAATATATATTTTTTAATAATTAAATTATCCATAGTTTTTTTTATGTATTATGTCGATTTTTTGCACATATTTTATTAAAATATTGAAGATTGTAGCATACCATGATTGAGGAATGTTCAATATTAAAAAAACTAAAAACTCTCCATTATAGTATGAGGGCCGGTTTCGCTCACAACTATAAGAATATTTTTTCCTACCTCTAATCTCTATTAAAACTATAAGTGGGGTCCGCGAAGCGAATACCTAGTTTCCTGGCTAAATAAAGTTATTACTGGAGTGGGTACAGACGTAAGTCTTTATTTCCCTTTCCAGTATGTAAGCTAGCTATGATATGACTATCTAAAAGGTTCTTTCAGGTGTAGGTGTTGTGTGGGGAAAACAATTAAGAAAAACCCCCTTACAAGAATGATTGGGCTTCGAATCATTAACAAATTTTCAATTCTTACCAAGAATTGCTCGTAATATTGGCGTAAGCTTGAATAGTTTAATGTTCTTATGTTAGACATGCCCAGTCCCTAACTGAATAAACGAGCCTGGCTCGTTTTGTCGAGCGCATGTGCTCCTTTCCATGAGCACACGCTCAACCAAGCAGATTTATCTCTTAGGGCGATTAAGTGAGGACCAGCATGGATGTCGACATCTGTCTCGTTCACCATTGCAATAGAAGAATTGTCTGTAAGAGAAGGTGAGGAAGAAACATAAAGATAGCAAAATCGTCTTGGCGAGTTTGCCGGAGTTTAAATTGTCCCTTGTTTTGTGTCATCTAAACCCCAACTTTTTAATCAATATCCTAAGTGTTGATTTAGAGTCACTAAAATTAATTGATTCTTGCAAAACTGGAAATAGTTTTGGTACAGTGGGAAACATTTTTTCATTAATATGAAAATCGTAAATACATCTCCTTATTACGCATTCATCAAAACTGTCAACATGGATTTTGTTTGGTCGATTTCTTTTCTTCTTTGGTGACATTATGGCATCGTCTTTTCCATTATTTTTGAACGAAGATAATATTGTCCTTATTGTTCGTTGCGATACCCCAGTAGCCATTGCCACTTCGTCGTGAAGAGACCTTCTCTGAAGAAGAAAAAAAGTAAATTCTATGAATTTATTATGTAATGTAATAAAATGCACTGTATACAGAAATTTCGATCACAATAAGTAGGTTCTATCTAAAAACGTTAAAAAATATTTACCTCATCAATATTCTTGTGTATTTTTTTTATGTAGTTATACACATTTATAACCACTTCTTTAGTCTGGCTACAGTGCTTTACCTTGTCCTAATGTCGCTACTTCTGACTTTTTATGGTCACCCTTATTAACGAGAATGAAACATGCGTGCGTCCAGCGCAAAAGTCAGTTGGGTACTGAATCTACCTACAAGTCCGTCTTTTCTCCAATCACAGAATGAATACATACTAATACACCCACACGTTGTGTGTATTATACAGAAAGCGTATCATTGTAGTAAAAACTGCAAAGTATAACTAAACGCAGTCTAATTACCAGTAAATTTTCCAATTGATAGATTGTTGATTTTTGATGATTTACTGTTAATACATGCCCTATTTAATACTATAACCCAGCGGTCACCTAACTACGGACCGTGTGCCGAATCCGGCCGATGAATTTTATTATATAAATATTTTACATGCGAGAAAATTAACTTTTTGAAAATTCTAATAGAATTCTATTTTTTCCCAGTCCCATCGTTTTTGAAAAACAATCTGGCCTGTTTTTCTGAATGGTGGTCACCTTTGATTTAAACCTAGACATGACTGACTGCACTCATCAAAAGAGTATTTTTTTTTTTTTTTAGTATATTGGAATTAATATCTCATTTTCAATGTCTTGCGACATATCTGACAACACCTCAAATTTCACAAATTATTTCTTGGTCATTTAACTTGGAGGGGAACTACTATAATATAGTTTTCTCACATAATGGTCTCATTTAAAAGTGATTCATTTCATTCATTCATTTCTTCCAATATGATATTTGGATTTTTGACTTTCATTTTCTTGAGTGGAATAAGTTGTTTCACAAAATTGCCTTGTATAATATTGTTGGTTGGATATTCCATTCAAATAATTTTGCAGTGAATGAAGCCTTTACTTACACATTTTTCTTTTGTTACAGGATTAATCATAGGTTTGTCTCTGCCGGGGTTTACCCAAGAAAGATTGAAGAAATGATGTTTGTGATTTTACCAACTAAAGTTTAAAAATAAATAAAAAAAATGACTGGATAACTTATTCTAAGAATTTTCGTTGTTTTATTTTATCTATGGTATTTTTTATTAAATAATGCAGTCCTTAATTGATCCACCCAGGAGGAGGATGTTTGTGTGATAGTAGAACTAAGAGTCGGTGTGCGGTAAACATTTTTGTCTGGGCTATAATATCAATACAGGAGTTTTGTAAATTGTTTTTTTGCTCAATTTACGAATTGCTATCTAGCTCCCATGCACTTGTTATCAGGGCTGTGGAGTTGCGGTATTTTGGCTAATACTTCAGTGCTAATATTCCAAAAATTGTTCCATTTTTACTTGTAATATGATCAATAAAATCACTTTTTTATAGGTTGTACAAAATACATATCACATTATTTTTATTTGTTTCAATGAACGAAAAAAAATATATCAAGGTCAATATTTTGTTAATTGGTAGACATAAAATATTTAGCAAAAATCTATTTCGTCACGATTCCCTTCCTACAATCAACATGAGTAGAGCACCACAAGCCCACGCATGAAATCGAAAAAGATTACCTTTGAATGAGAAATAATAGCTTCTAGAAAATTATTTAAAAGTCAAAATGAGTTCTAGCTTACCTAAATTCTAAAAAAATATTAGGCAATATCCATCCTTGCTAGGCTGACCCATATGCAATAAAAAGTTTTTTGTAATTTGTATCAATAATTTACTAGTGACAAATATTCATTTATATCAGTGGAATAACAAAAATTTTGGTTGGATCTTATGACAACAGTTAGCATTGTTTGCTTCCATGCCAGATCTCGCGGGGTTGAGTTTCAGTACGAACAGTCTTGATTTATTAATTCCTGTTAAGAGGCAGTAGGTGTTTATGATACCTAAAAATTCCTTCCAATCCTTCAATAACCGGGCTTAGTGATTAGTTAACCACTAGCTTTATCCTTCTATCCCCCTACTTTTCTTCAGAAAAAAGGGATTGATCCACTGAGTAACAGTTCTCTTAGAAAAAAATCAAAAGTTCTATCGAGATACCTCCATTAAGAGGCCATATGCTGCACATCGGGAGCGGACATGGATTTAAAAATCTGATAAAGGATCTTTGGTTTGAACAGTTCCGATTTTAAATGATCAGCTACTCATGCCTGGCTTTCCACTTTTATACCCTATATAAATATAGTCATAAACCTTTTCTGACAAACAAACAAAATAAATATAATTATTAAAATGACTCGCCATTCAAATCTGTGGGCATTCCCATAGGCTAGCGTCATAAGCTTTTTTACCAGGAAATTTTGGAAATAAACAGCACAACTGCATCGCCTTCCGATTTTAAATGAAATATTAAATATGCCGGGATCTCCACTGCTGTACCCTATATAAATAAAGTCAAAACCTTTTCCGACAAACATAAATATAATTCTAAAACCACTCACTACTCGAATATTTGGGCATTCCCATGAGCTTATCCTTTTCGCCAGCAATGGCTTTAAACTCAATGATACATTTATTTATTATATAAGCATGAACCATTCATTTACTGAGCGTCAGTTCAAGTTCATCTGTGCACTCGAACGCCTGAAGATGCCGAAAGGCGAAACCCGGGTTAGTGACAAAATCTGTGAAAATGTACATAATTCGAACGATTCAAATTTAACTCGATGGTTGCCACATACGAGATATCTCGTGAATTTTTTCGTGCTCAACAGGCCAAATACGAGTTATCTCGTCAATAACTAATTAAATTAATAGTCCCAAATTATAGCCGGCCTGCTAGGTAATTACTATTAATTATTTACGGCAACGAAAAAGTTAATACATATTGAAATTTCACCAAGCACCTTCAGTCGAAATCTTAAATTGAATGACTTAATGGCTCTACTATTTATGATTGCATCATGGGCATAGAGGTGTTAAATGAGGGTATTTTTTTTCTCCGCAAGTTAAAATAAGCAAGTAAAGTTTTTTTTTTTATTCCCTAGGGTACTCAACATTTTACCGGCTACGGCTTCACACTCTTTATATAGGGTGTATTCTGTAGCGTAACAACGTCAGTCGTGCTCAAAATTTTGCCAGAAATGTCCCGAGAAGAAATTCCTCAAGACTTGGTTGCATGCACTACAGTGTGCAGAAATTAAAAGTTAATGATAAATGCATTTGAAAATGTTAGATTTTATCTATTTAACTCAACTATTTTTCCAAAAGACGCGGAGAATTCTTTAAATGCCCTATAATTTGCCTTCGATGCAACCAAGTCGGCATGACCGACGGGGCCGACAGATAGTCGTATCGTCTAGAGCAATTTTTCCCGTTCATTTTTTAAATCTGGACATTCCCAGAGGATGTGATCAGCATCCTGAATCATATATCCGCATTTACATTTAGGACTATTTACTAACCGGCCCAGCTGGAAGAGCTTGGCAGCGAAGTAACCGTGGCCAGCTATGAATTGGCTGGTCCAGAAATTAAGAGTCAGGACTTTGGTTATCTCCATTCGCCATTTAACATTCGGAAAGAATTTAAAAGTTTGCCTTCCCTTTGAAGATTTCTCCCATCGAGCCTGCCAAACTTTCATTGCAGCTTCTATCGCCACACTGCGCGCTGCAATTCTATGAGCTTTAGAATTGTAAGGGTCTGGTCGAGGAGGAGGCAGTAACTGAATTTCTCCCACCTGGGACTCGACACCTTTGTACAGCATTACTGTTGCGCCTCTAGCAAGTTAAGTTGACGTAATTCGACACATCATTGTCAATTTATTTGTCAGTGGCGGATTAAGCACAAGAAAAGCCTCAGGCGTAATAAAATTTGGAGGCCGTCTTTCGGATAATGTAAAAACGTCAGAAAATTTCATATAAAATAATAAAAATATATTTGAACAAAAAGTATATGGGTCATATAATATAAGTTATTTTGAGGCCCCATGCTCGCGCCTCATTCACTTAAGGGTAATCCGCCGATGTCTTAATTATATCTTCGCAGTCATCACTTTTTTAATTCAATAAATATTAAATATAATCCCATGGAATTACTTGACATTAGTTTACAGGAAATTTATTCATGGAAGACTAAATATAGGCTGTAATACATAGGTTCCCAACCTTTTTCGGGTGGCGACCCCTTTTTATAAAAGCCATATGACTAGCGACCCCCCTGAGGAATTTGAAATCCTCGATTTGCTATACGTTTTCCCCGGATTGTCTCCGAAACTCCTTTTTTTAGCTCACCGGGGAATTTGAAATTGCTATATTGTTCAAATCTCCAAAATCAAAAAAGTTGGCGATCCCCCCCCCCAGGAAACCCTTCGCGACCCACAGGTTAGGAACCCGTGCTCTAATAGAATACAGTACAATTTTTCTAAATTAATTAATCAAAAATTATTAATATACATTTATTATTTAAACTTTAGCTAGTTGCAAACAATATTGGCATCTATGACATTAAGACATTATAAATATAGAATAAAACAATAATATTAATTGGAAAATATTCAAATGTACGGAATATTCTGTGTCCTGGGTATTCTAAAAGGTCACTCAATAAGTTCGCAGGATAAAACAACAACTTTTAGGCAAAATTCGACTTTATTCATCAACAGTCTCCGAGTGATACATTCATTCCAGACCAACATTTCGATGTCTTTTTATTTTTCAATTTCAAATTGTAAGTGCAGCAGGTGTGAAATACCCAATAGCTAATGCTGTGAGATGTTATTCTTCCCCTACTCTCGTAATATTCACTCCTTCTAGTTTGGTGTTTCTCATTTTTTTCACCTACATACCACTAAATAAATATATTTGCATATCACCAACACAATTTACATAGGACGAACAGAGTTTTCTAGCAAAGGAATTATTAGTTGGATAAAGGTTTAAAAAAAACGTTTAATTTTTTTTTAAATGTATTCTGATTTTGTTTTGTTGATGGTAATATTAAAACAGACATAAGATGAAATCAATTAGTCGACATTTTTTTTATTTTATTATTTTGCCACGTGAAAACTTACAGTTGACTTGAAATACAGGTAAGAAAGAATTGATTATCTTAGCATTTTAAATCATGCTCAAACTTTACGATTAATTTTGTCGACACCTTTCGAGAAACGCTGTCTTAGCTGATAACAAGTGTCTTTATGAAAGACATCAGAGGCAAAATAAACACACGTGATTATGACGTGTTCATATTATTGATGTATGTATTTCAAATGCACAAGTATTAGATATCGTAAACTTAAGTCTCACTCTCGACATCAAATTTTAATACTTTTCTCATATAAACATTGTATAGAATAGGTGACGTATAAAATTATTAGGATAATTTTACACTTCACTTCACACAGTATAGTTAAACATACATATTAAATTAGATTTCTCATCTTCGAATACTTTCTATTGCGTCATTAGTCATAATCATTGGTAACAAAGTTTTGGGTTAAATTTGAGTTTGTCCAGTACCATAATCATCTCTATTAAGCGGCTATTATCCAGAGGGCTATGCCAGTACGTTATCCTGGCCAGTACCGCCAGTACTGATGTTTCGCATAGACAGCGGATGATCGCCGATAGCCGCAAATTTATATGAGCTGCTGTCCTCGTGGAATTTGGAAAATATAATAACGTACATAGAACATATTAGTTATTCACTTGAATAGGCAGAACGACTGCCATCGGTCCTGGCATGGTCTGTCAGAAGCTTGGTAAAGATTGCATGCAGAAGCGATAATTATACAACCAAGATGCTTCGAACACCTTTGCTGATCCCGTACATCCAACGAAGAAAACATCTTGGGCGCTCCTTAGTCTATCTGATCTGCCAGCAGGCCATTGGAAAATAATGTTATTGTTGTTATTGCTCCGTGTCTACATTACTTTTTCATCCATTGTCGTAGTGTTTTCCGCTCAAATTTGATTAACGATTCTAAGAATAGACAAATTTGAACAGAAAACTGTTAAGCATATATATAGTGACAAGGATAATGCGAATCCTAATCAGAGTAGCTTAAGATGTCAGAAATTCTGTAGTATTTACATGAAGCTACAACAGTCTACCTACATACTATTCTTCACAATCTTTGTGCATGATAGGTGATGATAGGGTACCAGAGATAGTACGCAAACATACTGTGAGTATTATAATTGCCAAAATGGAAGGCGTAGTACATGGCCTGGATTATCTCTCGTCTACCGTAATCCGCATTTTCCATAATGTGTATTGCTGCGTCCAGTGAGTCCATAGCACATTGAATTACAATAATAATTTCATTGTTTTATCGCATCAATGAAAAATATTTTTTATTTTAGAGAATTCTTCAGTCCGTGTGAAATGATGTTAGCCTGTACAGATTTCAGTACACCGCAAGAAATACTCGCGTTTTTTATTAATAAAGTACATTTTTTTCAATCGAAAAAATCCTCAAGTTTTTTGTTGACTGAAATGACTTATCGAACCTCCTTTCCCAACGTACGATACTTCATCACCTTTGAAACGCTCGTTCAGTTGGACTTTTCCATAATTTCCCACATATTTCACAACACCGAAATTCTTGTCGACTTTAATTGATCCACTATTACCCACCAATTGAAGGTGTCCGTTATTACTTTTTACACGAATTCGACAGTCATTACCGACTACGTTAATGTGATGACTATTCGATTTTATAAACAAATTTTTCCCATTCCCGATTATTGACTTTTCGTTAACCATTTTCTCGAAACCAAAACTCAAGCTTATACTACAATAAAGAGCGAAACTGCAATGAAAATGAAAAATTATTTCAGACTCTTATAAATGAATTACAAACAATGGTTATTTCCCTTAATAAGTGGTTTATGTTCAAACAACGCTTTTCGGGGATTCCATAACTATATCTATGATATGTATATGTACTTATATTTAACCTTGACATTATTGAGTGTAACACCTTGCAGCTATTGTAAACCATTAGTCTGGTACATATATTGATAATGGTTAACTACCTGCCTTAATTAACATAAATTACGTTTAACTTTACTGTTAATCCTTGATAGTATTATCTTGTCATAGGTTGGTATAGAATGAAAACCTAGGAAATTATTCACCCAGCTTAGCGATAGCCAGTAAGCGTTTTTGACCGAAAACAGACAAATTGGGTATCGAAAAAAATATCTTATACCTATAAGAAAATTTCAACCTGCCGTTTTTAACGTGACCTACGTATATTACATTTTATTAACTAATCTTCTCACTGCCACAAAAATTAGATTTGAAAATATAAGTTCATGTCAAGATGTACGCTTTTTTACGGATTTTATTGTTATTTAATCATAAAACTGTAATTGTCAATGACGCCACTTTATTTACTTGCTCCATATAACTTTTGCATTTCGCCTATAATTAAAAGTATATAAAGAGCAAGAAGTATATTGTTTACAGTAGCGGATTAAACACATGAGAGGTCCCAGGCGCAATGAAATTTGGAGGTTCTGTTTTTCAGATAACATAAAAACGACAGAAAATTCCATGTAAAATAATTAAAATCTGAACAAAAAGTATATGGGTTATATAATAAAAGCTATTTTCGAGGTCCATACGATTTGGATATTAAATAGTTATAAAGATGGGCTGTTATCCATTTCGATTATTTTTGTACAAAAATCATTGTCTTTCTTATTTTTAAATAAATCTAAAAAGGTTATCTATTACTTGCATAAACATTGCGAGTTGTGACGTTTAATCTGGTCATTCTGGTTATATAGATAGTGAATACCTTGAATTGATATGGCCGTCTGTCGGTCACTTCCTTTGCAATTTAAATTGGTAAGTAAACTCTCAGAATAAACAATATGAGTGGCGTTTGTTAATTTCTCCTGATTTCTAAAAGTATATCATAAAATGTCGTGACTACTCTTAGCGTTCGATCTCCGGCTAGGCTTTTTGTTAAATCATTTTTAAGGTGTTCACTGTCAATACTTGGTGGAATGGCATTATAATCTTCTTTCTTTCTTTTGGTAATTTTGTGTGGAAAAAGTACTAAAAATGTTTTATTATTTTTATTATAGTTAAATATCAAGAGTGTTGAGTTGTGAAAAAATCACGTTTCCAAATCAGTCTCAAATGTTTTACTACGACTCCGGCTGGGATTTAAAAAGATGCAAATATTTATAAAACGTGTATATTATTCACGTGTTTTTTAATATCTACTCAAACGCATGTACATTTTAATGTTTTAATTTATTGGTAAATATACTTTACAACATGCTACTTTATTCTTCCAAAAAATGCAAATCTCTAGGAAATTTGTTTACGAACTTACCATAAAGCTAATCATTAAAATCCAGAAAACCGACAATTCATACGAATATTTTAAATCTACACTATGCTTTGTTCAAAAAGTTCTATTTGACATGTTTTGTTGATTTTTCGATAATGCTATTTTATTCATTTTTTGCGTAAATTATCGGTTTACATGATTTTCGTGTATGATAATTTGTCATTTTCCTATTCAAAAATAATTTGCCTACAGAACTTTGTTACAGAACATTGTTAGAACTTTGAACAGAGCATTGTTAGTTTTCAGATATGTTGTAAAACGTATCTACCAATTGAATTTTAAAAAAGAGACCCGAGGAGTCACCCGTTTTTTACAACTCCACATCCATGGGAATTGTTGTTTTTAAGACACTTAAGCAGCGATTTCCAACCTGAGAGGCGCGAACAGTCCAAAATATTTATTTACTCGATAAAACGTGTCTTTATTACTATGGACTTTGAAAAGGAAAAAGGACGTAACCCACACTTTTTTCAAAACAGATTTTTTCGATAATCACAATAAGTACAACATTATACACGTTCTATCAAAAAGATGTAAGCTGAAAATGCCGAATAAGTATCTTAATTGAGTTTTTAGTTGAAAACAGGGGCTTTTTTCAGGTGAGCGGCCCGGAGTCATACAGTTCAAAGTAATATCACACCATTATGAAATTATTTATTTCTGTTATTTTGTGAGAAATTCATATACATATATTTTTTGATTAAATCTTTTTCATACTATCAAGAAAATAACATTTTCTAAGGTTTTTTAAATAAAAATCTCGGAGAACAAAAGCAAACAAAGAAGGCAAATCATTTTATTCAAATTTATTTCGTTACAATATTTCAAAACATAATATGAGGTTGGGTAGTTCATTAAAAAACCAAAGTCGTGATAATTGGGATTTTTATTAATTAATATTAAAATTTAGTTCTGTCATCCTCTTTTACTGTTTTACATGGGTTAAAAGTTCTTATCTACTAATTATATCTTGTACTTAATCTCAAAATTTGTTTGTGTAAACTAGTTCGTTACTCAACACTTATTTTTAATTGTGTCATCATTCAACAAAGACAATACCCGTACTGCGCTATTTTAAATAGTAATTTTAATTAGTACCTCAATGAGCACAGCATCGCCTATTTTTATACATGTATAGTAATATTATGTAAAAAATATTTGATGGCATTAAGAACTATGCTATAAATCGAAAAAACATGCAATAATATCAACTCATTATTTATTTTTGACATTGATGGTATTTATATTGATTCAAAAATATTTGATTAAAATAATTTAAATATTTCACATTATTGGTGTATAACAATAATCTTAACTATATATATCTATAACTTTGAACAATAATCTACGGACCCCCGATTTTTTTTCATACTTTATCACAAAGAATGTTAGAAGAATGAACATTTTCACGGACCTCCGCGATAAACCTGCGGATCCCCAGGGGTCCACGGACCCCAGGTTGGGAAGGACTGGTCTAAACAACCATTTTTATTTTGAAAGGTTATTCAAATGTCTTATTTCAAAATTGGAAAAGGATATTATCAGTAACCCAATCTATATATATATATATATATATATATAAATGAATGTTTGTTTGTTTGTTACCTATGCGCTCCTATACCGCTCATCCGATTGGGATAAAATTTTGGTGAGTTGTTGTGCGGATGCCCGTGAATGTATATAAATCAGCGGTGGGCTGCCAATACGTTAATTTGTTTGTCTGTCTCATATGCGTTCCTATGCCATTCATCTGATTGCCATAAAACTTTGGTGGAAGCCCGCAAAGTTTTCTAAATTAGCACAGCCAGCATTGGGCTGCCAATGCGCTTACAAGGGGCTCGCTTTATATAAACGCAATTCTCGGTGTTCTAGGAAGCAGTGAGTTTTTTTATCATTGTGATGGAGTACAATACATTTACAATATGCAATTTACTGTAAACTTATCAATGTAAATTTCCGAACATATGTGCACTGATGATGTCATAGATAAAATAATATGTCAGAAAATGCAGGCATGTCCTCATTTGATCTAAGAATATTGTTTTCTCTTAAATTAACAAGGAACTCGCCAACCTTAGAAAAATTACAAGAACCATAGGCGAGGCAAATTGATTGACAAAGTTTTCCGAAAAATTTCGCACAGAATTACAGAAATCATTAGTGGCTTAGTGAACGTGTTATATTAGCAGCCAAAAACAACGATGTTAATGCCATCAACTTCAGGATTCAAAACGAAATACCAGGCGAAGAGACAACGTATAACTCCATCGATACTATAAATGAATCAAGACGAAATTGTTAATTATCCAACTGAATTCTTAAACTCACTTGATTTGCCAGGCATGCCACCGCGCGTTTTTACACTGAAAATTGGCGTACCTATCATTCTCCTCCGAAATATAAACCCACCACTTTGCAACGGTACCAAACTTTCAGTGAAAAAGATAATGAACAATATCATCGAAGCTAAAAAACTGAAATGGAAAATTTAAAGAGGACGATGTTCTGTTGCCAAGCATCCCAATGATTTCAACAGATATGCCATTCGAATTTAAATGTTTGCAGTTTCCGGTGCGACTCGCATTTGAAATGACCATCAACAAAGCACAGGGACAATCGCTACAATTGTGTGGATTAAATTTTGAGAATTTATGCTTCTCACATGGACAGCTGTATGTGGCCTGCTCACCCGTTGGAAAACCTTCAGATCTATTTGTATACGCACCAGACGGAAAAACAAAAGATATCCAAAAGCACTTCAATAAACAGAATTAAAAGACAAAAACTTTCATTCTTTGAGTGGAATTGCAACGCATGCCGGGTACTCGCTAGTATATAATAAAATATAACATGAATTCCAATTGTTACTATTGTTTTAGGTAATTTACTATAAATTATTCAATATAACAGTGATGCTAAATAGCGGGTAGTTAAATGTAAATTGTTTGATTTTTTAACCAAAGTACCATTATATTACTTGTTCAAAATATTTACAACAAACGTACATGTGAATCAAATAAACTTAACTGCTGACAGGAATATAGATGTTTAATTCCTTGGAAAGATTATTAATACTACGAATATTATTCGTAATCAATAACACAAATTGTAATAGTAAATATACAACTAAAACTGTGTATTTTTGAATACATTAGAATTAGAATAAATCATAAATCTACTCAACCACACATCGAATTTCTTGCCATTCGCTAAATTTCTTACAACGATATCAATCATTACTTAACATTAAAAAATGTACACATATAAAAGGGGACACGGGAAAAAAACGTACACATATAAAAGGGGACACGGGAAAAAAAACGTATTGTGTTCCACGATATATCGCATAAAAAAGGATTTGACTTCTATAGAAAAAGTGGGGATACGTTCCATGAATTTTAAAATCCGCACTTTTGAAACAACGAGCTAAAATATACCCAGAATCGCATAAAAAAGTTAAGGAAAAACACGGCGTAAAAATTACTTCAAAATATGTTTTATTAAAAAAAAAAATATTGGTTATTGTTTCACTTGAGTAACATTTTAAGTAAAACTATTGCCACTGTATGACAATCCTAGGTGCGTTTTTCATGTGGCTAGAAATCACTCTCTTTTTCTAAAGGAATTGTATGCGCGTCAATTTCAAAAGACGGTAGTTCTTTACGCATGGAGAAAGTGTCAATCAGACTATCGTTCTGTGTTGGGTTTTTTCTAACAATGAAATTATTGACCAGAGTTTGTTCTGATTTTCGTTTTTTCGATGATTAATTGTTTATGCAATTTGTTATACCCAGAAATACAATTTTTAAGCTGTTGTTGAGACTTAAATGCGCAATCAGAATTTGAATTTAGAATGAAATGATTTTCTAATTTACTGCAAAGTTGGAGACCTTGAATTATTTTCGCAGTGAGGGAAAACTGGAATTCTTCCACTGCATCATCGTTTTCTGGTACTTTGTCAATATTTAATGTTAAATTAGTGACACCATGGTCACTTATAGCATTATTCATAAGTAAGTCGTCGATATCATTTTCGCTAAAGGTATCAAACCCTTCTCCGCCAAGTTCATGTGCTAAAGTAATGATTTCTGCTAATATCGCCGATGTTTCAATGGTTTCATCCACTTGTTCGACATCGACAAATTTGGATTTCTTAAAAACTGCATAACTTCGAAATCGCATAAAAGAGAATTGACTGTAAACACAAAGGAAGTGATTAAACACACAGATGTAAATCTTGATAATTCGAATGAGTGACAAGGTGCCCACCGAGAATTGAAAAAATTGTGGATGAGAGTGATTACCAGTTTTCAAGATATTTTTCAATTACTAATTTCATAAAAAAGTAATTAGTTTGAATTTTAGGTTTTATTGAAATCTGATGTAATAATTTATTTGAAGTAATAGTAATTTTATGTATAGTACGACAAAGTTTAATGATAAAAAATCATAAACAAGGAATATTCATAAGTAGCTCACAAGACAATTTCAATTTCTGAAAGTAGCTCACATCCTATTGGGCTTGGAAACCACTGTTCTACATATAAACCTACTTGAGTGAAATTTTTTCTACTTAGATGTTCGAAAAATAGCTAGATGATTTCGATACTGGTAACTCTATGGACTTTCTATTCATGTTTGCCCATAGAAGTTATCTCTGCCCATAGACTAGTGTCTTCCGTTTGCCGAGCGCTGGTCGCCATCTTTTAAATTGACGGTCGATGCGAGTTGTTGGCTTCCCAGATAGCATTTAGCGAGCGGCTCAAGACAATCCTGCGTCTACCTTCAACTAGTACTTTGCGTAAACCTTACTGGCAAGGTTGGTGTTGTCTTCTGTTACAGCTGAACAAACAAATTTAACATAAAGTATGTATCATTAATTTACATTAGCAGAAAATAAGCCATGTTGGATTTTTTCGTGCGATTCTCGCTGTTTAATAATCGCTTTCACCCCTTACTAAAGCTGTCGTTATTGATATTTTAACGGCTTCTCACCCTAACAAAATTGATCAGTGCAATTTATCAACGTGTTGCGGCTATGTCGGGCATTCATTTTAAATCTTGTTATCTTCGATTATCATTAGTCCAAGGGCACACTTTATCATAATTATTTTGTAAACCTGTAGCATCACTATATTTGACCTATCTATGGACCAAACTATTGTAAACAACGTGCGTTGTTGCTAAGCCATATCATTTGCTAATTTAGTTGGTTCTATTTCTTATCCATGTTATTGATGTCAGATTCTCTTTTATAGATAATGGCTGAAGACTTCGACGTGGAGGCCATGCTGGAGGCGCCCTATAGGAAAAATGTTAGTACAGATATTTCTATATTCATAGTAACTATTTCACTTCACATCTTGTGTTTATTTTTATAGACATGCTTTCAGCCTTTTTGGCATGGAAGTCCTTTGTTAATTTTACTGAGGATTATTATTTGGATCTTAAAAATACACAATTTGTAAAGGATCTCATAAATTACTCGTCTTACTGCTTTTTTTAATATTCTGATAAAATGACAATTGGTCTCGTTTGTTTATATTTATAGAACTTTGTGGTATTAGTCGAGCTTGCTCCGCCTGCCAGACTCAGAAGGAGAGGTATTGACAATCAAACAATATTATATTCTTATATCATATATATCTTATTTTCTCAAATACTAGCTTCTATCGCTTCGCCAAAATAAGACTTAGTAGGTGAGCCAGTTTTGAAGACAGGATATTAAACTGCATTACCCTGAGGAATATTGCACCGAAAGAAATAGTTCTAATCGCATTCTCCACATTGCTAGCTCAACAAAAACGACAAAAATCGTCTTCGAAATCTTGCCTATATTAGAACAAGGTCAACTAGTTAACGGATGAAGCATTGAATATTACGATAATTGAATATTTTGATCTTCTAATTGGCCATTCAGTTAGAATATATTCTTTCTAAAAATGTTTGTTATCTTCATTGTGTGATGAATTCAGCAAGTTTCAAGTATTTTTTTAAATTTAGTCCTATTATATTATTCCTCCCGGTGTAATAGTCTAAAATGTCTATGGTACAGATATACTTTTCTGATTGTCTGCCACACCCTCATCTCTGCGAACAAATGAGCTATTGATACCAAAAAAAACTGGCATTTTAGCATTATAATAACATACACTATTGTACCTTCTTCGTGATAAGAAGTGCTATTTTTATCTGTGAAATATAATTCACCAGTTTTTATGTTTTCAATGCCATAGCTTTTATCAGTCATTTTTAAAAGTCTGACAACTCTTCATTATCAGTGCTGATCCTATTCTAGGTATTGTTTTTTTCCGTAGAGTTGTAAATTCAATCAAAACATTTCAGATGTATATTATATTGATTAAAAATGAAATGAAATACATTACAAACACAGAATGTCGAGAAGTGTTTGATGAATGAACTGCATATGAGAGGTTAATTTTAAGCATCATTTGGCCTGGAGACCTGACATGGTACGTTTTTGTTCAGGGAGCTGAGCGGAAGGGGCGCAGGCTGAAAGACTACTCTCCTGAACATGCCAAGGTGTAAAACGGACACTCTTTTACAATATTTGTTTTGAACCTTAAATATTGCTTAGGATAAGTTTTTGTTTCTCACTCCGGCCTAGTGAAAGGTGATTATTATGTTGACAATTAATTATGAGATTTATTTTACTTAATGTTACACATCAATTGAATATATAAATTACATTACAGTCTCTTTCAGATAATTTAGTCTCTTGTGAGAAGCTAAGCCTTGTTTTGAAACTTAGGCGAGGATGTTTCATTGTTATATATTAAGCCTTCTTAATTCTAAGCTCACATTAGAGGCATTGAATCTTAGACCGAAATATCATTTCATACCGTATAGCTGATGGGGTGTATCTTTTGCAGAAGTTTGGCTGTGCCCGTCTCTCTGTTGTCAGTGGTGAACGGTAAGTGTTGCCAGGCCTTCTCCTTCCCGTCGTCCTTTCCTTGTTCCTTCTTATTAAGTAAAACAGCAATTCAGGACTAAAGACTCCGAAACAGCTCTGTCTCGCTCCACCCCTTCTGGTTTGCGGCTTATAATATCCGAGATGATCGAAGGTTCGATCTTAACCGACCCGCTGATATGAAAATCTGTCGGCTTCCTTGTGGAATTTTCTCTTGTTTATTGTTAACCAGCGTCAGCTGTTATCTCATAATGATTTTGAAACTAATGTATCTTGAATTGTTGCCGATTGTGCGCTGCTTGTGCTGGTTCTACTTTGCCTGCTTTGTGTGACAGGATGAGCACTCATCTTCCAAGCATCGAGTGGAGAAGCACTCTGACAGACACAAGCATTCGGAACGTTCCAAAGATGGGAGTAAAAGATCAGGGTAAGTTTCTCTCAATACCAGTAGAATATCACGATCAAGAGGTATATTTTGTCAATAGATTCATTTTAAATCACATACGCATAAGCTAGTAGACCCGTTGAACGATCAAATTTTTCGCACTTCGGGGGGATTCAATTATGCAAAATTAAAATGATAACATTTTTTTGTGAAAGAATAACTATTTTTATTTCAAGGAGTGTTATCAAATAATCTTTATTAATTGATTGAAAGAAAGGTAGAAATGTAGATGTTTTAAAAATATTAATAAGTTTTATCTGTTGTCAGCAGGCGTAGCAGATCTCGCGATCGCCGAAAGTCTAGGGAAAGGAGCAAAAGTCGGAGATCTAGAGAGAAAGATAGAAGTGACAGAGAATTCAAGAGCGGCAGAGGCGACAAAGATAAGGAAAGGGACAGAGTTGACAGGGGTGATCGAGACAAAGAAAGGGACAGGGGCCGCAATGACAGAGAGCGTAACGACAGAGACCGTAGTGACAGGGACCGTAATGATAAAGACAGGGATAGAGATCGAGACAGAGAGGGTAGAGACAAAGAAGGTAGAGACAAAGAAAAAGAGAAAGAAAGAGAGAGACGACGACAGAGAAGTCGTTCACGGGAAGCTCGACGAGCCACTGGTACTGCTGGGGCTGCTCTCCTTGCTCTTAATCTGTTAGCACCGTTAGAAGAATTAGCTCCTGAAGAACGGGATGCCAGAACAGTCTTCTGCATGCAGTTGTCACAAAATATCCGATCCCGAGAATTAGAAGAATTCTTCTCGGCTGTAGGTAAAGTTCGCGATGTCCGTCTCATCACCTGCAACAAGACCAGACGCTTCAAAGGCATTGCATACATAGAGTTTAAAGACACCGAAAGCGTTCCATTAGTGAGTACTTCCTGTTTGTTCCAGATTCATAAATTAAGATGTATTTATTATGTATATATCGATACACTAGTTCAAGATAGGAACAAGTCCAAAAAAAAGACAGTTATTAACCTCAATGGATTTGCCATGTCAAGATCTACACTTTCCAATCAAGCAACTACTGTTATTCAATATTATAGACAAGATATCGCAAACAATTATTTGTGGAATTTTAACTTTTTAATACATATACCCTCGTACGAAACTTATAACGTGAATATCTCAATATTACATATTTTGAGTTGTTCCCATCTTGAACTGGTGTATCGATATATTATATACATTTTAAATATTTAAAAAAAAATATTTGGCATTACAGCTAATGCAAATCTGCCAAATATTTATAAGTTTAAAATTTCTAAATATACTTTTTATATTTAATATATTTTTTTGTAAGTCTCTCGAGATCATATTGAGGAATATTGACTTCTCAAACACCCACATCTTAGGTCTAATATTTTATTTTGAAAAAATCTAAATTTGACATTGACCTTACCGGGAATCAACCCCAGACCCACCTGATCGGTAGAGCAACTTCTAACCCTAACCAATTAGACCACAGCGGGCAACATATATTTAAGTCTTTTGGAACGTAGTAGTAACAATGAGTGAAAATGAACACTTCTCCATTTTACGTTTTCAGTGTCAGTTGCCCTAACCTAATAATGATTATTGAAACGTTAACATAAATGCAAGGAATTGGAATAATGATTGTTTTTTTTTTTTCAATAGGCGCTGGGATTGACTGGCCAAAAATTGCTTGGAATTCCGATAATAGTTCAACACACACAGGCTGAAAAGAACAGAACTGGAAATTCTCTTCCTAATCTTGCACCCAAAAATAACACCGGACCCACCAGACTCTATGTCGGCTCTCTACACTTCAACATCACTGAAGATATGCTTAGAGGCATATTTGAACCTTTTGGAAAGATTGACAACATTCAACTCATCACCGATTTGGAAACGGGGAAGTCACAAGGCTACGGTTTTTTGACGGTCAGCTAAACAACTTATTGTCTATTTGTTATGAATTTGCATAAGCTAGTAGACCCAGTCAGTGATTAAATATTCTCTTTCTGGGGGGATTCAATTTATGCTAAAGTGATTTGAATGTATTTTTATAATATGCTGAATAAACTAATTTTATTTTGCAAAATGTATTTGAACAATATTACTTCTCTGAATAAAGTTATTGCCATACATAATATTTATAATAATAAAGAAAATATTCTCTATTATATGATGCAGTTTCACCATGCGGCTGATGCGAAAAAAGCTTTGGAACAGTTAAACGGATTTGAACTGGCAGGCCGACCGATGAAAGTTGGTAACGTAACGGAACGAATGGAATCCGCTCCCAATGATCATCACCCGCTTGACACGGACGAGATGGACCGAGCGGGTATCGATCTCGGGGCCACCGGTCGATTGCAGCTCATGTTTAAGCTTGCCGAGGGAACAGGCTTCCAGGTTAGTTATACACATGCTGAATGTATATTATGTTTCCTGTGCATATGCTAGTAGACCCATTTTATGCTATACCTTACATACTCTGGGGGGATTCAAATATGCAAAATTAAAGTAAATCTCAATTGAACACAAGTTGCAGTTCTCTGCTTACTTTCAATTGAAATTTTACAACCGCATTCAAAGAAACATGTTTTCTGCTTATTGAAAATGGTTATTATGAATTCCTATCACGATCATGATGAAATGATAATAAAAATATAATATTTATTTTTTGTTTTACAGGTTCCACCTGCTGCAGCTAATATGTTAAAAATGACAGCAGGTCTGGCACCTTCAGCTCAGCAAGTGTGTCCTCCCATCGCCACTCAATGCTTTATGCTCAACAACATGTTTGACCCTTCTACGTGAGTATTTATACCCTATTATATATTTCACTATGGCCGATTGATTGCAGAGCCACTTCTAATCATTCATGGATGTATTCTCCATACTCGTCTTAAAATGAAAAACACTGAAAGGTGACAATGAATATTGCTGCATATGTATATTACATATACATACTAGTTTATTCATCTAATACACGGGTTCCCAACCTATGGGTTACGACCCCCAAGGGGGTCGCCAACTTTTTCGATTTTGGAGATTTGAACAATATAGTAATTTCAAATTCCCTGGTGAGCTAAAAAAAAAAAAGGAGTTTCGGAGACAATCCGGGGAAAAAGTATAGCAAATCAAGGATTTCAAATTCCTCGGGGGGGAGGGGTCGCTAGTCACATGGCTTTTATAAAATGGGGTCGCCACCCGAAAAAGGTTGGGAACCTATGCTCTAATACTTATACCTTGGATCAGGGATACCAAAACCCGTGCCCGCCGACCGATTTCAGTGCGCTCGACGAGCTAAAAAAAACGAGTCCTTGATAATTTGGGAAAATCGGTAAATTCCTGGGTTATAAATAACCTTCAAAAAATGTGCCTACCACCCGACCAATATTTTAAAATGCACCTTAAGGTCCAAAAAGGCTGGTAACCCCTGCCTTAGATGATGCGAAGCCCATATATCATCTTTCCCCTGAACCTTCTGTTCCACAATTTTATATAAAATGGCGACAACATATTTTATAAATAATAAGTGTTTTTTTTATTTGAAAACACATGAACTAAAGTTATAGTGTTCATTGTTCCTTGTTTATTTTTGATGCTTTTTCTTTGGTAACCTTGGAGAGCACTGAAACAATCGTCTTTTTGTTCTCATTATTCTACTAGTTGTTCCATAATCATTAGAAGTTATGGGCCATTATTGATCATGATATCAGATAGTGTTTCATGCTGATAAATTTTTATTCTGATCCATTTTTACATTTGCTATATTTGATTCTAAAAAATGGCAGGTTGCTCACATAATGATCCGAGAGAGAATGATTATAAAGTAATCTAGAATAGTGGAAAAGTCACGACAGTGTTCATTCTAACATCTTAGGGATTGTCAACTGACTTTAATTTTAGATCTTTTAATGCGATTTTAGTCGGTTCTATCTATTGTGTTACTTTGGGATACTACTGTACTGACAATTTATTTTTTGTTGCAGTGAGACAAATCCCAGCTGGGATGTTGAAATTCGTGATGATGTCATCGAAGAATGCAATAAACATGGCGGTGTGCTTCACGTTTATGTGGACAAAGGATCTCCGCAGGGAAATGTCTATGTCAAGTGTCCAGATGTGACCGTCGCCGTGGCGTCTGTCAATTCTCTTCACGGTCGATGGTTTGCAGGCAGAGTCATCACCGCCGCCTACGTACCTTTAGTTAATTACCACTCGTTGTTCCCAGATGCCATGTCGTCTTTCTCACTGTTATCGCTTTCAGGAATGAGAAGAAATGCGTGATCAGTTTCTAAATTACCTTAGTGGCTAATTATATGTCTGTCCTTCAGCACAAGAGTGTGTTGAGTTTGACACTATTCTTAATGCAGTGATATAATACATTAAAATAAACCCTTGCACAATTATTGTCCTGAATGTTCATTTTAGAACACTGTTTGTCCCGTGTCAGATTTTTCTTTGTTAGTTTGTTCACATCATAATCAACTGTTATCGGTGTGTGCTTGTCTTCATTTATTATAAAAATAATTGCTTTTATACCAAAAACTACAACACAGCAAAGGTTTTGTAATTTCAAACTCCAATACTCTTTTGGTTGACTTGCAAAATTGCCAATAAAGAGTTCCTTTATAATTTAACTCAATGATGTACATTTTTTTTTAGAATTTGGTATTGGGGTATCTATACTACACTGTGTTAATTAGCGATATGAGCTAATGCATCCATCATAAATTTGTCTGGTCTGCTATTTTACACGAGTTAACAGAATTATAAAATAATGTACTAAATATAAATAATGCAAAGTTTTATTTTATATTATAACAATCTATAGAAAAGTAGACTTGTGTTTGAAATTGCACATCCTCTTGCAGAAGTTCTTTTATATTCCTACTGCTGAATATGATTTTGTTTTTTTTTGCAAATGGTTATTTTTATTCATTTGGTACATGCATTTTTAAGGCAATTGCCTATCAAAATTTATAATATATCTATAGTAGCTTGCGTCCGTGACAAAAAAATAAAAGTAAATTGGTCATTAAAATCATTTTGGGAAAATCGATTTCTTTTTTCTAATATCTATATTTAATGTAGGTAATTACTTTTAACTGAACTGTGTATATATTATGATTGTTATAAAACTTTAATATTAAACAATAAATATGAATGATTTATATTGTCTATTTTTTACAATTATAATATGATTTTTAAACTGTATACTTTTTCAAAGAGTTGTTTAATTCAGTTTTTATTTTGCATGTACACACAGTCGAAAAAGAACCTCCATTTAATCATTTGGTGAGGCCTTTCATAAATGATTCATTTTTTTTTTTTTTTAAAACATGAATTTGTGGTCCCTTGAGCCTAAGGGCCTTATGGCCCATAGGCCCTGTTGTATGGTGGTTATTCCACTGCTTGGGACCTTATATATAACATTAAAATTGACAAAAATACTTTTTTAAAAATTCATGACACTGATTCACGGTGTTAAATCATCTTTTTTTCCAAGAAAATAATAATTAATCCAGGATAAAGAATGGTCGATCAGTGTACTTGTGGCGCCAGGTGGTAAATGAATTTGCGTACTCAAAAAAAAAAGATAGCATAGAGAATTCACATTGTAATGCAAATAAGTTTGCCATAATATATGAAAGCCAAATTTTTTTTACCCATTGCTTGGCTAGTAGTATATCTAGTCACTGATTCTGATAAAACACGAAGAATGATGAATGATAAAACGTGAGAGGTGCTTATGATAAGAAATATTGATAGCACGTGATAAGGATAAGATAATTGAAGACTATGTATGTATGTATTTGCTCATTCACATATATACATACATTATCAAGGGAATTTAGAACGTAAAACCTAGATTTGGGAACGCAGAATACACATTTTGGAGAGCACATGTGGTATGCATACATAATTTTATTTCATTATGAGTTAACAGTAAGGCATCGGCTGATCCAGGGAAGGGGCCATGGAGGCCATGCCTCCCCCTGAGAATTTATTTTCCATTCTTATTTATCAAAAATTTATTGTGAAGTGGGCGGCAGCTAGCTTAACCCTTTTAATGCCGGATGATTTTGCTATGCATATGCTAAACTGCCAAGCATTTTTTATAGAAAAAATCGTCTTACAATTTTTCAAAAAAAGTATTGAAACGCATTTTTTAGGAACTGGAAATAATATTCGAAGATATTGTCTGCATTTTACAAACATGATAAAACAATAAAAAAATATTAACGTTGATTAAAGAAAATTTAAAACAAATAAAACTGTTCCCATTAAAAAAACAGTTTAAAATGTATTAATTTTGAAACACTTTTTATGTCATTATGAAGTAAAATCTATTAGTAGTCATTGAATAAAAAAAAATATATATATATTTTATTATTTTACAAAGCACCAAATTTTTTCGCATATTTGCACGCAAGTGAAAAAAATGAATTTATCTATAATGTCACGTTACATTGGGAAAAGATTGATATGCCGAGCTGTAAAATCGGCCGAGCGCATTTTACGTATCTGTTGAATAACTCGCATAATACAAATAAAA
The DNA here is from genome assembly GCA_031772345.1 of Himalopsyche anomala. NCBI lineage: Eukaryota > Metazoa > Arthropoda > Insecta > Trichoptera > Rhyacophilidae > Himalopsyche > Himalopsyche anomala. Next base: position 27,706,797 of record CM062824.1, read on the forward strand.
AATTAATAGGTATAAATTTATTATCTGAAGCGCCGGGCCGATACCGGGCCCATTCGCATTTAAAATAAAAGTTTGAAGGGAAAAAACTCTAAATAAATAAATTTCTTATATCAATGGTATGTGCTTAAAAATACTAAAATTGAATTATTTTGTAAAGACATGCCTATCAAATAATATGTATTTCGCACTTAAAATAAACATTTCTAAGTTTGAAGAAGGGAAAAAACCCTATTAAATAAAATTTCTTATAAGAATCATGTTAGACGTCGATCGCGAGAAAACTTATGATTGAAAAGTCGATCCCACCCTTGCTGTAAGGCATGTAGAATATTATAACGCATTTCGCCAGTGGCGGATCAAGTCAAGTGGAAGCCCAAGCAGTAAAAAATTCAGGGCCCTTAACTTATGTTAGAAAAAAATATATATACATAGATTCATTTATTAACATAAAATATAATAAAAAAATTCTTCCATTGATAGTTTCCAATCAAAAAATATTCGAAAAGGCTCAAAACTATTTCACATGTTTGCGTTCTTTACAATACTTCTGCCTTGGTCTTATCACATATGACATAAAATGAATTTACTTTGAATTCTTCTCTTGTAGTAAATTCTACGGAGAGAGGACTTAATTCTAGTTTAAAGAGATTCCAAGATCTCGGGGGCACTTGGGGCCCCACGCGGCCGCTTAGTCCGCTTAACGCTAAATCCGCCCCTGCGTCTAACTTATGTTTTCCTGCAATACTACTTGGCTCACTTCATTTCTCAGGGGCTCGTACAATAATTGAAAAGAAGTAACTGTATGAACCATGTTCAGTTAATGAATGACCCTCGATTTTAAATTAAATTGATCGTTCAGAAATGTATGCAAAAAAAGCAATAAAGACCGTGCATTACACAGATGACAAAAAATATTAATTAATAGCTCATAAAAATGTATGTATACCAAAGTCTTCATTTTTTATGTACCTAGGTATAATGGAAATCTACACAAAAATGATCAAAAAAATCAGTTCTTTTAATTCAGCAATTGGTAATTTATAGATATCGTGCGTGACGCTGACTGTGTAAAAATCCATCTCTTGTGCCAATCAGTAAAACTGGTTATGGATAAAACAAGGAAACATCAAAAATATCAATCGAGAGCAGTAACGTTTTGTGAAGATTGTCCTAAATTGAGCATTACTTTAGATGTAATATAATAAAATTATGGTATCAAACTTCCATGTCAGTGTAATTAAAATTTGGTGGCCGTCTTTTAACTTTCTAGCGGTCTTCTTTTATTACCGCTAGAAATATTTTCAACCATTTCTTCTTTTATGTTTGAATTTTAATCGATGATGGAAGCATTACTTTTACCAAAAATAGTGTCATTGTAATAAATTTACAAGCATAAAAACCCGCGGTAAACTCGGGAGTTCCCATGGACCTTCAACCCCCTCCCCACTCTCCCTGCATATTCCAAAGGGGTCAAATAATTGTAATTACGCCAGTGATTACGTGACCGAAGTTGATTTACTACGGCGACAAAATAAAATGAGTCATAAAACGAAAACAATATGCCGTCAGCAGTGCAAAGCTCGTTACTCCCAAAATGCTGAAATACGATTAATGACACTTGGAAGTCTCTTTCATTAAGTTATTATCGACAATGAAAATAAGTTCTGACGTTCTGGAGGAAACTTCACAATTCCTACATTGCAACGCATTACGCGAACACAGGGGCGTAGCTGTTGAATGCACACACTTACAATGTGATCGGTCAAAATTTAAGATTTTATTCATTTATTGTGTCATTGTTGCTGTCTAGTCTCAGAGGGGTATGTTTGATAATATCAGTCCACTGATACTTTTTAAGGTATTTTGGATTCTCCTGATAAAAATATCAAGAGGTTGTATTAATTAATTACTTACCCCTTTCTTATCTAACCATGTTATTTTGTATGTTAAAAAAATCATCATGGATTTATCATTGCAGTGTCTTTGGGTGGTTAAGTGTAGATAACTAGTATTGTTTTGTTTGGTCATAGAATAATAAAACAGATAATTTTGGTCATTGATTTATTATATTTAAATAGATGGCACATGTAACATGCAACCTTGATTGACGACATTATAATCAAATTATAGGATTAATACCGATGGTGATAATATCGTCGCATAACCTATAGACTTCCTATAATATGGCATAATGGCTCCTAAAACGAAGTCTTATTAAAATAATCAGTCTTTAACTATTACAATTACTTAATCACTAAGTACGTTAAACGTTTCTATATTTTACAAAAAAACGTTTCATTTTTAAGTCTTTTAATAAATTAAAACTTTTGCATTATTGCAATAATTAAAATAAGGTATTCGGTATAATAATTCACACCCAATATTATTGGTGCTCAGTTATCCTTGAATGAATCACTGGTTACACGGATAAAATCGTTCTTTGAGTCATACACGTCAGCTGCAAATTACTTGAATAACTTGGTTCGAGAGAAAGTTCAGATGTCTCTTGTGCTTCTGCGCTGACGAAGGTCAACGTGAGACTGACGGCAGGGTTGGAATCGAAATTTACTATCGGGCACAAACACGGACCTACGCTGTGACAGGTGTCAGAGCTGGTGCATCTTCTCTTCGACGACGGTGATGTTTCATCGCAACATCTCTTCACACCTGTCCCTAGATTATCGCTGAACTCGAACGGGCTATTTTCTTCTTCCAAATTATATTGTAATCTGTCTACCTCCTCACTTCCTGGAACAACAGCGGGAATGTAGAGTTCATCGGGTTGAGCGATCTCACTGTGGGAAGATTGATTTGATTCCACGGTGTCCTTATTATATTCCGTTTCATTAGACGTGACAAAGTTTTCTCTTGCCATGCGATAAGCCTCTTCCATAAACACGTATCTTGCTTTTTGTAAAACTGTCGCAACTAACAGGTTTTTATGTAAACTAGCACCTCCACGACCGCGCGATTTCGCAATCTTGGTGAGAGAAACTCCGATAAGCCTTTGTGCTTCGGTGGCCATGTTGACTCAATTTGAATATTAGTGGAAAATAATAATTTGTACGAGATGCCACGACCGAGCAGCCGCGAGTGTACACCGATCACATGAGCGCCTTATACCGCGCGCAGATATATTTATAACTTGATTCCATGACGTCATTTATTTCCTTCATGCTTTGAAAGAATCATGTATTCTCAATTCGAGGATTGCAGCAATTGCATACACTTATGTTATTGAAATGACATCATTGCATTGTCAAATGCAATAAATCATTAAATGAAAGAAAAACGAAATTTATAAGCACTTATAATGTAAGTACTGTAAAGCCCCCATTTACACTAAAGTCGAGACGGTGTAATTGGGGGTGTGAATCTAGCACAAAATTAGGGATTTGGTTTTTTCCGCAAAAAAATGCAAAACTAAGATTTCCCCTTGTTTTGAAAAAAAAAATATTGAGATTTTTTTTAAATTTTTTTATTTAAAAAAAATATATATATATATTTGACATTACAGCTTACGCCAATGCTTCAAATATTTTTGAAGTTGAAAGATCATAAGGGATATACTCGATGACTTAACAAACACCCATGTCTTAGATCTCAAATTAAATATAAAAAAAATACAATTTGACATTGACCTTACCGGGAATCGAACCCAGACCTACCTGATCGGTAAAGCAAGCTCTAACCAACTAGACCACAGCGGGCGACAATTTAGTTACCAAGTGATAAAATGCAAAGGGCGCCAAAATCCCACACCGCCAGTCGCCCGCTATACATGTATACCCTGGCACGTGTTGAATACACAGACGCTAGCCAACATTTGACTTAATGCGTGGCACAGACGACCGTCTCGTAGTAACGACAATGAAATGCGACCATGCAATTGGGGTATCTGCGGCGAATATTTCAAGAGCGCGTAATTCGGGGTAATGTAATTGGAGGTTCCACTGTATATCTACTTCATAATTTTAGTGAAATGATTGCCATACTAGACTGAACGATAATGAGCGTATTAAAAGTTTAGTTCCTATAACGCAGTGATGTGTTAGTAAGACGTAAACACCCCACAAAAGCATTTTAAAATCTGGGGTGCGTTCAGATCTTCCGTCATTGCATCTAAGTTATTCTGCATTAAAACAGTTTAATATAAAATGCCCATTATTTCAAGAAAAACAAATAGTATAATCCAAATGCATTGGCGTGCCACAAAACAGGAAATTCAAAGTACTGGACACTCAGCGTGTCACCTAACTAAAACTAGTAAATCTACTTTATATTGAGCCAATTTTATTTTACTATAATAATACATAAAAAACATCATAAAAATTACAATATTTAAACATTAGCGACTCCCTTGAGGTTCAGCATCACAACGGCACAGGTGGCTGGGCGCTAGTATATATATAAAAAAAAATCCGTTTTTACGGCTTGGGAAGTTAATTTTTATTACAGCAGTAAAGTTGATCGAATCCTCGTCTAGGTAAATTTATAATAATTGTGGCAACCCTCCAGACTTTTTTAGTCAAATTATTTCTTTTAACCGATAGATATGGATCGATAATTTTAGTAACTTCTTCCCCAGTAGTGTAGGCAGTGGAACTGAGGCGCTGCCTCAACACATTTTTGATTTTTAAAATTAATGTTACTTTTAGATTTGATTTGGAATTATGTATTAACTCGCAAAATATTCTTAAATAAAAAAATATATAAGTGAATATTATGGGCGGGTTGGACTAGCGGAAGTTACGGAAGGGCTCGTGCGAGCCCCTTGCTTAATTTTACTTAGGTCAGCGAGCCTCTTTAATAAATGATGTAAAAACAATATTGCCAGGTCTTTAAGTTATACTTTGTACATATATGTACATAATATATATAAAACCATGTCCACTCCCAATTTAAAGCCAGTGGTGGATTAAGCACATGGGAGACTTTAGGAGCAATAAAATTTGGAGGCTCTAGTAAAATGTTTAAAAATCTGAACAAAAAGTGTATGGGATATATTTTATAAGCTATTTTTGATGCCCCTTAGATTCGGAGGCCTCAAGCGCTCGCCTCATTTACTTATAGGATAATCCGTCACTGTTTGTAGCATATGTCCTCCTAACGACGGTATCTCAACATAAGTTTTTTCTCCGAGAGTGGCTTGTTACTCAGTTGCTCAACCTCTATTATTTTTAAGAAAGTAGGGCTATAAGGAATAGGCTAGGGACAAAATTAATGATTATCTAATTGCTCTCACTACGCCCCGTTATTTTAGGATTGGGAATAGAATAGAAAGGGTGGAATCAGGGATGGGCTAGAGGGGGCTCGCGCGAGCCCCTTGATAAATTTCGGCGCGGCCTGCGAGCCCCTTGTTAAGATAAGAAAGTCATTTGTCTCAAATAAAATCAGCACCTAACTGCAATTTCTGTAGATGATTTAATTTTATTATTTAAAAAGTACATTATCTTCGGCTGGATAATAAAAGAGACCCTAGCTGACCGCATGTGGCTCGCGGGCCACGGTTTATGCATCATCTATATTCCATGACTTGCAGGCATTATGGATGAGATTTACCGAGCTCCTTGTTAAGATATTGCCAGCCCACCGTTGGGTGGAATAGAATTTTTAGACGTCATAAACATCAAAAAATGCTGTCAGTACTGGTATTCGAACTCGTGAGGTCTGACATGTAAGTCAACGACGTTAACCTCTGTGCCATGGACCAAGCAATGTATACGTATGCATTATAATTAAATTTAAGAACGCAGTGATGCACATTTGGTGTTTCTGATATTCATAATATTGTTTGAACGGTATAATGTTTGGAACAGAATTAAAACGATAAAAATAGTGCATAGTTTTGCATCAACTTGGAACTGTTCAGTTTTGTAATTTATATTACCTAGCTTAGGCTAGGAAAGTACATTTTTCAGCTTTTGATATTAATTATTACACGGTAAATTTTGTATTGTTACATACAGTGTCGTAGGAAGGGGTCCTTCCGCCCGGGGCGGTCCTTGAATTTTCTGCCCCCAATATTTCCTCCATTTTTGCTTTTAATCATTTCTACTATTGCTTAACTATGAATTAGGAGTTTTTACTTCAGGTGGCTTAATTTTTTTATGTATATATATAATTTCTCGAAAAATATTGTATTTATTTTTGAAAATGCCGCCCTCAAACATGTGCCGCCCGGGGCGGTCCGCCTCTCCCTCATCTGTATAATAACATTTGATTGCTTTAATAAATATAGAATATAATTGTATAATACTGATCCATCCTTCCCGGAACACCGCGGATGGTTTGAGATTAAGCAAGCCCCTTGTTAGCGTATTGGCAGCCCACCGCTGAGGGAGAGGTGTATATCGCCACTGCTCTTCGCGTTGTGGTTGTAATATAATACAAGGATCTTATATAATATCAACATATCGATTTTATTATGTCAGAAATACGACGTAATAGATAAATGCATTGAAAAATTTGTATTGCGAACGTCGATTGATGGTTCATGACATGACCGTGACGGCTGACGGCGTTAGGAGAATGACGCACGGTCGGGTGACGCGCACGGAACCCGCAACAGATAAAGGAATTAGTAAAAAACGTGGGTTTTATCATTTCATTTCTATTGAGTGCATCGTCAAAGTAATGATGTTATATTTCATGAAAAATTCTCAGTACGTACGCTACATTAAATTGTATTCCCTGTGTCCACCTATTTAATGTCGAGAAAAATATGTTTATCAAAGTTCATTACAAGGTGACTAAACCTAGGGAAATGCGCTAGCAAATTCATTTGTTACTCAAATACGTAAATAAATTGTCAAGCAGCAATAAAAGATTTCAGTTTTGAATTACATATTTCAGAAAGTAACGTAATAATTTGATGACGTTCTACAAACGTATACTTAACTAAAAGACATTCAGCACAAAATAAAATGCGAGGCCCCGGACCGATGACGCTATTTGGGGGAACGGAAAGAGGGCATTTGCCAACCCCCTGAATTTAATGAAACGTACATCTCTCCGGTTTTCACATATCTTTAGATGAAATTAAAAACAAGCAGTCAAAATTTTTCGCCCCCCTCCTATCCTGAAAAACGATGAAATGATTTTTTCAGTAAACTAAAAATTGATGAATGATATTTATATAAATTGGTGAGGCAATAATATTATACACAATAAATTCTCAATTATTCAGGCGAATGCTGATAAGGGTAGTAATAGTGGTACGGATAATCGTAAAACACTGATAATCTGAACTAAAAAATTTATTTGGATTAAAATACTTTTATATAATTCTAAAGCAGCCTATTATTTTTGCCATGTTGAATTATTATTCTATATTGAGAATATCTGCAAGTTTGATTTGTTTACCTTTAGGAAACTTAAAACATTTTTTAAATATCTGTTTGAATTCTTCAAAAATATATATTTGAGTACCCATTGGTTAATGTTGTCAAATTATGTGTCAGCAGAAGTAGGTGCTGTGTTGTGACTAATGCAATTGATAATTTCGTCTTCTAACCTGCATCACTGCCACAATCCCTTGTAAGATCCTCCACTCCTAATTTATTTTTTTGTTTGAATTGTGTCACCTACAAACAGTTTGGGTGCCAATTTCATATTTTTGGAAAAATATTTGCACAAACATCTTTTTAGGTATAAATCAATGTGATCAATCAACCATTGTTCCAAGTCAATTAGGTGTATTTTTAAAATATTTATATATTATTATTGAATTCATGCACGGATAATTCACAAGCCGGATAATCCGCAAATGGATAATTGAGAATTTTCTTTATTATGCATAAATATAATTTATTCTTTATATTTATTAAGATTGATTTAAATGTGGAATTTACCATATACTTTAAGCCATAACACCAAGGACTTATGAAGGATGAAGGTAAACTAAGTGATTGAAATTATAAAGAACTCTTCAATTATTTCCCTTTGATGGTCTAATGTGCTTAAGGCAGTGGTTTCCAACCTTTACGTTGATACGCCTCCCTTTGAAGAAAAAAAGATCTTTGTGCCTCTCCATCCTTTATTTTATAAAGTAACAAAGATACGTTTTAAGGGATAAATACATATCTTGTACTGTTCGTGCCTATACCAATCTCTTTGCATCCTCTCAAGTCTTGACAGCATCCTGTAACTTCTATGGAGGACCATGAGTAGCATTCCATTTATCCAAAAGAAAAGACAGGTGTGATTCAAGTTCCAAGTACGGTCCATTAACACTTTTTGATAATAAATAGCTGTTATATGCAAATAGTAGATGATCTTAAATTATTTACTTTATTAAATTGCTCACACTCCTGGTGCACAAAATAGTGTGCATTTTCATTCATTCAATAACAGATAAAATTGATAAGGTTAAAAATGAGTATAACTTTCTATGACTCATCTTTTAGTAATGATTAATTTTTTATCACTGTCAAACATTGGATGATTTATTCAAGATATAATCTAGTTTTCATCTTTTGTTGAATGAACAACATAAAGTTTTTGAGCTATTATATATTTTCAGATAAGGTATATATGCCATCGTATTTCAAAATTGAATTGGGAATCAATCACCCATTATATTTTGCTTACTGTATCTAATGTGAAGTTTAATATATTACCAGTGGTGGCTCGTCCATATACACTGCGGAGCCACAGCATCCCCAAGGAAATAGAAATTTTTAAATATGTATTTACATTAGTGAGTAACACGCTCGTCAGTATACAGTAACGTATTGGAGAGGCTATGCTGCAATACAACTCGCCCGAATACATATTGGAGGTGCAATGTTGCCCATTCAGACAGCGTGCACTCGAGTTCGCTTGTAGAATGTCTTTGGATTGTAGGAGGTCCGGGTATATTTCAGCAGGGTACTGCGCTGTCACTTAGACCAACATTATCGGTTGTCTTTCATATTCAAGTCAACGTAATCGTATGGTCACGTTGGATCTTTACTTTTTGCTAACACCTCTCGTTTTAACGAGTGTTTCCTTTCTCTTAATCTGCATGTCTAAACTGCTTATACATTTTTTGAACTTTTGAGATTTTAAATATCTTATTAGCAAAATGTACTTTTTAGTTTTCCAATCTACCACAGCAACCCTTAATATTTTAACCACTTGCAGTACATCCTGGGTATCCCTGTCAACTATTTACACCTACCATACTAACATTCCATAGTTTCACAAAATACATCTTAAATAGAACATTTGACAGTCTTTAAATACACTACAATCCCGATGGCTAAGAAGTAATACTGTGCTGTGTTCATACTTAAAGCCTTTATATGCTCACAGACAGACACTACTGTGTTGAGTTAAAACTATGTATGTACTAATTTACAGAAAAATGGCGCTAACATGCATGTAACTCCATATTCCTATTAAATTAACAAGTGACTGGCTAAATCTATAAGCTTTCCGCAGTGTTCTGGGAAAGGAGTGAATTTTTCATCACTCTCATACATTTATATGTAATAATTATTAAAGTGAAAACATGCTGACAATAAATTTTCATGTTGTTACAGTGGCCAGTTGAGTTATTTATGTTATTGTGTTTAGTCAGTATTCTAGCCAACAGGATTAATCACACTTATTGGTCTTTTATAAGAATGGGAAATAATAAGTAAATGAATAATGTATTGAAAGGATTAGGATTGCCAAAAATACATTTTTAAAATTAGCATTTGGTTTATTTATGATGGTAAAACTTATTAAAAAATATTGTGCACACAAAGGGGGAGTTTTTATAAAATTGGAGTGTAATGAATAACAGAGTTAAATCTAAAATAAGACACATTTAAAAAGGAAACAAGAAATAAACTTAATTTGTCTTAATTGTAAACAATACTAGGTAATAATACTTACACAAAGTTAAAATATTAAAATTAATTTACACTATGCTAGTTGATAATCTCAATAATTATAAATCATGCTAAAATTGGTATTTTCAATATGAAAATAAAATTTATAGTTCGTCATGCGATTTCCCGTGTGTTGTCTTTACATTGGCGGGGAAAGCCCAAAATGATGAGGGAAATCCCCTTACATCACGATCTCGTTTGACAAATGCTGAATAAGATGACACACAGTTGCCAACAAAATGATTAGATAAGCCCAAAATTGCCAAGTCCAAATGCGGGTTCGACTCGTCCAGGTGATGAACCGTAATAGGGTGTCTTTTGACAGCCTCTGTCAACTCATCCTTCATATAGTTACTATCGGATGCCACGAATATGTATTTGACATCTTTCATTGTTTTCAATAGGCGCTTAATTTGTCTGTAATAAAAAACAATAAAAAAAGTGAAATATAGCACTCGTGTATTGAAAAGCGATTGTTGCTCCCGATGTGGAGCATGGTTCCCTGTCTTTTGCCAATTGCTTTCCTTCTTCCTATTTTATGCCAACATCTCTCTGTTGCGCCGAGTACATCATATGGATAGTACCTGATGGTTGTCCAAGACATCAGAATCCTACCAGTTGAAAAAAGATACGAGCAAGACTGATGCTCTCCAGAGGCTTTCTTAGCATGTGACCCAACCAATTTCAACGTCTCTCCATGACCACTGATGTAGCAAGGCGCTTACTTGTATGTTCCTTAATTCAACTCATTTATGTTTCGGTTTTTTGTTATCCAATATCGTTATAATATAATAATTTTTCATTAATCAGTAGAAGGTAGGTTTGTAAACAGGATTTGTTACGTGAGAATGGAGATTATTATTAGACAATATATAGAATCTTTTCTTTTTCTAGTTACTTAATGACTACCAGGTGTGACTTCAACAAACTCTGGGGTTTGACCCAAACCTATCAATAGGTGCAATAGGAATTCAATTATAAGTTATCTAAAATACAGCATTTTACAGTACCTATTTAAATCAACATATATTACCCAAACATATGTAGATTTAAACAATATACATACTTATACAATATGAGGACAGCGAGATAGAATAACAAGATCAATCATTTCAAACTGAGACATGTGTTTTTTCATATATTTTTATGATAATATGGATGAATTTTAAACATATACCAAGCTGCTTATTGTTTAGAAGCAATGTATAGGTTTATTCATCGATTACTTAATACATTTGATGAGAGAATAATTGATTTTAATATTACTTACTTAATGATAAAATGTTTGGAAGGTAGACACATATCATGAGTAACAGTTCCGTGTTCATTTCTATATCCCACACATTGCGGGGCAGCAAAGAGGGCTGGACTTTGGTTCACATGTTGGCAAGCTCTCACCCAATCTGCACCGTTTCTCAGATGTAATCCAATAAAACCCCCATATTTGAAAGTACTTTTGATGTAATTTTTTGCTTGTTTCATCACATTTTCATCCCATTGCAAATACTGTTGAAGTATTCTATTTTCATCTTGGACTGGAAAACTTGCTGGGGCACCTAAGGGGAAATCACCATCATTGATAATACAATTCTACATTTTTTTTAAAATGTGGAATATAACGACTGCTAAGGGTTCAAGAGTAGGCATTTTAACTCATAAAAATACTGCATTCACTGTGACCCTATTTTTGTAAACATTATAGTACCGTTTCAAATTTGATTTCGATTGAGTATTTTTGTGAAACAGTGTGGCATTGAGCTAACCACTTGTGGGATTATGTGATACAACGAATGACAGCAGTGAGGAAGAACGGAGAGAAGAGTTCCAACAATCGTAGTCAGTGGCAGATTACCCCATAAGTGCACATGGCGTGCGCTTGGGGCCTCCAATCTTAGAGGCCTCAAAATAACATATTCTATAAAACCCAAATATTTTATTAAGTTTTAGTAATTCAAAAAGGAGGGCCTTCAAGTTTGATTGCGCCTGGGCCTCCCAATTGCATAATTCGACGCTGTTTGCAGTTACTTCCTTAAAAAAATATATTAAAAACCTATTTTATTATTCACAATCTGGGAAGATATAATACTTGGTATTGCATGTTCCTGGTCTGATAATTTTTGAAATTTTAAAAAATACATAGTAAAAAATTTAAATTTCGTACATTCATTTTGAAAACTTATAGGTTAAGCCAGAGTTACCCAAACTGTACGCCGCGGCTATTTTATTGAGGCACTGTGAAAATTTTCCTTTACAAAATATTATTACTTTATAAAAAGTAAGTACAAAGGCTCAGGACTTGCTTGAGATCCTGAATATATGTATGTTTGATAATAATATAGAATGGACAAATACGGCAAATCGATAAATTTCTGGGTTTTGAGATTTTGAAATTATCGGAAGAGTTAAAAAAATAAAAACGAGCCACGCTGACATTTTGGGCAAATCGGTAAATTCCTGGGAAAAACTATTAGTAACATAAGGTTTGCCATGAGATACCCAATGTTTCGACTTGGGGCGCTGCAAAAAAAATCTGATATTTTAAGGACGCCGGAAACCGAAAAAGTGTGGTAACCCCTGGGTTAAGCCATAATATTGAGTACAAAGTCCTTACATGATAGTGAATAGCATGTTTCGATATACTAAACCCACCCTCTCTATCTGTAGTTCTCAAACTAAAGCAGTGTTTCTTAACAATTCGAAAGAATCGCCCTCTTTAGCAGAAATAAATTATCTACCCCCCAAAATGCCATTTATTGCCATGTAAGTAATATTAAAATTTTAATAATAGCGCCCCCCAAATTCTGAAAAATTAAAAACGCGTCCTCAGACTTTTAAACGCCCACCAGGGGGACGGTATCGCCCCCGTTAAGAACCAACGAACTACAGCAATGACTAGGGCAAAAGTGGGTACTGGTCAAGTGTTAAATACATTTGACTGCTTTCTTACACTGGTGTAGCAATGCTTTTTTTCAATATTTTTAATAAATACAATAAAAATATTCTTTCCAGGCACTTTATTCTGATTACAATTGCTAAATCTTAATGTTATTATGATTTATTACCAGTAAAAGCGAGAACCGGCCACTTGTCAGCTGGATACTTCGTGCTCCATTCCTTAATCATGCTCCCGCGATGCACATCATAGTGCAGAGGAGCGTAGTATTCAGAGCTGACAAAATCAATATTAAATGTATCCCAGAATGGTCCGAAGGGATTTCCTTCTTTGGCATTGCAGCTCTTCGTCGTCTGATTAGTTCCGCGAGACACGTAGCAAAAGGATATACGCTCCGATACAGGCCACACATATTCGGCAATATCAGACATGAATTTATTCATTGTAATGACGCGATGGTATGGCTTAAATGATTTCACATCGAAATATGTTTCAAAGGGGACCTGAATGGACCTCGCCTCACCGAGACGGTATTCTACCCAGTGAGGCAAGACAAGCGTTCGATTAATGCCATGAGCGAAAGCCAATGAGCCAAGAAAATGGTCAGCCTGGTTCCCGAAACGCCCTGAAATTTTTTAATTAAATATTAATAACAAATATCGTACATTCCAAGACTCTACTTAATATACTTTAATTTTCTACAAAATATTTAACAATCTAACAAAAGATAAATATTGAATGTAGGTCATAATAAAATCATTTTATAATTAAATTGATAGGTTAGGAGACAAATAACTTTTGAAGTATATTTCTCGATTACAATATTCCTGAAAATTAAAATCTTACCCATGCAGGGACAGTAAACAACGTATCCATTTGGATCAATTGAATCACAGTGCAATTGGGATAGCAATGAAAAAAGTGTGACTATTCTAAATACGACACCCGGCATTTTCGATAGTAAACATAAATAAATTAAAAGTTTACGAATTGCCATACTCATTAATATGGTCTCCCAATTGATTTGAGTTTAATGATTTTCTGAGTATACTCGGCGATAATAAGAAACAATCGTGACAATGTAGTCAATTAGTTTTACTGTCAACAAATCTTTATACTTAGGAATATGATAATAAAATAGAACTTGTAAAATATTAATATGTTATCAAATAATTTTAGTTAGTTTAATTATTATTTGATCTGTGATGTTGTTGGCGAAATCAATCAGATCTTTTTTCTAATACATATCATTAGAAAATAATATTTTAAGCAATTACATTATTAATATAATATCAGTAAATGCATAAAAAAGACTCGGTATTTTATTTGTACACTCAATACTTTGTGTTCAAAATTATTCTTTTATAAATTAAGCCATCGATTTCGCCAAAATCCATTTTTAACTTTTATTGAGTATTTAAAATGTAGTGTTTAAAAACAAGTATCTAATTATTAAGTGTAATTTAGTTAGTATAAGTAGGTATATAAAAAAATAAAGAACATTTACATTCAATTTAAAATGTAGTTAAATAAGAGTGGAAAACTAAATGTGTCAAAATTTCGCAGTAAATTTATTTATGTACTTTCAGTACTAAATATGTATCCGCTGTATTCATTATAACAATTCGTTAATGTAGCTGGTATAAAACTGTTATGTCGTTACTTTTTATTACGTTTCTTGTCAGTTGATGGCTGTCATTCGGAAAAATAATTTCTGGTTCTTTATCATTGGAATAATATTATAATTGAATGCAAATATGGCATCAACAAGAAGTCTAGCTATTCTTAATAAAGTAAAGCTATTTCGTCCTGGCGTCTTAGTCAGGTGTAGTTCCGAGAAGAAAGAGGATATAGAAATTCACACTGGACAGGTTAGTTTTATTTATCAAGTGTGTACACAGTATTTCGGAAACATATCTTAAAAATAATAACGGCTTAGAGATAAAGCAGCTAATATCAATCGATATTTATTCAATAAAAACTTCTGTGCGTCTTCAATATTTCACTTGCCAACTTACATAATACGGTTTGACTTCAGATGGTGTGTGGATTTTTCTAAAGGAAACGTTGGTGTATATCAGCGGCGACTTTATTTAACATATATCTTGGAAAAAAATTGTATAATAAGCGGAAAACTATTTATTGAGATTGAAATTTGATGTTACCAAGCAGTAATTAAAATAATAATATGTAACGAATTACATTTACTTTCTTATTGACATTCAAGTTTTCAATATATTGACGTGCCAAATGGCTTGCCCATATCACCAGAGGGTAAATTTGTCATACTTCACCACACGGACTATTACGACGAAAAACTTCACAAACTAAGCTTAAAACAACGCCACGATTTAAAATTATTTTTTGAGAGCTTGATAATCGCGTTAAAACCACACATTATTACGAAGAACACTGATAAATATTTCCTATAATTTATCAGTGTTCTTCGTAATAATGTGTGGTTTTAACGCGATTATCAAGCTTTCAAAAAATAATTTTAAATCGTGGCGTTGTTTTCAGCATAGTTTGCCACAAATAGTCCATGTGTAAGTAAAGGATAATTTAAAAAGTATGGCGGTGTTCAGTGAGAATATGTCATATTTTGAATAATTTATTTATCAGTGTTCTTCATATTAATGTGATTTATCAATGCTTCAATAAATATTTAAAATCGTGGCGTCGTTTTCAGCTTAGTTTGTGAAGTTTTTTGCCGCAATAGTCTGCGTGGTGAAGTATGACAAATTTACCCACCAGAGCCTGATATCTATTTCTTTAACACCACACATGTTTAAAATAGGTACATATTTTCACATCTTAATTTATTACCTCCACATCCCATAACAATTCTGTGTGGCATTGATTGTTTTGAGTAAAATCTACAAAAACTTTTGTGTTATTGAACACATATACTAACCCAGACACATTCGTTTGATGAGCTATTAGTAGTGCCATAGTCATCGATAATATTAGTCAAACACAAAGGTATCTCTTTTTGCTATTTCATACACTGCCATATTTACCGATCTGGAAAGATATTGTATGTACAGATTTTGTCGAAAATAAGTTCACATACACATAATGTTCTTCTGCATTATATCTCTATGCTGTGAAATAATTGTATGTTCCAAAAGAGTAATGAGAAGATGATATGTCCATTTCACTAATATTTAGCATGCAAAAAAGTTGTTCGAATTCGATGTTCTCAATATATTGATATTTTTCATTGGTTGACTATGTGCAATAAATATCGTTCCACGTCATGCTGCACTTATGAAATGCAGATTTCTTTTCCTGTTTTAAAACTATTATAATTTATGAGGGTTAAATAAAATTAACACCTTATGGAATAAACGCAGTGAGAACCAAAAATATTTTACCAGACAATATCAATGTTTGATCCCTAAATAAATATGGTATTTATAGTGACTAGCTGTAAGCCCGTTGACCTCAACGGAGGGATTTTTGTTGCATTTTTAAGTAGTCAGAAAAGTTACTGGCGTGAAAAATAAATTACTAACCTATTTATTGAATAATCCAGAAATTCTGATAGTAAAAGAAATATCTCGGGGCGTATATCGACAGCCCTGCCCTGCAGTATTTAAATTGTAAATTATTTATTTTTGGAATAATGTTTAAGTTTGCTAACAACCATTTTTCATAGTAGCAAAAATAGTCCTTGTAAATTACTTAATTTTTGGAATAATGTTTAAGTTTGCTAACAATCATTTTTCCTAGAAGCAGAAATTTTGTAAATTATTTAATCTTTGGAATAATGTTTATGTTTGCTAACAACCATTTTTCTTAGAAGCAGAAATTTCGTAAATTATTTTATTTTTGGTATAATTTTTAAGTTTGCTAACAATTATTTTTCTTATTAGCAGAAATAGACCTCGTAAATTATTTAATTTTTGGAATAATGTTTAAGTGTGCTAACAACCATTTTTCATAGTAGCAAAAATAGTCCTTGTAAATTACTTAATTTTTGGAATAATGTTTAAGTTTGCTAACAATTATTTTTCCTATTAGCAGAAATAGACCTCGTAAATTATTGAATTTTTGGAATAATTCAACTGTTTATGTATGCATGTGAAGTATGCGTATTTTGGAATTTTTAGAATAATTTAAATGTGTGCTTAATATATAATATTTAAATTAGATCAATTCTGACAGTTGTGTGTTTGCCCGAGCGGTAACGATCTCAACTCATAATCTACAGGCGATGGTTCGATCGACGGTCGTGGCGTTTTTTTGTATGATAATTCAATTTTTCAGCGACTTGATTTGTTTCGTCAAATAATAAACAGTGTATTGGTAAAATATGTCTTTAATATGAATTAAAATATTGCGTCAGCGGAGCTGGTGAAGGAGGGTGTGGGAAGGGGCAGGGGAGGGGAAATCGCGGACAATCATGCAATCATGCAATCATACGGACATTATCGAGTATTAATATATAGATATTTTAACAATAATTAAACTATATAATTTTTTTTATTATTAACATAAGACAGATAAGTATACAGTAACCAACTATCCTATCAGATACATTTTGCTTCACACACAGCGTCGTAATATAATATATACTAAATCTCTAACAACCAATCACCATAAATACATTATTGTTCGGTAAATATCTCAAAATGTGTCAAAATTAAAGTATGTTATAATATATAAATTTCTATTATTTTCAGCAATGGAGCAAAGATGATTATAGAATGGCGAGATTTGAGCTGGCACCTAAACATGTTAACCCCCAATGGGCTGTCAAACTGATTGCTGAAGTGCCACCAAGCTCCACATCCAAGAGGGTGGTTTGGTGTGACGGTGGAAGTGGTCCAGAAGGCCATCCCAGAGTCTATATCAATTTAGTATGTTTTAAATAATAAAACAATTTACTTAACAGCTTAACGACCGCACGTTTTTTTTTTATAAAATTTCACCTGGCGAAATAAAATTTTGTGAAAAATTCGCAAAAATTGTAATTTTACTAAATTCACTATAATTTGTAAGCAAATTGAGATATCTTTACAAAATTTATTTTCTTAGCTTCCAAATATTTCGCCTATATGCATATATGTGTCCGCCGGCCAGCAACCTTTGTTTTTCAAAGACGTGTCCACGGTCATTAAGATGTTAAGTTACAAAATACTTTTGTTTTGGACTTAATCTTATTTAATTAATTAGTTTGTGCAACTGTTATTGTTGACCTATAACACTTTTTTTAACCTTGTTGACTCCTAGTGGTAGTTTGGGAGAACCAATAGGCACTGTCATCAATGTATTTCGAGACGAATCCACAATTCGTTTAAAAATCTATCTATTAGGGATTTCAATCTGGGATCGAACCTATGACCATCGTGCCAACAGCTACCAACAAACTTGACCAATCATCTTCTGGACTTGATTTTCAAAATAAAAATATACTTCAGCTCTGGTTTGAATGAATTATTTCCCAGAATAAGGGTGTATGCTATATTTTGCAAACTTTACTGTATAGCTGGCCAGGTAGCTGAAAGCAGTACAAATGCAAATAGGTCCTTTAAGAAATTTCAAGAATAAAAATAATAATTTCAATATGATAAATAATAATTTAACATTCGCCCTACAAAAACATTTGCACATTTTATCAACACCTGTTGGAAGTTCACGGAACTGATATAAAACCTTTAGTTACACTTCGATAAAAACGAGTTTGGATCAAAATCTACTGCAAGCTCTTATACCAGGTAACCATTCAAATACCGTAATGGTACAATTAAACTTATAGCACAAAGACACACCTTCGATCTTTTCATGCAATTTGGTATTAAATAAGTGACTAAAGAGTCATGGAGTTCATGTTATTTTGTTTTTGTTGCAGGATAAACCCGGAAACCACTCTTGCGGATATTGCGGTTTGCGTTTTGTAAAGCCGGAACACCATTGAAAAGCGTTCACCTGTTTTATAAAATGTATTTGCATAGGAAATAAAAAAAAATAGATGCTGCAATACTAGTCTATTTTTAATTTACAGTTCAGTTATGCATACACATAAACTGAATTAATTAACTAAATATGATGTATATTACTTGGTCTTATTTGACATTTCTTCTTGAGTTATTTATTGTTTCATTGTAAAATATAGTAATAAAGTATTGTTTTAAAGTATTTCTTGTGTTACTTTCCCATATTTTTTTCCTGAAACTACTTTAGATTTGTTAAGTTTAGGTTGTGTTACCCATATTATTACCCACTCGAAATACAAAGTGCAGTCGACCCCCTCTATGGTGTAGATATTGGAACTACGCTGTAGGAATACTACATTATAGGGGATTAGGCACTTAAACAAAATTTGAGGTTAAGTTCTTTCATTTGTATTTTGTGAATTGAACAAAATCAGCAAACCTAACATTTTTCCTGCCACGTTCACCTTTTCATTTCGCCTGTCACATTTAGCGAAGTCAAGGGACAAACAGCTAATGCCAGATATTTTTTCAATGTACGTATATATACTATGTATTTATGAAAATTCTAATTCAACCTTGAATATTTAGCATTGAATAAAAAACTATGCTTTACAGAGGACTGCTGCATACAGTATAGTGGGGTCTACTGTATACAATTTCAAAATCTCCTGGGGATTATCGGGTTTCATATAATAAGCCTATTCAATGTATCGAAACTTAGATTAATGTCTTCAATTCATTTTAATATAAAACTACAGATACAAAAAATTACATTTTTAACAACATTGAACATATAAATAAAAAATGAATTTTAAAATTAAGATTCACCAGGTAGAATAAGGAGCTTTGCACTCAAAGCTGATGATCATGTGCTTGGTAAAGTTCATTAAAATTATGTATATGCAATAAGAAACATAAGTTTAGTAGTGTACGTTACCTTGGCTTAAAAATGATTAGCTTACAAACTCTTGATGTTACAGAGAAAAATGAGTATTTCAAATAGGGAAATTTAAATTAAAAATCACTGAAATATGTATTTATTTAATAATTAAAAGTTCTTATATTAGAGGCAGACTACAACTATTGTTTTTGTTTTGGTTTATTTTGAGGGTTTCTTCCTGGCCCACCACCTCCGCCGCTGCCGCCACCTCCTCCTCCACCTCCGCCTCCTCTACCAAGAGGAGCGGGTCGTCCACCCCGTCCTCCAAATGTTCCTAAAAAATTGAATGATGTCATAATTTATGGTCATATTATTTTCTTTGGTACACGGTAATGATATTGTTTGCACTATAAGAATATTAATAATTATGTGTTTTACCTCTGCCCGTGCCCCGGTTAGATCTCTGGTTTTGTCCCCCACCTCGACCTTTCATATCTCCCCTGCCTCTAGCCTTAACTTGTGTCTCTTCTTTTACCATATCAATGACTTCATCAGGTATACGCAAGTATTTTATTGTGCTACCTCTGATATAACATTCTGGCATTCGCCAAAACTTGTCTCCGTCCTAAGTAAACAGATTAAAGTAATGATTCTCTTCGTCAATTTAAAATTCCAGAAACAAATTGTTTAACAAAAATGTAATTAGTTGAAATGATGTTTTCATCACTACATTCCGTTTGAACGTCTAATAATTTAATAATAAACAAAATCGATAAATTTGTTAATTCACTGGTTGCGTTATGAGGTTTGAAGCATGTTTCGCTTCTTTGACAAGCATCTTCAGATTAACTCTTGAAAATGAATGTTTGCAAAGTTACTGCCAAATCCATCAACAGTAATCAAAAAATATTACTGAAAGAAATAATAATGAATTTTCTATCCAATGCCTCGAAGAATTTGACAAAAAAAAATAAAAATTTCATTTCTATTTCCCATGGTATACTATTTAAATGCAACAGTGTTTGTTTAAATTTACATAAATTTTTGTATTTCAGCAGTTTTGCTGACGTTCTGACGATATGACTCCATCTGGATTCTTGCCCAGTTATAAATGAAAAATATTTCACCTAGCTATATTTTATGATTAGAATGTGAAGTACACTTGATATGCTTTTTGAAACAACAAGCTGAGAAAACAGCAAACATCAAAAAATATTTTCGTATTGCAGTTCTGTAAGGATATTTTTTTTGCACTGATCCCTCAAAAGTATCTCCTGGGCAAAAAGAGAATCAGGTGTACATACTCCATTTTACAGGATTTCGAAATAACACGGTGAAAAAAAATCGAACATTCATTTAAACATGCGTAACAGTTATTTGGAATTTCTTACATCCCTCACATGTACTTACTGCTCAGTACTAAAGTGATGAGAACGATGTACCAAATGTGTGTAAACAGGTTCGTCTATTGTCTCAGTGATAGTGAATAATTTTTGTTACCTTTGATTTTTATTAGGTATTTGAGGTATTTTTTAAATAAAATTTAGACATAAAAAACAATAATTAATTTTATTTTTTGATATCCTGAATTGATTTTTATACAAGGAAGCCTATCCACCATATTTTTTTTATTTTAGTATATTTGTTTATACGGTATCACGTGGAACGTATCTACTGTGTAAATGGGGAGTTCTGTGTATATATCTATTTTTATAATGTTAACAAAGCATATTTTTAGCCTTACTCGTGAGGTACATATAACTTCTCGCAAGTTGATATTCATCCAATTATCACAGCTAACTAAATGTCCATTATAGGTTTCTCCATTTTTAAGCTCTACCAGCTGAAAATTCATAAAGATCATTTAAATTCAGCATACAAGAAATGGTCTTAGATTTGTATAGAGCAGTGTCTGTCAAACTTTTTTACTTCACGGCACACTTGTGAATGGGATTTGTTTCGCGGCACACCAAATAAAGGTGTTTAAAAAAATGTTCATTTAAAAAAAGAAATGTGTAAAATGTGTCGCGTCGGTCACTATTTAAGAATGTGACAAATATTTATTTGAATATCAAGATGTTGAATTTATTTAAAATTGAAGAAAATTTAAATGAAAAGACAATATTTAAAATGAGCATTTTTAGGCTTCTTCTTCCGCGGCACACAGTTTGGCAGACACTGGTGTAGAGTATTGTCACAATTTCACGATATAATCTGATAAGTTTTTATTCCATGACGTTAAGAGTTATGCTGTTCAGTTTGTTAAGCCTTCTCAAGATCGCCGCATTCAAATAGGATGTAATTCACAAAAAAACTAAATGTTTACAAATGAAGCAGTTAAACAAACAATTTAATCAGTCGGCAGAATTTTTTTATATTCATAAAATGTTTTGATGACAGAAAGATTACATAGGACGAATATGTTCAGTGTTGAGACTGTTTTTTCTATTGGCATCTCTAGGCTAATGTGTGTGGACTGCGAATATTTAAAAAAATATATATTTCTAAACCCTATTTGCTGAAAGGCTGTTGCTGGCAAACTATAACAGTAAAATCAAATATGCAATATAAAACTCGAGGCATATCAAGATATTGGATAAGTTTCAAATGAAATGCAAACTTTCACATATTTGCCAAGATTAAAATAAATTGAAAACCTATGTGTAGATGGAGATGGGATGGATCGCAGTGTGTCAATCGCTATGCAAGTGTCAGCTAATTTTAGGGGCTATCTTTGAGTCTCTGTTTCAGGTTCATTCACCAGGTTCTTTAAGAGTTTAGTTTTTAAACCATAGTAATACAGTATCATGATGAGCAACCAATGTATTGTACAATAAACAGAGAAACTTGAACATATGCAGCACTGAATAAGTGCTTCCTGTAAAGATGCTTTCATTCGTACAGATAATAATGTATGAGAAAATCTTACTTAAATGATATATGGCTAAAAACAATAATATATTGAAGGTTTTAGGTTAGTATTTACCATGGGATGGTTTTGAGCAGTCCGTAGAAGAGATAACGGAAGCTGGAATACAAAAATAAATATAATCACATTAGATAACAAATACGCTTTACTAAATAACTCAATTAGAGAATCATTTACCATGTTTTGATCGAGATTGCCGGTAAAATTTCATTAATGTCAATCTTTCGCTTTTATGAAACATAGACAACTACGTGGGCAACTATATGTGAAACTCATAAACAACATGTATGTAACTTGTCTATGGAACTTGTCGCCGGCTATACGTGTATAGCCAGGCACGTGTTGAATGCACAGACGCTAGCCAACATTTGACTGTATGCGCCGCACAAACGACCGTCTCGTAGCAACGACAATGGAATGCGATCGATCAATTGAGGGATTTGCGGCAAATATTTTAGGCCAGCGCGTAATTCAGGGTAGTGTAATTGAGGGTTCCACTGTAATTTTAGCATAGACATGAACTAATGTGTAGACTCCTAGAAGACTGAATTTCATAAATCATGACCTTAGAATATCAAGGTATCATCGGCATCTGATATTATATTACTATTATTATTTTCAATGAAAAAGAGTGTAAGGAGCCTTACAAATGAAACCTATAAAATGAAATAACACCAATAACAACCGATCAAAACAGATAGATATCACCCTACAACAAGAGGTAGCTAAGTATGTTATATTATTAAAATTTAAAAATAAAATATGAAAATATTCTGACCAATGTACATAAATATTTTTAACACAATAATGATTGAGTGAAACACTGGCAGATCCAAAAAATATGCCAGGGAATGGCTATTCAATTTAAATATAGATCCAACATAACAAATTGGGAAATTTCAATAAACAAAATATTTGAGCCAAAAGTGCCTCTAACAATGCGGAGTCTACGGCAGTTGCCTCTAAATTCTTCTCAAGGGGTGGCCATCTCATTGGTTCCGCCAATGTGGTGAACTAATTTGTTTTGATAAGTAAAGGTACCAAGGATATCGAACTCTCCTTCAGATATAATCATTATAGGCTCTTAGTTTATCTATGTTCATAGATACATTCATTTGCTAAGCGTCAGTTCAAGTCGTTCAAGTTCATCCGTGCACTTGAACACCCGAAGATGCCGAAAGGCGAAACCCGTGTCATTTAATATTGAAATTCTACCAAGCACCTTCAGTCGAAATCTTAAATTATCTATGTCCATTTAAAAAAAAAACTTGGTGCTGAATGGCAAAGATTGTAAAAAAATGCTGCTAATTTTTATTAGCTTACCACTCTCAATTTTATTTTTGACGTTTGTAGTTTTCTCTATGATTTGTACACAATTTGACAGTTTTTATAACAAACTTTTATGTTACCGGTTTTCGCAAATGTCTTCATTAATATTTAATGGAAGGAAGGCGAGAGCCCATTTAGCATATTTTCAGGTTTTTATAGAAAAATGCAATAATTACTGATCTTCTTCCCTTTGCTTCTAAACCATCATCATTCCTTTGAAAAAATAACTAACGAAACTACTAGTACCTTTAAATACAAACTGGTGAGACTTTAATGGATCGCTTCAATTCAATCTGAACGATGTTGTACATCTTATCAATAAACTATGTCTTATTACAGGTGTTTCGTAATAAAAATTAATATAAAACACTATTAGTTATCGAGAAGATGAGTCCTGTTCAAGATGAGACAGACGTATAATCACAAATATACATTATAATAATATTGTAATCTATTTTTATAAATGATTATTTTGTAATAATTTCAGAATCTGTTTAAACGAACATTACTACAGGAACATAGCAGTGGATTCTTAAAGGAATCTAATGATCAGAAAATGAGTAAGGATATATTAGTACTATTAATTAGCACATAATTATTCACGCCTTAAGAAATATCCATGCAATCGATTGCATAATTTTAAATACCCAAAGTAAATATGATTTATAACATGCTACTCTTTTTCTTCCTGAAAGTTAGCTAAATGCCACAGTTCTGTAGGAATTTAAATTACAAATAGAATAAATCAAATTATCATTCATGGGAATAAGAAAAACTGATAATTTATTTGATAAAAAACATAAGTTAAATTTGTCCTACTTCACCACATGGACTATTGGGGAGAAAAACTTCACAAACTAAGCTAAAAACAACGCCACGATTTAAAATTATTTTTTGAGAGCTTGATAATCGCATTAATACCACACATTATTACGAAGAACACTGATAAATTATGCGAAATACGAAATATTTTTGAGCACACATATCAGAATGAAAAGGTCACAATTCACGCTACTTTCTGCTTAATTTCTGCTCATTTTACTTTGGTTAATGATATTTATTTTTATGAAAAAGGTATAGCAAGGTTGAATTTGGGAGTTCATTTGGAAACCTTGCGATGGTCTGATAATGCCTCTCAAAGAGGCGAAACACATGTCACATTTTCTTCAGTCCTGATCATATTAAATATAAGTGGAATTAGTAAAAATGAGTAACTTATTTTTTGAATATAATGCCTTTCCACCAAGTATTGACTGAACATCCTAAAATTCATGCCCTGTTTATTTCTAAGATTTACTGAAAATATTATTCTTCTTTTTTGACCATTTTCAGTCCTTAATTTCTGATTTCTGGTAATTTTAATTGAGGAGTTAATTTTTATATAGATTTCCCGTACCATTGGGATGAAAGTATTTATAGGCCAATTCCACAAAGAGTGACTTGCGGAGAATTACGTGCTAGTCACGCCGGCCGCATTGTTGAAATCGTTGGGCGAGTCCAGCAGCAGAGGTTTGGAAGATTTGTTCAATTGAAAGACGGACATGGCGCCACACAACTTGTGGTTCCTGAAGAAGTAAGCCATAGAATTACAAAAAAATATTAAAAAATTAGGCCTTTAAAAACCTTTTATGAACCCTTTGGCTGAGATCAAATCTTTTTGACACATTTAAATGCCCATTTAAGTTTTGACACATTTAAGTTGTCTCCACCAAGGTTTAACAGTAAAGAATATTAAATTTCATGATCTTTATTACAGCCAAAGAAATTTTAAAATGTAATGAAAATATTTTATTTATTGTTTTACCATGTTTTATGTTACATTCAACATGTTGCATATTCTGAATAATATTATTCTTATTATAGAATGATTTTTTTAGCGACAGGATATTAGTAAAAGGTTTACTAATATGCCCCTACAGTCATTTGTATCAATAGTGGGATGGGTAATGCTGAGACCTTCTGGAGCAATGAATCAGGTAAAGTTATAAATTAAATTATCCTTGAAATGCACTCTGCTCCTCTGAGTCCATAAAATTCATGAAATGGTCACTATCCTGCTCCAATTCACATTCGGACAAATCACAATTCTAGTCTTATCTAATTCCGCATTCATGATTTCTTCCATATCTAGATTCTTGTCTGCCAAAATGACTTTCACAACTTTTAAAACTAAAATATCAAGACCAAACGATATGTTTTAAATTCCACTTAACACTTAATAGGCGGGAAACGACAAAAGTCGTTTTTAGCGTATTGTCGGTAGAATGCGGATCACGGCATAATACGTTTTTTTATATTGTCACTTTTTTGCGAGACACATAATATCACGGGTTTGTTTGTCGGCATTAAATAAAATGCCGCAACTAATTAACATTAGTCCTAATTCTTTGCTAGAAAGGGTGACACATGTGTTTCGAATATTTACGCTGTAATTTTTACGGCATTAGATTTTACACTTCCAGTGGTAGTAAAGTTGTAGAAATAGCGATTATATATTATAATTATTTATATAATTATAAAATATTGATAAATATGCTATTTTGTTGTATAGAATGTTTTGAATATTTAATACTTATAACATGCGGAGTGCTATCTACTAAATTGATAACAAGTTTTATATTCAGCTTAGAAACATAGTGAAATTATGATGTTATCGAAATGTCCTAATTTTATTTTTAATGATTAAATGTCACGTATGATTTTTTTAAAATTTCAATCGAAAATATCGTTTGGTTTAGAAGTTGTGTTGATTTTAAGAATGTAATATATTTGTGTGCTAATCACTAAAAAACGCCTGCTACAGGCTTGAGTCTATTTTTGAAACGCCCGACTAAGAAGTGTTAACATCATCATTGCCATCAACACAACTATATTACGGCAATAGTTTTTTCAAGTCCAAAAAATGGTAAAATCAAAGATCACTGTTTACGTGATAAAGCTTAAATATGATACAGTGCACAGTCAAATCAAAAATACATAGATTCATTGCATTTTTTTTTTAGAAAATGCCAACCGGTGACGTAGAAGTGAAGGTGGAAGATTTTGTAATGGTAGAAGTAAATAGAAGTGGACCATTAGCGAGTCAAATTCGCCATAACAGACACTCACTGTCTTCAATTCGTAACATGTCCACCGATGCTGCATCCCCTAAACATCTCACTACTGAAGAATTTTGTAAATGTGGTGGGTAAATCTTTTTATGAATTATGTTTACTTCTGATCAGGTATAAAATGTTTTATTTGTCTTATACAGAATAACACAAGCTTTGTTTAATCAAATCTTAAATATACATTTGAGCTTTTGCATTATTACATACAACCTCTTTGGTTTAGGCAACAACAGTGAAATTTTGCAGCGTTTTCGAGAGCGTACGGAGACGTGTGGAGGTTTAGGGACAGAGGACGCCGGTCGACCTGTAACTCTCATCGGTTGGATTGCATCACAACGTTTGCCGAGATTCTTGCAACTCAAAGATGGTTATGGCTCCGTGCAATGCATTCTTTCAACTATTGTAAGTTTGCGCATAACAATCATTATTTTTTTGAAACTTGTCAATAACCGTAAATGATCATCCATCTTTTTAAAATACACATCGTAAACATTGAATTGGTTAGGATAGTTAGTTAAGTTAGCAGTGAATAAATGTACAGTAATACCTAGGTTAACTCTTTCCTGCTGTAAATTTTGGTTTGTTTTGATTTTGCACATGTTTACATGGTCATCGTGGCAAACTAATTTATGAACATTTCTCCCTTTTGGAAACCTTATCTTTGAAAATAGGGAATACACTGAGTCCATTAGTATGATACGAAGACAACCGCGGTGTATTTAACAAAATTTTTCAGAAGTTTGTTTGTTCCAGGTATTGTGACACTAATGTCACAATTTAGGAACTCAGATTTTACTCGGTTACAATTTAGGAACTTTTTATCTAAATAAAAAGTTCCTAAATTGTAACCGAGGTTATAGTGTTGTAATGTGTATGTATAGCAAAAGAAGAATAAAGTAGGAATGTATATTTAGCCTGGAGCAAAATTACACTGGGGGTCTGAATAGTTATAAAATATATTAACTTGAAGAATTTTGCTGTAGAAACCGAGACACAACATAGACGCCATGAAAATCACCGGAGAGTCTTTAGTGCAAATACGTGGCCTTGTTACATTACGGCCGGATTCACAGATCAACATGGTGAGTGAATATAAAAAAAACATTGTGTAGTTATAATATGGTGAACGGATTCTTCTTATCGAGAATCTTCCGAACACGAATTCTTCGTACGAGAATACTCCGTATGTGTTTTTTTTAATAATACCCTTATGCATGATATTTCCTTTCAATATAATCAAAAATATCAGCCCAATTGCAATACAGCACCTTTTTTTATAAATTAATAAACCAAAATACTTATTGAATGATAAACTTTTTGTATGCATTAAAAGCTAATATTTTGCTTGTTTTCATTCTGAAAAATATTTGGAACAATTGACAACACATTATAATAAAACAATGATTTTTATATTTAAGATATTTAAATGTACGGTGTATTCTGTGTACGGAGTATTCTATGTACGGAAGGTTCTGTGTACGGAAGAGTCTGTGTTCGAAAGAATCAGTGTACAGAGAATTCCTGTTCGGAAGAATCATCGAACCTTATAATATAGTTTTGAAATCATAGTAAATTGTACAATATTGAACTTAAATCGAACAAATTGGCTTCTTTTCAGCAAATAGAAACAGGAAGTGTGGAGGTAGCTGTAAATACAATAGATGTTTTTGATCCCAATGAGCAAACTCCTTCGGAAACTACAACCGAGGAGATTACATCACCTGTATGTAATAATTTAATTCTGTTGTTTGAATCGTGAAATATAACAGGTTCTGCAGAGAATAAAATGGTATTTATCTCAATTTCAGACACCATGCAGTGGTATAAATTCATATAATTGGCGTTCACATACTTGTGGTGAACTGCGGAAAGAAAATGCAGGACAAAAAGTAACACTATTCGGATGGTTGCAACACCGTCGAATGGGACGATTCCTAACTCTCAGAGATGCGTACGGTGTGATACAGTGTGTTATTCCTGATCAAGTAATTTATAATTTAATTATATACAACATTCACAAGTCACCTTAATGTATTATATTAACGAGAGCTAAAAATGGACGATTTCAATCTTTGACTTAACTCTCAGTAGTTAAATGTTCCACATGAAATTATATAGTGATATATCTAATGGGCACCCTTGCTTTAAAAATTTAAAAATTTCAAACATCAAATGACTTCCACATTGTCCAAAGTCCAATTTTCAAAGTCAAAAAGTATGTAAGTCTATTCTATTAGTAGGCTAGTCTTTTAGGTAACTGGAAAAGTTTTGCAACATTATAATTATTGGATTTTTTTTTATTGCAATGAAATAGTTATCTTCGACGCTGACAAAAATTGAAAGTGTGCCTTTGGAATCCGTCATTCAAATATCCGGTACGGTTGGAGCTCGGCCGCCTGCGTCTGTCAACTCAGAAATGGAAACCGGCGAGGTCGAAGTTTCCGTAGAAGACTTAAAAGTGCTCAACCAAGCCACGCATGCTCCCTTCGCCATTAGATCTTTTCAGAAGCCAAAGGAAAAACTACGTCTCGAGCACAGGTACATTAATTTTGTTTTTGTTTTCTCTAGTGTAGAACTTATACTTCATTTACTTTATCTGTTACGGCAACTTTAATCCTTAATCCAGAATGCCTTAACTTTTTAGCTGCCGTAGATAATTAATAGTAATTACCTAGCACGCCGACTATAATTTGCAACTATTAATTTTATTAGTTATTGACGAAATAACTCGTCTCTGGCGTGTTGAGCACGAAACATTTTACGAGATATCTCGTCTGGCAGCCATCGAGTTAAGAATGTTAAATCTTACACGAGGTCATTGCAGTTTTGACACATTTTTAATTATAATGCTGGTATATTTATATCTAAGGAGTCTTGGGACTGGGTCAGTTGTTTGGGCCGTACAAGGATTAAAACATTCCCTCATGGCACATCCTGGGGCTAATGGGATGAGCTTTAATCTTAATATAAAATTTAAAATAACTTTGATTATTCCACGTATTGTGTAACTAACTGTGACACGAATTTATACAAATTTATTCACAAAGTTACCGCCGAAACCATCGAAAGCTTTAATGTTATTCAATAACATTGCTTCAATCGTGAATGTGAGTAAGTTTAGACAAACCCGGTATTCTAAGTCGACACTGTAGTTTTTGTTAGAACTTGCTTCATAGCAATTGTATTTTTTAAGTGTTATATTTGTTTTTTAACAAACAAATTGAATTTAATAATAAAGGTAAAAACATTTAAAGACATATAATACATTTATATTATATGAGCCCTCTAGAGGTGAAGTGAGCCAACTAGTTAAATGGTAAAACTTTTTCTTGGACGTACAATCACGTCTTTATTTGGTGTTTTGGTGTATTACATATTTTTATTTTACGGAAATAACACTATTAACTGACATTTCTTCACTTTTACGATACTTTAAGACGTGTAAAATATTAAAACGCATCTAATAATTTTTTTCTAAAATACCACTTGGTACACTTCACCTCTAATGGGCCCATATATTCATTGCTGTTGGCCCTTGAAAGTTTACAAGTGTAGCCCATAATTTTAGTGATTCCCGGTAAATTGCTCGAATGCAATTGCTCGAATGGAAATTGCTCGAATAACAAGATGCTCGAATGACCAATTCCTCGAACGTCAATTGCTCGAATTACAAATTGCTCGAAATTTTTTATAAAAGTTTTATAAAAGCTTAAACATTAATTACTCATTCTTTAAAAAAATATTTATGCAAGTCGGGAAATAAAAACCATAAATCAAAATAATTCATAATAAAAAAATATTTTTTATTTAAGTTGCCAGTGGTCGAGTGGAAAAGGTCTTTGGTTTTATTTTCGAAAGTCAGGGGCTTGAATCTTTTTAATCAATTATTTTTCAAACTATTTATGGATTTCTGTTTAAAGGCACACATATATGTAATTTCTTGAAACCCTCTAACCCATTCTTACTAAAAAATGGGCGTAGCGATAGTGATAAGCTAACCGTTTGTTCTGTCTTATCCTTGGTCTTCTATGTGTTCTGGCAAAATATAGAAACAGTTTGAGTAACTAATTAACAAGCAGTTCTCTTAGAAACACTTATGTTGAGATAAACTCCATTAAGAGGTCATATGATCCGCATTTGGAGCGAACACGGCTAAAATAAATACTTACGAAAATTATTTTTATATTTCACTCTCTAAACAAGTGTTGCACGAATTCTAGTTAATAATTAGTTCTAATTTAAAAATCCCCAATTTCTACATCGACATCTAACATAACCCATTGCTAATCTTCCAATATATTTTTTTAAATTTTAAAGTAGGACTTTAACCTATCATATACATATAAGAAGAGTAACCATTCATTTAAGAAAAAAAGTTTTTTAAAATTTTAATATTCACAAATAATATTTTTTCTTTATGAATACTATTTACTAATTGACGCATATATAAATTAAATAATAATAATTGGATAGTTACTAGATAACTTTTCCAGAAAGTTTCATTTTAATCCAATAATAATTATGCCAGTTACCACCGCTATCACAAATACGTTACATCCCATATCTATAAACATTTTTGCTATTCAGTGATTTTGGACTCTCCTTGTAAAAGTCAACAATACTGATTTTTTAAATTACAAAATTAAGATCAATTAATATAGATAGTATTTCTTAAATGTCTGCCTAAAAAATAATAATTTAATTCAATTATGATAAATAGTACAGCAATAATATGCAATTTGATAAAAAGTTCGGCTTATAAACTAAACGTACGTATGGTGTAATAAAATGCCGAGTGTTCAACTACCAGGTAATAAACACTAAACTGTATTAAAACCGTTTAAATAACCAAGCAATTCGAGCAATTTGTAATTCGAGCAATTGACGTTCGAGGAATTTGTCATTCGAGCATCTTGTTATTCGAGCAATTTCCATTCGAGCAATTTGCATTTGAGCAATTGCATTCGAGCAATTGCATTCGAGCAATTTACCGGCTCCCAATTTTAGTTACACCACCAATGGAAATAAAATAAACTATTGAAATTAAATAATCTTTTTCATAAAATCAATAATTGTCATAAATGTCACCTTTTTAATTCTCATTTTCAGGTATTTAGATATCCGAAGTCCAGAGATGCAAAACAATCTACGTTTACGCTCGTCTATGTTAATGAATATGAGAAAATATCTCATCGATACCCATCAGTTTGTTGAGGTGGAAACGCCGACTCTGTTTTGCAGAACTCCTGGGGTAAAAATTTTATGAAGTATTGTGAAAAGTGCGAACGTGCAATCAATGATATCATTTGTTAATATTTACATAATTAGTGAAATTAATTCAGTTCATGATAATATAATAGCTTTTTCTTTTGTATTTGTAAAGGCCCTTCCAAAAGAACATTCAATGCAGGTAAACGATAGATGAGGTATAGTTCAAAAACCCCATAAATAATTTTGAAACGCAAGTGTTTCCTAAAATTGTATAAAAACTTATTTACACATGCGGGAAAACAATGGATGTGAGAAAAATATATCGGGGTTCCACTGTTATTCAATATTCTATTAGTTTTCTTATATAAACACATTTAAAATTATTTTTTGTATTATTTTAGGGCGCCAAAGAATTCGTTGTTCCTACTAGACATAAAGGGAAGTTTTATTCTCTTGTTCAGAGTCCTCAGCAGTTTAAGCAAATGTTGATGGCTGGAGCCATTGATAGATATTTTCAAGTTGCAAGATGTTACAGGTGCTTAATAAAATATTAGGCCATTAAGAGTGTCCACTACTGTCCTATTTGTCCACCAGTCTTTTTACTTCCTTCCAATTCATCCCAGCATCCCATGCTCCATTGAATAAATCCTATGAACGGTCCAACCAGAGACTGAATCTATCTGGTTGAAAGATGAGACAGGTAATATTCAGGTTCTTCTGGAGTACATGCAGCACATATCTGAATACTGCTTTTAATTTAAGCAGCCAATTAGCTAACTAATTCATGAATAAACTTTCATATGAGAAGCTCGATCACATTGTCAATGTTTTACGTTAAAAAAATCCTTTATTTAATAAAGGTGCTAAATAAGATCTTCTTCATTTATCATAGCAAAGCTTGTTTCTTGTTTCATCTGCACTCTTCCCAAAAAGCATTGTGCAGAATGTAACCAACTTTAGCCCAAAAAACTGACTTTCTTTAAACATTTCTTTGTGGCAGGGAGATAGCTTGTGCCAACACAACGAGTATAGGATGAATTAAGATAGATGTTACAAATATAATAATAATGCAAAATTGAGGAAAATGGTGAAAAAATACATAGATATTTAGAAAATAAACGCAGTATATTATTGGAACCCATACATTTTTTCATTGGAATAAACAATGCACTTGATTTGATTGTGAATAAAATTACAAGAAAATGTCTGAATTCTGTACAACCATGTTAAAATTAGGGTTTTGTCATTTCTTTGATTTGCACCATCTATCCTCGTGTCCATTATTCCTCCACACTTACATCATAATATGGTATTAATAAACAAATAAAAAAAGTGTAGCTCATCTAATTCTTTCTGCTAAAATGTAGAGATGAAATGACTCGCGGAGATAGACAACCCGAGTTTACTCAACTGGACGTGGAGTTGTCTTTTGCGGGTGTCAAGGAAGTCCTCGCATTGATCGAAGGTCTTTTGAGAGCAGCTTGGCCCAGGCCCCTCTCATCAGCGGCTTTTAAGCGTCTCACATACCAACAGGCTCTGCATACTTATGGTACTGATAAACCAGACATCTCGTTTGACTTAAAAGTATGTATTATGTAACTGTAAATACATTAATTTTACTAGAACACCACATTAGTGTTTTAATTTTTTTTTAATTGCAATCAATTAGCATTCATTAACTGATAAGAATAAAAAAATATTTCTGGTCTTCTGCCGTTTACAGTGGCGGTTCTACGTACTAAGCTAGATGGGCTGAGCCCACCCTGAAATTTTCTGCCAAAATGTGTAAAAAAAATCTTAAGCTGACTTAATAAAAAAAAACAGTACTTCGGACTACTAACTATAACAAATTCATACAGTATCTTAGCTCTGATTCTCTATATAAAAGCAATTCTCTGATTCTCGAATTTTCTTGTGCATGCATATTAAAAATAAAAAGTAAAGCTGGGCTACTCTGAAAATAGTATTTAGTAAAACAAAAGATTTTATATAATATGTCCTCAAATTTTTTTAGCCCACCCAAAATTTTAGATCACGAACCGCCACTGGCCGTTTACCATAACAAATTCACACCAATAGCATTATTTCTTTTTTTAAGAATTGATATCACCAACACCCATGTCTCAGATCTCAAATTAAAATTGAAAAATCTGCATTTTACATTGACCTAAACGGGAACCCAGACCCACCTGATCAGTTCAGAGATAATCTCTTACCAACTCGAACAAAGCTGGCGAGTGTAAATTGTTAGGAATTATAATTTTTTTCTTTATTCTGCCATCATATTTTTCCCACATTTATAATTTTGTTCATTTGGTCGCTTTCAAGAATCTAGGAATTGGTTTGATAATGAAAAAATACTTTTCAGCTTCAAAACTTGACTGATGAAATGAGGGGTAATGAAAAAATTATGAATTCCTCTCAAGCCGATTTTGAATGTTTCGCCATTGTCCATAGAGAATCGAATGTTTCTAACAGCTTTCGAAAATCATTGCAATCAATTATCAAAGAAAAATATCCTGACGTGACGGTTGTAGCGACGGTTATTACTGGATCCGTCGAAGACTGGTGTCGCTCAAAATTGAACAATATGCTGGGGGAAACACAAATGAGATCTTTTGCTGCCAAAATGGAGCTATCTCAGGGTGATTTGGTTATTTTGGCATATGGCTCTGAAAAGGACACAGTTAGTATATGTTTTAAACTTTTTTTTAGTTGTCACTAGCATTATTTTTTTATAAAAATTATAATTACATCGGTTGATTTCCTGAATATGCATGTTTAAAAAAGCCATAATTTTTAAAGTAATAAATATATCAAGCCTTTAATATTTATTAAGACGAAAACAACGGAATGTTTTTTTTTAATAAATGTCATCGCGGTAATATGATGAACAATAAA
The DNA here is from genome assembly GCA_031772345.1 of Himalopsyche anomala. NCBI lineage: Eukaryota > Metazoa > Arthropoda > Insecta > Trichoptera > Rhyacophilidae > Himalopsyche > Himalopsyche anomala. The sequence continues at coordinate 27,741,855 of CM062824.1, forward strand.
CTTAATGTATATTACACTGAAATATATATATGTTTTGTGTAACCTCCTGGAGAGGAAAGTGTGAAATATTCCAAATTATATAACAGAATTGTATTACCTAAATGTGTAGAGTATAATTATATAATTTTTAGTGTTGGTCTTTGGGTGAAGCGCGTTTGAAATTAGCAAAGGACCTAGAAACCAGAAATGAGCTCCATCGAACCGAGTCTCGAGACAGTCCACTGTGGGTAGTAGACTTTCCTCTCTTTGTTAAGGGCGATGATGGAAGTATTGAGACATGCCACCATCCATTCACTGCTCCCCATCCCGATGATTATCATCTGCTTCTAACAGATCCATTCAAGGTAATTTTAATTATTGTTTTTATTGTATATTGCCAATGCTGAACAGTAAAAAATCAATGATTTTTTCAAGAACCATACAGTACATTTTTTTGGGAAGACACTGCCTTATATAGTATTTACACTGTGGTAAGTTTAAGTCAACACATGAAATATGGCAGTGATGGTTACATAACTGACTTGACGTGACTTGATGGTTACATAACTGCTAAACACAACATAATATTAAGTTAGTCTTTCTTTATTTATACACAGTGGAACCCTGATTCATTGCTTTCTAAAGGTCCTTCAAAAAAATGATAAATGCTGAAAAGTAGGGTTATAAAAATAATCATACAAGCAGTTAAACAATGAATACGAGAACAATAAATCAGATCGTGGCAGAGCCAGATCATACAAACAAAACTATCTTGACTTAAATTAGTATTATACTGGTATAATTGATATCAATGATAAAATATTTATTTTAATGTTAACACACATTGAGCGGGAAAGGTAGTTCTACCTTTTGCGCCGGATCCGCTTTAAAGCTGGATTAGGCATATCTACTCGACTATTTCATATGATTATTATATACCAATCTCTTGAGGTTAATCACAGCTACTCATACATCAACAAAAAAATAAATAATACTTCCTTTCCTTTACACACTAACACTTCATATTATATGGATCACATACATATACTTTTTTTATGAGATTTTGTGATTGTCGGTTTTGATACGTAATGATGGTAAAGGGACAATGAGTGTGTTAAAGTATGTCTGTCTTCTTCTTGCATTTAAATTTATGTTGGTGTGTGAGCAGAAAAAACGATATCTCAGCTATTGTAATGAAGTCTTTAAAACATATTTGGTCGTTTTTTTTAGGAATGTAGATATTAATTCTTATGACGAAACCAAAAATATACTTGCTTTCTTCTAACACTAGGTTACCCTTCTTTTGAGTGAACAAAAAAGCGAGACTTGATAAGCCATGCACTTGTATTATGTATCGTGCGTTGCACATGTGCGTGTCGAAAAAAACTTAACACGTGGAAATTGAATTTCTGAAATCCACCCTGATTTAAATTGAAAATCGGTATTGGAATTTTAGTTTTGAACATGATAATGTTAATTGGTTTGTAGGTGCGCAGTTTAGCATATGACCTAGTATTAGATGGAAATGAAGTCGGAGGCGGGTCAGTGCGTGCACACTCTGGAGAATTACAATTGCAACTTTTAAAACTGTTGAAATTATCACCGGAGCCCTTACAGCATTTGCTCAATGCATTACACAGTGGATGTCCACCGCATGCGGGTATTGCGCTCGGTAAGTTGTACAAAACTATAGAAACATTGTGTTTTATTTATCACCTTTTCTATGCAAGGTCAGGTTGGTGTCTGTATCCTATTCATCCTTTGATACTCTGAAATTGAGAAGTCGTTTAAAAGAAATACGCATATCACCAAGTTGATATGGTTCTGTTAAACATATTTATATTTTACAGGTATTGACCGTTTAGTGGCTATCGCATGTAAAGCAGTTTCCATTAGGGATGTAATAGCATTTCCGAAGTCTCACGAGGGCTGCGACCCGCTATCTGGAGCTCCCAGTTTCCTATCAAATGAGGAACAGAAACTTTATCACATATCGGTCACGGAGGCCACACATGATGTCAGCAAAGATTAAACCAAACAGTAAAAAATAAACTCGTAATATTCTAGGTACACACTTTGTTATTATAATGAATGTTATTAATCGAGCTTTATCATACAACCAGTTTTTCCCCTTTTAAGTATGCATATTTAACAGTGGTCGATTCAAAATAATTATTACAGAAACCAGTAGCGGTTCTAGGTACTGGGCTAGGTGGGCTAAGCCCGACCTGCATTTTTCACCCAAAACATTAGATGGCTGAATAAAAATGAACAGCAATTCGGCCGCTGAACAAAATAAATACATTTATAAGCGTAACTTACCTTTCCCAAATGAATATAATATCTTTGTTTTAATTTTCCTCTGTCAATATAAGACAATGTTACGTCTACCTACAATCATATTCTCGATTGTGTTTTGTATTACAATTTTAAACTGAGCCGGCATAAAAAAACAATAACCCTATAAATACTTCACAGGGAACAGGAACGTTACGTCACTGGCAACACCACTCAGGGGCTAAATCCTTCATGCCCGTAACCACAGACAATATCATGCAATATTTCTTTACACTGGGGCGCAATCAAGCTCGATTAGATTTTTTTTGTATTTGTATGTACGGAAACGTCATCAAACACAAAGGATAGTGTTTCAATCTGTCAAGCTTCTGTTGATCGTTGGGGGCTAAAAACAATCTGCCCATTACGCATACTTATGCATTGAAACACAAAACCAATATCGTTGTATTGTATGAAAGTGACAGGTATTGACTTTCAGTGACAGTTCTATACTGCTTTTAGTAGGTACTTGTTATTTCACTTTGAAAGAGACGAATTTAAGGATTCCGTGTTATTATTCTATTATTTCTTAGTTACATTAGCATTGATTTTATTATATAAAAATTTATGCATTGCAGTAGTGTCGTAATATTTGTTAATTTGCTTGTAGATTAATGTATAAAGTGAAGTGGAAATATGCTTTTCTCTAGCCCACCCAAGATTTCAGTTCAGGAACCGCCACTGACAGAAACATTACATACCTGTTTAGAAACAATTGGAGGTTGGTATTGGTGCTATTGAAAAAAATGTACCAAGCATGATGTAAACATATGATACGAATGTGACATGGGAAGTGAGTCATTTGGGTGCAAATTGTACGCTTCAAATTTACTATCTGCTCTGCATTACTGCTCATCGGGAACAAATAACTTGTGGCTCAATTCTTACTGGATTCTCTGTATTATTTTTCTCTTTGTCTGCTATTGATCGAGCAGTGTTAGATTGCGAAAGCAAATGATTGGCCACGATTCTTAATTTTATAGAAGAATACAAGTGACTAATGTTTTAATAAACTAATAATAATAAAGATACAGATGGGAGAATTTGAATCAGCCGACATAACTTATTACATTCAGTGTGGAATGTAAATGCTTAACGTAAAAGTAATAATTTGACGTTTAATATCTGGGTTTTTAGCAGGGCTGTGGATGAATTATTTCTTTAGGCTTAGTAGCATGCAGTGGCACCACTTTTGACCCCAGCAATTTGATTTCACAATTTTTTTTAAAAGGATTCAGTTATTGGTTTTATTCGAGCACGACTCCGGTTAAAACAGCCTGGCTCCACAGCCCTGGTTTTTTGTAGATATAAAAGTAGATTCGCATTCAAATTTCTTAACTATATCTCCTGAAAAATAAAGCAAAACTTGACTTGGCCATGTTCAATACTGGACACCTCAGTTTCTTGTGAATGTCTCAGCGATCTTTATTCATAAATATCCACTTAGTCCTCTTCTCTCTATGTTAAAAGAATTTTTAATGTTTTAGGTTGACAGATGTAGGAGACTTGATATCCAAAGATCAATGAATAAGTAATTGACTAGTGTTAATTATGTAGCAGTATTCGTGTTGTGATATTTATATGTAAATTACTTACAGGCATCATATTACATCTTACTGAACTTTGTGATCATTTTAAAACTTCTTCACTGGAATATACTATTGGATTCAACTGATATCTTTCAATCGTTACAAAATACGAATCATAAAAATATTCATCGTTCATGTTGTCAATTAAAACTCGCTAGTCAACGAAAGAAAATTTATTTGGCTCAAGGCCGATAAACAACTTTGATAAAACAGTGAAAAATTTCGTTACCTTATATTTATTTAACATTTTTGTGTATTTTATAAAATAGTATGATTTCATCCCCATGTTTCTTGTGTAGAAAGTGTAATATTATTTATATTTTTAAATAAAACAAGAAAGCATAGTATAAAAATGTATTTTATTAAACACATAGTAATCTTTTTAAATTATGAAAAAAAAAATCATATTCACACGATGTCGTATTTATCATTCTGTTTCATACATTTTTATCTCACTTTGGTCCTAACATAGAATCTAATTGACGGTTAGCTAACCATTTTGAAATATCTAGTCAGACATTATCATATATGTTGAAGTCGGAAGCATTCGCCATTGCTTATTCATTACATTTCACTAAGCACTTAATGCATCGTAAAACGAGACATAATTATAAACATAAAATTTCAATTCGGATTTCTTCCATCAATTGTTTCACAACTAATTCAAAGCATCAAATACATATATTTAAATAATAAATGTGAGGCGTCTAAAAGCAAAAATCGATAAGTCTATATTTTGTCAAAATCAAACAAAATATACCAAAGTAATTTCACATATGTGATGATATATAACTTACGACACCAGACCGATAAATTCAATGGCGATATGCCCAATTTTATTGCAATAAACGATAAGACTGAAAATATAAATAGGCATATCATTCTTAATTGTAAAAACAGTGCGATGGAAAAATAAGCTATCGAAGCTATCAAGTTATTGCTTTTGGGCGCCTCATATTTAGTAATTGAAATAAAATATATTTTTATTCGCCATGTTCAATAGAAATAGTGTAACAGAACAGAAAAGTATCGAACAGATATTTAAATTACTTTAATAATTTGAGAAACCATTCAACCTGATGGCTTATTAGTAAATATGATTTTATTTGTTTATTATTTTGCATAAAAAACATACTCAATGTACAAATGAGGATGACCTTAAGTAGAGATGTAACAATATTTTCAGTCATTCAACCAAGGGATCTGAAATTGCCAACAATTACAAAATAAGATGTTGATTTATGAATCTTTCCTTTTATTTAGTAAAATTGTCATGGCTGATCATGTTTTTAATGACTATCAAAAATGTAATCAAATAAATAAATTTATTAATATGGGATGCTTACGAGAAATGCATGGAAAAAATGAAGTAGACTTTAGAACTGTCCAAATTTACAGTACTATTTTTATGAACAACAAGCGTTTGGAATTATAATTATCTAACATTTCTAAATTGAAAAAAATATTTACCTAACTGAAATGTTTATTAAACTTAAATTAACACATAAATCTCAAGAATTATATTAATTACAGACTTAAGATTTAACACGCGTAGTTATAAAATATAATTATCTATATTATGTAATTTAAGATTTCTACTGAAGGTGCTTGGTGAAATTTCAATATTAAATTTGAATCGTTCAAATTATGTACACTTCCACAAATTTTATCACTAACAACCCGGGTTTCGCCTTTCGGCATCTTCAGGCGTTCAAGTGCATCCGTGCACTTGAACACCTGAAGATGCTGAAAGGCGAAACCCGGGTCGTTAGTGACAAAATCTGTGGAAGTGTACATAATTTGAATGATTCAAATCTACATTATGCATAACAAAAAGCAATATTTAAAATGTGTATTCAAATGTCAAATTTAGTAAATTTTATTTCATATTTGGATCTAAGTTGCATGAAAAGATACTTGAAATATTTGAAAAGCAAACATAAAACCTTCACGAGTGAACAATTGACAGGATTTTAAATAATCCTTTACCATTACGAATGATAGTATATTTATTGATGAGTCGAATGTTACTTGGGAAAATCCACTGACTTTGATCAGAGGCAGCTCGTTTTGGGCACCACACTACCCCCATCTCCGTTTCTCTAACATAGTATTATCAACAGATAGACCCATCACACCAGTCACAACAAATTAGGTAATAGTAGACAATACAGATTGATAAATATCCATTGAAGAGAAATTATAATGCCGAGAGTTTCAGTAAAAATGATTTTATGGATTGGCTTTCTTGTATTGTATTTCTATTCTTTATAAATTTTTAAGTCATCGATGGAATTGTATTTACTTAGCGAAGGTTCAAAAGAGTAGAGTGAGTCGTTTCATAGTTTGGACTATCCGGTGAACTCAATTTGAATAAGACTTATTGGACCATATTACTTTAATTTTAATAAGAGAGCTTGTCGAAAATCATACCAAATAAAATCTAATGTAGATTTTTCAGATATATTTGGAATATTCAGATGTAGTAAACTGTCCAAGAATACTCTACTTCCTTTCAGCATGTATAATGCAGCATTTACCGTAATGAATTGGTAGAAATTCATAATAAAGTAAAATTGCCAAGTATTTACTTCCGCCAGAATTATTTGGCTTTTCATTGGTTTATTATATTTTAAATTTCTTGTGGAACTATAATAAATCGTGTGCAACTTCATTCCTGTGATAATAATGTATTCTCACTTTTTGTATCAAAAATTTATAACTGGGTATTTAGTTATCGTGAACTAAATATGACAGGCGGAATTTTTTTTATAGAAATCACTCGCTGTAATCTGTCCATAATATTTTTTTTAAACCATAACAAAATTACGGTAGAGAATATTTCTTATGACCACGAACCACAGCTGACTTTTGATATACTTATTTGACAGATGAAGAGAAAAAGCAGTGACACATAAACTGTAATTTCAACATACAGATCAAGTTACTGTGAATTGAAAAATTAAGTTCTGTAAAACAAAAACTACAAAGGTAGAAAAAACGTTTACATTTCCACCCTTACAATATTTGTTTTGCTATTAGCTGTCCTTATCACTGTTGGGAATATATTTTTTTTCCGGATTGAATGCATATATAACAAAAATAAAACATCGACACCATTACTTGGCATATCGATAAATTTTTGGTATTCGAGACAAATAAATAAAAACTGCTATTTTTAATAGTTCAAAGTAGAAATTTTAGATGCTGATATGAAGAAAAAATTGCCGACTGTATGCCAAGTTTGATTGAAATATGAATGAAACATCGAAAATAACATTATGTGGTAATTTTTATCATTTATTAAAATGTCTATGTACAGATGCTTAAAACTATCTTATTAACGAACAAAAAAACTAACTCAGACCATCCACATCCCCTTGGACGGTATGCAATTTCCTCAATCATTATTGAAATAAAAAAACCTGAAAATATTAATTTATGTACAATAAATCAAATAATTACCACTATGTATATAACAGCTATGAAACTTAGTCGATCGACAAAACACAACTGAAAATATATTTTTTGACAATATTCAATTATATGTTAAGGAAAAGATAATCCTTTCAGTAAAACTTACATGTAAACTAATCATTAGTTTTTTTACAGGTTATCTCCTTGATATATCATATATAGACATAAGTTTAATAAAATTATAGACATCTGCATGTAATTTAACTAACAGTTATATTTCGTATACCTAACAAGAAATATTTTTCAAATAAAACTATTTTCGTATTTTTTTTGCTTACGACATCTATTTCATAAGTAATTTTATTTGACATATGATCTATCATACTTCAAATTCACTTTCATCATTAGAATTTTTAATTTAAAAGTTTGCCATCTCTAGTGGACTAACGGTTGTAGACTGAATCATGTGTTCGAAGCGTCGTAGCACTCCCCCAAACCAATCTTGATGTGTGGGAAGTACAGCCGCCTGTCGTAGTATTAAGTATTTTCAGTACAACTAATATTCAACAAAAAGCATGAATACTCGTGTCTTTGCCACGACATAATACAAACTAATAAATAATAGCTTTCTGTTTGGTATGTATATGTACATTTTGATTTCAATAAATCATTTAGGTATACTATGCTTTGTACTGTTCGAATATTTGAGAAAAAATACGATTTGAATGTTGAAAAAAGAATTTGTTAATAATTCCCATACTGTTTAGTGTTATTATTTGAAAACACAAATACATATTTAAAAAATTGTTTAGAGTAAATTTATTGATAATTGTATTGCGGGACAGCGATTGGAATAACCAACATTCTCCCTAGTCAATACATCAATCTTTTTTACTAATCTAAAAATGGGAGTCGAGTGACAGAATCACTTTTTCTGTGCAAGTACTCCCTCGTTAGATCTTAGGTTTCACTTGCGATATATATTGTCACATATTAGAACGATTCTTCATTATGAGATGAGAATAATCGTTTTTAGAGATAAACTCAATAGCTGAAATTATTTATATTAACCCATTATTAGATGACATGACTGATTTCAGTTCAGTTAATTTATATATACGACTATACAGGGTTCATCGTTTACCAAGCATCACATTCATAGCAGGCTGCAATACTACATATCAACATTTCGAAAATCTATCATATTAGATTTAACCATACAGTATGTTTTGAACATTTAGGAAGTTGATAGTTTCATTTCCATAATATGTATTGTATATTATATACAATAATTACCCTTGTTTCAACAAGTTATTTTGGTTTATTTGTACGATTAATCCATAATATTCTAAGCAGTGTTAAAGTTGTTTTAAAATAAAAATTGCATATCAACCAAATACATTGATATTAACATTAACAATTCTCCATTTGACAATTATTATTTCAACATTTAATTAGCTATGCATGTCCAATTTCACTCAACTTTAGGATGGTTAGTGTCATATGGTCCAATAAAGAATCCCTCAATTAACTGAGAATAAAAAATATATTTAGTTAGATTTTATCAATTAAATAAATGTTTATTAAAAAATAATTTAACATTTTTTCTCATTGATTAATGTCACCGTTTCAAAAGCTGAACATTTTCAGTAAACTTTAGTTGTGTAGTATTGCAGCCCATATTTCACATATAGACAAATGCTTAGCTATTCATTTATAATAATTATTCTATGATACATATTTGTTAATTAATATTTACAAACATATTTTTAGAATGTCGAAAGGGATTTTTTTAAATGGAAATTTGAATGTGGTCAAGTTTGATAACTTATATAATATACATTGGGAAATAGATTATCTTCCGATTGGTATTGTAGGAAAGTAGAAGTTGCGAAAATTCCTAGCAAGCATTGTCGTATATGTATGTTAAGAAGCGCAAACGGCCATGGCATGTTTAAAAATGGTTTAGGTACTGAAGTGAAAATAAACTGACCAAATTATAAAAATTTAAATAACATTAACAAAGTTTTCCCTTCAGTGACAGGATTTTTTATATATTAAAGTTAATCTTGAAAATTACAATCCCAGTAAGTGTTCTAACTTTTTAATAAAAACAAAGAGGACAGAAGAAATTTTTCAAGGGTTGCAGATTTTTGATCTTAGTATCTATGGCAGAATCAATTAATTTACTCTACTCTTGACAATAATCTTATATTTGTTGAATAATATTGTTGCTACAGAAATACCCATGTGGCTATTAGCAGGGTTATTCAATATTTATGAGACTGAGTCTATTTTTATCAGTGGTTGGGAGTATGAAAGAAATCTTATTTGGAATTGTTAACTTTGTAATTAATGTCAGAGTACATATTTTCAGAAATTAAATTATTGAATACTATGAACCTAAATTGAGGCATCTTTGAAAAATCCCACATTATTACTACAAATGGATGACCGTTATGTTGTGGTTTAGCATAAATAAAAATGATAAATCCGTGCTGGATGATATATTAAAGTACAGTATCTTTGTCTCCTAGAAATAAATGGTTATGTAACAAATACATGAGCAAATAGAAAACAATCAAAAGAATTCGGTCAGAGTACAAAAAAAAAAAAAGATGTATTGAAGAGAAATGCTGAGTGATGAAAGAAAGCATACGGTGACGGCTTTGGAGTGGGAAAGGCAAATTAGGGATGGTGATAGAGGAACAGATATTCTTAACTATATTAAAGAAACGAAAGATTAGACAGTGGTTGATTAAATAGCTCGTCTCGTTTAAAAGCTACAATCTAAACATTGGAATTTTGTTTTAGATAGTTGTTATACTCTGACCGGCATTAAGACACGCAGAAAAAACATGGTAGCTGGGAGAGGATTAAGGTGGAGCATTCGCGTTCCATTCAGGTGTCTGTTTCTCTCACTTTATAAAGTCTCTTGCACCACTCTTATTCTGTTTGTCTTTTTAGTCGGTCCGTGTATAAACAGTTCCTTTTTTTAAATTTACATACAAAATGTAGATAAAATTAGTGGAACACATCCACGAAGTATAAAAATTCGACATAAATAAATGGACAAATTCTCATACAATATGAAGAGAATACATACGGTCAGTATTTAAAATTCAATCATCTTCGACTGTCGGAAGCCAAAATGCCATGTTGGTGCAAGCGGAAGCCAACATCATAAATTTAGGATTGAATTGTACACATTGAATAGGTGCCGGATGATCGCCGTTTAAAACGCAAACTTTGTAGCCGGTATCAGCATTCCAAACGTGAACTCGTCCATCAGTCGAGCCGCTAAATATGAATTGAGAATCCGGACTAAACGAAGCTTCAATAGGAATACCTTTGTTGTTGAGGTGTCCGGTAAACGTTTGAAGGGGTGTTCCGTGAAATGCATCGACCAAGCGAATGATGGATCCGTTCGTGCTGACGAGCATGGTTTTGCCGTCTCTCGAGAATTTTAACCCTGTCCAATCGCATTCTTTCTCTTGGTTTAATTTGAACGTAACAAACGGTCCCTTGTCGAACGATCTCAGATCGTACAATTTTATACTCTCCGAATTGACACCGGCGGCAAAAATAAGTCCTTCCGGATCATACGCAGCCACAGGCCTGCCCGAAAGGTGCATCACACCTTGACAGTTCGGTGATCGTAAATCCCATAAGCGAAGTGTTTTATCCAACGAACCGGACAAGAAAGTGTCTTCGACCGGCGAGAGACACAGAGTTACGACTTTCTTCGTATGCCCGGGAAAATAACGTATGTATTTGTTGTCGTGCAAGGATAAGTATCTGATAGTGTCGTCAATTTTCGTCGAGCTGTGGATCGCAGTATTCTTAGCGTGGGTGAAGTGTATCAAATCGACACCGTACTTTTTGCTGTTGACTGTTATCATTTGTGTGCCCTTTTCGCAGTCATAAATGACAATTTGGTCATCTTCGCTACATGAGATAAGCGTCTCGCCACTGGGAGAAAAGTCAATGCTATTGATTTTGTCTGTGTTTTCTCGGAATACTTTCGCCACTCTGAAACTACGAACGACTTGGTCTACAAGCTTCATTTTGAATACTTTGTTTCGCTTTTCGGCCTTAGATATCCCAGATTATTATAACATTTGAATCGTCCGAATGTTACCTACAACAAACAATAGTCGGCCATATACACATACACACGCATTGCCTATTGGCATTTGCCGTCACTCCAATATTCAGAGACAATAAGCTATTATTTCAATGCCAGATTCAATCAATTCCGAATAATGTAAATAAATAATAATATGTAAAAGTGTAGTAAAAAAAAAGCGAAAAGAAAAGATTTATCTACAAATAGTTGAAAAGTTTACTCGTGATCATATAATTATATAAATAATCTATATGAGAAAAATACTTATTTGCTTATAATAGTAGATAAGTATTTTAGAGTGTATTTGAAAGCATATAACATGTCAGCGACTCGATCGACAGTGGTTATTTATTTTTTCAATCATTATTCTCAATATTTATTTAATGATGGATTACTGTTCATTTGGTTATAGGGGGACATGTTTTTAACTCGCACCAACTCGCAGTTCAACTTTGGCAACATAGCTGCCTGGCTGTCGGCTTCGTGAAATTTTTGCGGTGTGGTGTCACATTTTTGTGCTCGCCGCTGTTTTCAGTCATATTGTTTGACATAAAGGTAAGTTTTTACAATTGCACAATAAATGGGTTGAAAATGTTATCTTTTACGGGTGTTTATTTTGCCGTGATTTCTTATACTGTATTTCAGCCATCTAACCATATGTCTTTGAAATATATAGGTTAAAAAATTTAGGTACATACTCTACACTTAGGTTTCCCTTGAAAATGCATTAATGAGACATTCATAAACATTGCAAATATTGCATCATCCTCAATAAGAAAATACACATTACTTCTAAAATAATTTTAGCAACCTTTGACTGCGCCTTGTGTTGTTTTTATTAATAGGAAATATGTAAATATGTAAGTGATCTCAATATCAAAGTACTTTAAAGTGATCTACTTTTTAGAAAATACGTCAGCAAATAGACTCTTAGTATCAAAAATGAAAGTTGTTTCCTTGTTACAAAAGCCGTGTTGGTTTTTTTTTTTTCTAAATTGCCTATTATTACTCAGTCGAAAAAAAAACAATTTAATGAATAATATTTTAGGTTTGTACTTAAATATATTTTTTCAATATTGAATTATTTTTTAAACATGTTATTTTTGAGTAACATAACAATCTTCGGTAAGTATGATTTACAACATGCTACTCTTTTTCCTGAAAATTAACTAAATACTGCTCATCACAATGCAGTTCTGTATGCAATTCTATTACGATTTTAGAAAATTCCAAATAATCATTGTGCAATTAAATGTCCTAAACAATTGCGATGGTTTTTTGAAGAATTAGTATATTTAAAGAAAGAAAAAGAGTGGTATGTTGTAAAACATATTAACCCTAAAAATATTTGGTAAAAGTGTATTAAAACTAGTCATGGATTATTTAGTCGAAAAACTTCACAGACTAAGCTAAAACAACGCCACGATTTAAAATTATTTTTTGAGGGCTTAATAATCGCGTTAAAATGACACATTAATACGAAGAACACTGATAAATTATGCGAAATATTTTTCCCTACTACGCCTCCATTATTCAATTTGGCCGTGGCCGCAGTGAAAAATATTTCGTATTTCGCATAATTTATCAGTCTTCTTCGTATTAATGTGTGATTTTAACGCGATAATCAAAGCTTCAATAAAGATTTGTAAATCGTGGCTATGTTTTTAGCTTAGTTTGTGAAGTTTTTCGCTGAAATAATCCACAACTAGCTTTTACCAAATATTTTCCACAAATTAAAATCTACAGATCTGTCAACAACCGTTTTACTATGGCAAACACGATAAATGGCTTGCTTATGATAAAAAATACTGTATCTTAATTTTGCTTAAGAAGTTAGAATTTGAATGTAAAATCAATTCACACATATTCAATCAAAAAACATTCAAATCACGTGGGAGTCCACTTGTACACTACCATGCGTCACGAGTGACTGATGAATTCAGCAACGTAATTATAAATTAACCTAGGTTGATTTATAATAAAATTTGTTTACATGTTTGTAATACATTTAGTATACATTTTTTTTTATATATGTCAAAATAGAAACTTCTTCTGCACCCCGGAAATGCTTTCTCGCACCCCGGTTAAGAATCGCTGCTATAGAGGAATGTTCGCATCACCCGAAATACCGAAAACTAGACTTAAATCCAGTTTGAAGGTTTTTTTGTATAAATATTGAATTGTCAAGTATTTATATACTTTTCATTCTTCAACTCACAGAAAACAACTCTGATATCCAAATATTGCTGATTTCAATCCAACAATTAAATAATAAGGCTTTTCTTTAAAACTATTTTTTATAGTGCTGAAAATATATTGATGTTATTCTTTCATATTCTGTGTGATCATTCGTAGAACTTATTTATTCTATTCATTAGTTCATAATATATATATATTTTTTATCCATATTAAACTTTTTTCTTTATTTTATTTCTTCCATGCATTTTTCAAATTCAAGATTGCATATTGTATTTGAAAAATTGCCCTTTGAGCGAAACTGGTCTGATCTTTAAAAAAACAATGTTATATTAGCACAAAATAGGCTTTTTATTTTTTAGCCTATGCAGGGCTGTAAAGTTAAAAAATCTACTAGTTTTTTTCAATCATAGTTAGTAGACATTATTTCACCAATCGATTAATACCCATCCCTTACCTGATCATCATCGCAGAGGTTATTAATATTCTTCCTGCACATAATGTGTTAATACATTTTTTTAAATATTGGTCTTGTCTTTTTTTCCAGATATTCAAGATGGATTCGTCTATGACTGCAAAGCAGATTCGAAGTGCCTTTATAGATTTCTTCAAAGGGAAAAAACATGAATACGTTCATTCTTCATCGACCATACCATTAGATGATCCTACACTTCTTTTTACAAATGCTGGTATGAATCAATTCAAGCCGATGTTCCTTGGGACAGTTGATCCCAATAGCGATATGTCCCGCTTGGTTAGAGTTGTAAATACACAGAAATGTATCCGTGCAGGCGGTAAACACAATGACTTGGATGATGTAGGAAAAGATGTCTACCATCACACATTCTTTGAAATGATGGGAAATTGGTCGTTCGGCGATTATTTCAAAGTAGAAATATGTACTTGGGCTTGGGAATTACTGACAGAGGTACTGAAACTGCCCTCCGATAGATTGTATGTCACTTACTTTGGTGGGGACGAAAAATCAGGTCTTAAGCCTGATGATGAATGTAAGAATATTTGGTTGAATCTTGGAGTGCTGCCATCTCACGTGCTTCCGGGAAGTATGAAAGATAATTTTTGGGAAATGGGTGAAACAGGACCGTGCGGGCCGTGTTCAGAACTTCATTTTGATAGAATAGGAGGGCGTGAAGCTGCCCATTTGGTTAATATGGATGATCCTGATGTACTGGAGATATGGAATCTGGTCTTCATTCAGTTCAACAGAGAAACGGATGCCAGTTTACGACTTCTTCCCAAAAAACATATTGATTGTGGGTTAGGTTTGGAACGACTCGTGTCAGTGATCCAAGGCAAAAATGCTAATTACGATACTGACATGTTTGTCCCAATCTTTGAAGCTATTGAAAAAGGTACCGGAAGCCGCCCATACACTGGAAAAGTGGGTGCAGAAGATGTGGACGGTGTTGATATGGCTTATCGAGTGTTAGCAGATCACGCTAGAACTCTAACAATTTCATTGGCTGACGGCGGCTGTCCCGATAACACCGGAAGAGGCTACGTTCTGAGAAGAATTTTGAGACGTGCCGTGCGATACGCTACTGAGAAATTGAACGCTAAGCCAGGCTTCTTTGCGACTCTGGTCCATACTGTTGTCGATTTACTGGGAGACACTTTCCCTGAAGTAAAGAGAGATCCTCAAAGTATCATTGATATAATAAATGAGGAAGAAACTCAATTCTTGAAAACCTTAGTAAGAGGCAGAAATTTACTCAACCGAACAATTAGTAAGCTTGTCAATACAAAAGAAATCCCCGGGGACGTTGCTTGGAGATTATATGATACCTACGGTTTTCCAGTAGACTTAACGCAACTCATGTGTGAAGAAAAGGGTTTGCAGGTAAACATGCCTGGATATGAAGAGGCCAAGAAGGCTGCTCAGTTAATTTCTCAAGGAAAAGCTGCAGGCCAAGAAGACACCCTCGCTTTAGACGTTCATGCTCTTACTGAATTGCAGAACAGCGGAGTCAGCCCAACTAATGATTCTCTTAAATACAAATATGTCGCATCGTCTGATGACAAAGTTGCTGAATATAAGTTTGAAGACTGTACAGCTTCTGTTGTAGCGCTGCGATTCGCCAAGCAATTTGTTGATGAAGTACATTCCGGGCAGGAGTGTGGAATTTTGTTGGACAGTACGAGTTTCTATGCTGAGCAAGGTGGACAAATATTCGACGAAGGTTTTATGGTAAAAATAGGAGATGACAGTGTAGAATTTACTGTCAAAAATGTCCAAGTTAAAGGTGGTTATATATTGCATACAGGCGTCATTGAGGGTAGTCTGAAAAAGGGTGATCAGGTATCTCTTCATATCGATACCGAAAGGAGAAGACTTGTTATGAATAATCACACTGGAACTCATGTTTTGAATGGTGTTCTGCGTAATGTTTTAGGAAACGATTCAGACCAACGCGGCTCACTCGTCATGCCGGAGAAATTGAGATTCGATTTTACGAACAAGGGACCAATGACTTCTGAACAAATCAAAGATGCAGAAAACCAAATAAAGGAAATAATTAGTAAGAACCATAAAGTGTACGCCAAGTCCATCAAACTTTCCGCCGCTAAAACAATCAATGGACTCAGAGCCATGTTTGACGAGACGTATCCGGATCCCGTAAGAGTAGTAGCAGTGGGAGTTCCAATTGAAAGCTTAGAAAATGATCCGAGCAGTTCTGCGGGAACTCACACATCTGTGGAATTCTGCGGAGGCTCCCATTTGCATCAGACGGGCCATATTGGAGATTTTCTTATTTCCAGCGAAGAGGGTATCGCAAAGGGCATCAGGAGAATTGTAGCCTTGACTGGACCCGAAGCCACTAAAGCCTTGAACCGTTTGACAATTCTAGAAAATGAGCTCAATGTTATTTGTGGCGAAGTAAAAGATGATTCCCAAAACTCAAAACAGCTTGTTAAAAAAATTGTCGAGTTAACTGATTCAGTATCGCATGCTGTAATTCCTTATTGGAAAAAAGATGATATCAGAAATACTTTGAAAGGATTGAGAAAACAGCTTGATGATAAAGAACGTGCAGCCAAGTCTGCCGTTTTGGTCACAGTCGCTGAAAAGGCTAAAGAATTATGCATAGCCAACCCTGATACACCAGTGATAGTCAGCGAACTGGTTGCATACAACAATACCAAGGCGTTAGATGCTGCTCTCAAACAAGTCAAAGCTTTAAACCCTAATACTGCAGCGATGTTCTTCTCAGTCGACTCCGATTCAGGCAAGATTTTCTGTTTGTCTGCTGTGCCTAAAAATGCTGTGGATAAAGGATTGAAGGCATCAGAATGGGTCCAGGCTGTAGCCGGACCGATGGGCGGAAAAGGAGGCGGTAAACCGGAATCTGCACAGGCATCGGGACCCAACACTTCCTGTCTCCAGGAAGTGCTTCAACTCGCTACTGCATTTGCAAACACCAAGTTGGGTTAATTTAAATAATTATCTTTTTATGTTTTACTCTCGGTTAGGGTTTGCATTTTTAAATAATATTTTTTACTATTTATACTCAACTAAGCTGTAATGCTACCCGAGAATCTGCGATCCAGCTTTAAATAAATTATTATGCCATAAATCATGCCTTTCTTTTTATTGAAACACCATATTTATTTATGTAAAGAATTATAGTCATTTCTTTAACTTTTCCGGTTCTAAGCTCAAGAAATGCGACCCCAATACCCACATTTTCTTAAAAATCTATTTTAATATGGGTGATACAATGTTTATAATTAAGGTATTCTTATATCATAGTTTTTTGGACCTTTTGTAGTTTATATAAATACGATAAGATAAGAGATAAGCGCCCGCTTATCAGCGATCGTTTGTAAGATAATAGGCTGAACGCCGCTAAGCAAAGCGGGCCACATGCGGGCCAGTAGCACATTGATATTTGCCGTGAAACGACGTATATTTTACGCGCAACTTAAAATATGATTATTTATTAAAAAAAACACGGATTTTTATAAAAAAATGTATGAGGAATGATGCAGAGAGATATTTTAAAGCCCTTAGACTATTTATTTTTTTGAAATTCATAAGAATAAGGCCAATAATGAGGAAACCACTGGGGTCCCTAAAAGACCCCCATCGGCCGAGAAGTATTTTTCTAGTCTCAGAGCCGCGAGAGTTAAGCAGACAGATAGATTAGGACAAGTAGCCTAGGGTTACATTAATTTTATTTGATTACTAAAATTCCGTGGTAATTATTTAACTACTAGACCATAGGTTCCCAACCTTTTTAGGGTGGCGACCCCTTTTTATAACAGCCATGTGACCCGCGGCCCTGATGCAATTGAAAAGGGCATTTTTTTTCAAAAAAGTAATTTTAGTTGACTAGTTTTAGTTTTGTTCAAATCCAAAATCGAAAAAATTTGGCGACCCATAGGTTGGGAACCCGTGCACTAGACAAACAAATCAAGTTTATTTTGACACAACAGCCCAATACATAACAAATATTTTAGAACTTTTAACATAAGTACTTTGTTGAACATTTTTGAATCACATTGTCAAATTGAAATATCAAATTCAGCAGATATATTTTGTTCAAAAACGCAGTGGGTGAGTCACATTTTGAGAAGAAAAACGAGTGTTACAAAAAATGCTGGAATAAATTCAACAGCATATGTTAGTTGTGTTTAGGTTAAGAATATATGCTGGAGGCCTCTCTGAAATTGGCGAAACTAAAACTATATGTATTTTTACCAAAGAAGTGTGTTGAATTAGAATTAATTGTACACCCATGTGTATATCCATTACTTCTAGCTTATTGATATAATACTGTCAATATTGTTTTGGTTTGTCACCTGTAATGCCTACGAATGAGAACTAATACCACCACAAAGACCACGCACCCGCCTACACCCAGGTAAATCCAGGACGCTACGCGCGAAAAACAACATCAAAATACACCAGATGAAAGGGAAATTGGAGCTCGGCTCCACCAGCCCTGGAATTTGATGTATAGATATCAATCAAATCCAAACTTGTGATGCTATATAATAAGGATTATGATTTATAAGTTTGCTTTGTTCAGTTTGACATGTTATTATGACAATTATTATTTGCCCAGAATGTAACAAATTTATCATATAATTTTTGTTGACATGCTGCTCATTCTGTTGATCTATGGAACTGAGAAAAAATATTCTATTGACTCCAAGTGAAAATTGAATACTATCCTCATAAAAAAATTTGATCTTTCCTTGGGATTTAAAAATTGTTTCAGGCTGTGCCTGAAAGATTGATGACATAATATATTGAATTATAGAATGGAAGAAAACAGTTTGATTATTTTTATTTCATAATTTGTGGACCATTGATTAATTAATGACATTTTCACTATATCAGCTGACATGATTTATTCTTTCTGAACATTTGAGTTTTCTATCCTATCGTCATAGAGTTTCCTTATTTTTTTTAATAAAAGTGACATGTTTGTGCCTATTTTCCCTGAAACAGGTATTACTTCTATATCTTTAAAGTGCCTTCTCAGTATGGCAACATTATTTGCGGCTTCAGGGATATCTATTTTATTAGCGAGAATCAATTGAGGACGTGTAAGTAATTCTTTACTGAACTGCGAGAGTTCATATTGTAGAGTCTCCATTTGTTGCCAAGGCTTAGGTTGGGAGGCATCCACTACAAAAAGCAAACAGCAGCATCTTTCGGCATGCTGCATGAACTGAATTCCTAGGCCACGATTTTGGTGGGAACCAGCAATTATACCAGGTAAATCCGCAACTGTAAAAAGCGTTCATAATAAATTATTAATGCCTGCCTGTTAAAACCAAAAATGAATATTAATCAACTACGAATTCTGAAAATTTCAATGGATACTTGTGGAAAAAGAAATTCACTTTAAACTGTTTCACGACACTCACAAAAATTTACATAAAATTGATTTCATAAAAGATACAATGGTTATATTTTTATATCTTCGATAGATTCAGCAGTAAGTTCATTTTTAATTTAAAATTAACTTTGTTATTCCACTTTGCCTCTTTGAGAAGCATCAGATACCTAATGAAGGTAATTAATTTATAATAAGTACTATCAAAGTTTGTAGAAGAGGACAAACCCTGACTTTTTTTTTGTAATTTATAAACTAAGAATCAGAATCAACTTTTGTTCATTCATGAGCCTTACAATGGTCTGATAATGCTTCTCTAAGAGGCAAAACATGTGTCACATTTCGTAACAGAACAAGCGGAATAACAAAGTTATCTCATTTAATTTTATATATATTTTAAATTTTGAATAACATCAAAGGTTGGGAGCCCCTGGTTTAGATTAAATGAATTGATGAACAAATATATTCAATACTTCTTACTTGCTACTTGCTCGTAATCATCATATTGTACGATGCCAATGTGTGGTTGAAGGGTAGTGAAGGGGTAAGGAGCAACTTTAGGCCTCGCTCTGGAAACTGCTCTTAGAAGTGTACTCTTTCCCGCATTAGGGAATCCCAGCTGTAAATTCAAAAATATATCATTTGCCAAATAGCAAATCAAGCTTTAGACTTAAATTTTTTTTTAAACGATAGCGATTTATAAAGAGCACTTCCTTAACCACATAGTAAACTCATCTATGAAGTATTACGTGATTGATGTTTATTTACAAAAAAAAATATGAGAAACATCATCTATGTGTTCAAACTGGTCACAAAGTAGCTTGGATTTAAGTGTCTGAATATCTATTTAACTGGATGATTTAACCACAGTTGAGATATCGCGTAAAATTTTCCGTGCTCAACACGCCAGAGACTAGTTATCTCGTCAATTAATAATTGCAAATTATAGCCGGCGTGCTATGTACAGGCGTATTTTTTTCTATGGCAGCCAAAAGGTTAAATATCATTCTGTGCACTATAAAATGTTTTTGAACTGCCCAAAAAGGTATTGTTAAAGATCTAACAGTCCTCTGATAGACCAATGAGTATTATGAATTTCTCGATCGAATTACATTAACTTACAATAACAGTATACAAAATATAGATTTATTTTGCACTATATATTGGACAATGGAGATACTGGTGGGCAACAAAATATTGCATTTTTAATTGCCTGTGCATTATCAGTGGGACACAGATCATTGTCTCAATTCATTTCATTTAAAAAAATATATTGACTCATTATATAATTACTGTTAATATTTTCAAAGAAAATTTTTATTTCTGTGTTTACAGTAAAGAAATGTTATAAATTTTAAGCAATCTTTCTATTTTACCCCAATCAAACATATTGATGTTTGTTTTTGATATATAGTTATTTTTATAAGTGACCAAATTCAAACATCGGTAATGCAAAAAAATGGTTGGGCAGTGAACTACTCCCATTGAGAATGAAGGTCATAGATGCCAGTTGGTTAATGGCTATGCCACACGGCAATAGTGGTTTCACTTTATTTTCTATTTGGTTTTTTTCAGAAATCTCTTGTATTGCTGAAATCAAATCAGTAAATTTTTACATTCAGTTTAAGACACCCCAAGTGAAAGATTTTTACCACATTCAGTAACCAATGGCTTAACCAATATTTTATTGAATTTAGAATTCTAAATTCACAGTGAACAGTTTACCAGTCCAATATGAGCCATGCTTCGTATTTCAAGAGTGTAAGCTTTTTTCTCTCCGATTGCACCATATTCTGCAATTTTTGGCGTTTGTTCAGTGTCAGTCTTGAAGAAACTATTCCCTCTACCTCCACTACCTCCGCGAGCTGCTACAAAGATCGTTCCTTCTTTGTCTAAATCGGCAATGATCTAAAAGCATTACAATCATTGATTGTGGTGAGAAATCAGGGTGCACAATCTTTGAAATTTAATACTCATTATTTGTTTAATGAGAAATTAAAACACATACTTTGCCTATATCATTTTTGACAATTGTTCCTATGGGGACTTTAATGACATTATGTTCTGCACTCTTTCCATGACATTCTTTGATACTACCTCTTTCTCCATGTTTTCCTCTGTAAGAAAAATATCACTATTTATAATTTGCTAATATTTTACTATCTATTTAGGTATAATCAATATATAGTAAATCAATAGCGATAAATACTAAAAAAATCCTCAAAACATACTCCAGAGATAAAAAAAAAAACCAGTCAGGAAACTGCGGATGCATAAGGAGTTATTTTTAGTTTTTCCAATATAGTTAGTTCTTTTCAACCTTTTATTTTATTTCTAAGTCTACATATATCATAAATTACATAAAAGAAACAGCATAAAGCTGCCTTGTTTTGGGTTTCTTGATAAAACTGTTAGTGGTGATTTTGATTATAACATGAAATTATTTTTTTAACTGTTCATGAACCATTTATTTTAGCTTTAAGAAAATTTAAACCAAAAGGTATTATTTAAAATGAAAAATTTTGAGGCGTCTTCCTCCGCGGCACATCTGAGACTTCTTGCGGCACACAGTTTGGCAGACACTGCTCTAAGCGCACATTTAAAAAATACTTTTGTTTGGCCCATGAGTCAAGAGCGGTGCTATTCCAGCTCGCATACCCTTATTTTGGATCATCATTTTTGAGTCATCTGTATACATAAATGTGTAAAAGTATTTTTGACTGTTCAAAATAAATGCTATGTATGTAGGAATAGCACTAGAGGTGTTCATTTCACACTTTTTTTTATCATGCAAGTGGACCTGGCCAATTGCAGCGGGCTGCGGGCTTGTGTTAAGGTGCATTTCGCAAAGTGAACATCGATGCACCTTGCAAATTGCACACAGTGTGAATCAAATAAAACAATTTAATAATACTCTTAATATTTTATATTGCAAAATATATAATGACACAGTAGATATAAAAAGATAATATCTGTTTTCATGCTTCACATTTTGTTAAAATTCTGAGTTTGTAAAATGATCATAAATAAGTTAATAATGATTTTCAACTATTTTTTTACTTACTCGGCAACAGCAGCGCAATGATTAAGATTTTTAACATCATTTGTAGCCAAAAATAAAACATGACCACCGCTGCCACCGTCGCCCCCGTCAGGTCCGGCGTGCTCCTTGCCCCATGTACTCAGCATTGAAATGTGTCCGTCCCCTCCTTGGCCTCCTAAGGTACGAATGCGGCATTTGTCTACGTAATATTGTACCTATATTCAAACCATAAAAACATTGATATTGTCTAAGAATAAAACAAAAACTTAGTCATAGAAACTGAATGTACAGTAAAAAATAGAACTACTATTTGTTGGCTCAATCAAAGTAAATAGGTGGTTTTTGTGAATTAAATGAATAATTCTGAAATTTTGACAGTTTCAATTATTTCATCAGTGTTTACAGGTAATGGATTTTATATCTTCCAATGAAGTTTTTTCAGGCTGTTGGAATACAATGATAAAGAGTCATACTTTATACTTTTATTCGTGAATTGACAAATTTGGCATCAGAATTGTGATCAGGGCCAGCTTGTGCCGTGTGCAAAGAGTGCGACGCACACAGACGCATAGGTCCTGCACTAAGATTTTAGCATTATCCACTCGTTTAGACTCACTTTTTCGAGGAGCCGAAGACGCCTCGCACACTAGCACAGAAATCCACGAGCTGGCCCAGGTTATGACTTTTCTCCGTGATTGATTGAATAAGCACACATTTATTTGTTGGCTGTCTCGGTTTTATAAAATGAATAAATTCTCTGTAAACTTTATTTTTATCTTTTATTATTCGAAAGTTTTCATAAGTACTAGAAGAATTTAGATGGAAGTGTATTTGATATTTTTCTTTAAAAAATGGTATGGAACATCTATCATGTCCGAAAGGAAATGTTGGGTCAATATGCACGTCTCCAGTACAATAATGGTCTATAGATTGTTGGCATAGAAAAGAATGATGGATTTAAGGGGTAAGAACCGAAAAATAAATTATTTAACGAACCCTGTTTCTGTTTTGGTACTAATCCGACAGTACTTACTGATGGATTCGATGACTTGGGTTTACGGCTTCTTAGGGCATTTGCAACTGGCGCCGTACTATTTTGTCGGCATGATATTGGTAGAAGTAATTTGATGCTGTGGTTTATTAAAGAGTTCGATAGAATTCTCAAGTTTATCATAATTAATAGTAATAATACAAATTATTTAGTACAGAATTAAAGAAATGTTTCTTTTGAATGTTTTGAGTGCTAACTATGTAGGTTAAATTATTGACATTTGACAGTCATAGACAATGACAAATAGAATTGTGCAAGTAAAAAAATCTCTTTCCTATACAGTAAAACAGGGAGGGGAAGTTTTTGGATGAAGGGCTACATTCAGCAATTCAAAATGAAAAGTGGGCCCCGTGTGGGGCTATGGCTATACTCAACCTGCAGCTGACTGCTTTTTTTGTGCAGCCCAAATGATGCTTTTTCAAACATCCCGCGCGTATGGTAATTATTTTCGGTGGTTAGAAATACCCAGCAAGTGATTGTGTTGGTCGGTCTGTATACTCAAAATGTGATTGTGTTGGGTATTTTAGACTGTTCAAAATAAGTACCATGCATGCGGAAATAGCACAACTGGCATTGTTTTCAAAATTTTACGAAAACTAAAAAATATTTTCGATAAATTTGTATTTTTGAGTACATACATCTATGTATTTTTTTTTATGTTGTCGCTGTACATTGCTCTGAAATTGTATATCTGTCAACTAGGGCATCCAATTCCGGATCCTTTTTTTGATCTCGGGATTTCGGGATTCAAAATTATTTCGGAATCCCAGGAAAAAAGTGAAACATAAAGAGATTCTTCAACTCGATGTTTTTTTTTATCTCGATGACTTTAAAAAGTTGCCAATTGACAGATTGTTCAATTATTGAAAAATGTCGTAGCTTGCTCCTCAAAAAAGTAGAGAATTGATGGTTTCCACAAATATTCAAAAATGTGAGACCTCTCGGATTAGAGGATCGCGAAATTGTCTGAAAATGAAGTCTGTCGACCTATCGAGCGTATGTAAATTCACATTAAACTCCCAAATATACGTGTGTGGATTATCCGTGCATGTATGGGTTGAAGAATACAACAATATAATGGTTTTTACAAAAAATTCTAACCATTATTAGAAAATCTTATTAAAAAAATCTATAAACGGATTTAAATCACAAATGTTTTATACACATTATCTTTAAACGTGGCAAAATGAATAGCTTGATTTAGAAACGTATAGTAGTATCTTAAATCGAAATAAATATTGGCAGTTCGGAGTATCAGTGGTTTTCGATTGTCCGAGCAACCCCTCCCCATCATTACCCATAGAATAATTGGGAATGTACTGTATATATCTGGGACTGAGAATCAAAATGCGGCGAGTCACAAAAGTGAAATGTTTATGAGAACAATTTTAAATATTTGAACTGGTTAGCTGTTTATTTACTTACTAATTAAGAAAAAAACACAATATTCCTCTGTACTTTGTACAATATTGTCAACTGGACCGGTCCTGATCTTTATAAATAAAGTGGAAATAAGTATAAACGAATATTGTGTTATTTCTTAATATAATGCCTTTTCACCAAGTATTGACAGTGAACACATTACAAGTTACTTACTATTAATTTATTTTTATATTGTGTGAAATTTAAGAAACATAATGCAATTATTCCAACATGCTTCATAAGATAGTCAAATTTTAGGACTTACTGCATATAGTTGAGATTTATTTTGAAAAGTAGAGCGTTTTAAGACTTCTGCATTTTGCAAAATGTGGATAATGGTCTTATTAGAAAATTAGCTCCAAACCATAATTTTCGAAAAAAGTGGGCTTGCTGCACTCTGCTTTTCAGCTCCTATATAATACATATGTATATTTCTGTCTTACTATTAATGTGTTGCGGACTACGTAACGTAGTAAACGTCAACTTGTGGCCCAGAGGAAAATAAGTTTTGTATGGATACTTTAGGTTTAAATTGTTACCGGCCAAAGCGATCAGCAAAAGGTGTGTAGTTTCCAATCTGTTATGGATATAATCAGGAATCTGACTGCAATTTTACGATAAACTGAAATATTATATATGGCATACATATGAAAATGTGTAGACTCAATTATGTGATATACAAGTTTCTGTTTATACGGGTGTTTCAATCGATTTAAACCCAATAAAATAATTACTAGTATATATTTAAATTTAATTGTATCTATACTTTTATAAATGGGTATCATCAATACACGTACGTGTCTTGCCCCTAATGGAAGAACTTTAAATCGATATT
Organism: Himalopsyche anomala; assembly: GCA_031772345.1. Classification (NCBI taxonomy): domain Eukaryota; kingdom Metazoa; phylum Arthropoda; class Insecta; order Trichoptera; family Rhyacophilidae; genus Himalopsyche; species Himalopsyche anomala. The sequence goes on from CM062824.1 coordinate 27,767,723, forward strand.
ATTCTTATTATATAGATAACACATTATCGTGGGAAAAGAACTTGTTTCATGACATTGAAACAATATTATTGATTTACACAGGCACACACAACAGTACATTTCGACGGCCGAATGCTTTTCACATTATATCAAGAAAGAAATGAGACTTAAAATAACAGATAATTCAGCAATTACCGCGAAATGAAGTCTCCAGATTTACAGAAACTTAATGTTTAATGCCAACTCACCTCTCACACATAAAATGAGGCAGATACAAATCAATCAATGCCAGTAGTTCGGTATTTCATATTAAATATCAGAATTGTAAATATTGTATAGATATTATGACTTTTCTTTAATAAAGCAAAAAATAGACTAACTAAGAATACATTGCGAGTAAATCAAAATCGGTATTTCGATATTTCATTTAAAATACCGCCATTAAAAAATATATGAACGTAGACAAGAACTAACTTACGGTTTCTTAGAATAATGATACATCATTAAAAGTTTCGTCAATTTTAAAACCTTGAAATATTGATACAACTTTTAGCAATTTTAGCAGTTTTATTAAAAAACATATGTGATGTTTGCTATACAATCGAAATTCTATTTTGGTTAATTTTCAATACCGAAATATTGGTATTTTTACATTTTCAAAACTGGTATTTCGGTATTGAAAATGAGTCAAAATCAAATTTTGAATGTATTTCTAGAAGTCATGACATATTTTTTTAATAAAACGGTTCACAACGAATTGAAATATTTTAAACAAAAAATACAATGATTACTGGGATCCCGGAATCGCTATTATCGGTATTGCAATGAATAAATGACGCCAATGGGATATTTTGTCGTTTGTATTAAATTGTTGAAACCAATGCCAGAACGGCCGACGATGATAATTCGAATGAAGAAAGTAGCTTCAAATTTTAAAATATTTTATTTTAAGAAAAAGATTTTATAAATAATATTGTTAATTTTGTGGAGAAAAAAGGATTATTTTGTAGAGCAAAATTATTAAAAGATATTCGTTTGTTTATGACTTATATTTAAGATCTGAAGGAGGACCTGAAGAAATGAGGTCTGTCAAATGATTTCTTCTTCATTATTGACCCCTGACTACTTAATTATGAAATATTTAATACATTTTCAAAACATCTGTGAATGATTCGATATCATTTTTACATATGTACAACATAAAGTATGTAATATCTTACTATGTTCTATGTTTTCAGTTGACTTCTGCGCACATTCCCACGGTAACTCCAATTATTGATGAGACATTTATGTAGGGTAGATAACAAATTCGTGCATAATTGATGTGTTTTTTTAAGTAGCTACTAAGTGGTCTATCACAATTTTCAGCGTCAATATTCACCTAGGTAACAGTTCATGATAACAAAGCTTCGCGTTCATCTTTTAATTAGTCGAAATTTTTTAACGATGTGCGTTCGTCAATCATTAATAAATATCCAACAGACTTATTGGCAACTCCTCTCAATCTAACGTAATTTTCATAATACTTTTTTTCCACGAGGAGCGTTTCATTTGATGTACCTACTTAATCGTATAAATAATATCCTAATTATTTATGAAATCATTGGAGTTCAGAAAGTTCTATTATATACTAATTTATAACTCTTTGTTCTTATCGAATGAAAATTTAACCACTTCACAAAATATTTACTTTACCGCTAAATACTATAATATAATTACTGTTATCAGTGCACAATATCGCCAGGCTAAAGTTATACTACAGTAGAGTTCTAAACGCAATATCGAAAATATGATTTACGTGCCACACTCTTAAATTTATTTTTTCAGAATATATTTACAATTTTTCGACACTCTTTACCCATACATACGTGAAATTTCTGAATGAAAAATTATAAGTTTATAATAAATTGATTATACGCTAAATCATAAAAAAATAATAATTGCGTTCTTCAACTTTCTTGTAATGAGTCTGTTATAAAATTCTTTCAATGCACAAATGTTTATGATGTAGGCTTAATGTTCTTTTATGAATTATTGACCGAACTTTTAAATTAGAAAAATATAACATTTTTTTTATTTATTATAAATTACTATGAAATTTAAAGATACATTTTTATATATACGCAGTGGCGGATTAAACACACGAGAGGCCCCATTCAATTTAGAAACCCTGTTAAAAAAAAAAAAAATCTGCACAAAAACTATATAGGTTATATAATATAAACTATTTTTGAGTGCCTTAAGATTTTGAGGCCCTAAGCGCGGTCCTCACTCGCTTATAGGGTAATGCGCCTTTGTATATGTTATTTAGAATATAAGAGTAATACAAAAAAACTGGAACGTGCTATATTGATAATTCATTTGATTAATTAAAGTAAAATTGGTAGTCTATCTCGCAAGAAGGCCTGGTTTTAAAATCATGTTACCAATACAACCAGATTTAAAACATGACCGAAATAAAAAAAATATCTCAACATCTCAAACACGAAAAAAACTGACACATATATTTTTTATGAATCATAATTGCCACGTAATGTATTTTTCAAACGTTACAATATTGCTAGCAAAACGACATTGTTCACAATATCAAAATATTTTCTATAATTTGCAGTTCAGCTAACGTATACAGAGAAAAGTGATCAAAATGACCACCTTTAGTGTGACGTTCAATTTTTGATAAAAATATAAGCGGATTAGAAGGAAGAGTTTTTTGACGAAAAAACAGTTTTTTAACTCTGTAGAAAATGATTATACTTACGATAATGCTCTAAACCAAGGGTGGCCAACCCGCGGCCCGCTGGGTGTCTACTTGTGGCTCGTGGAGCATATGGACACATTTTTTTCTTTCAGTGTACATAAAACCACCAAAAAAACATTCCAACGTGCGTAGTTCGTATCATATCTCATATATGAAAGTATCTCAGTACATTGATTCAACTATCGTGACAACTTTTTGCTGTATTTGCAACGCTATTGTAGACGTGAATTAACTGCCAGGAATTTTACAAATGGAACATTGTGAAATGTGTTGTGATGCACAGTTAAGGAGAAATTCAATGAGGTTGGTTTGGAAGAGTTTAAAAAAAAAATTGAGAAATATCCTGCATTTTACAAACATGCTCTATCGATGATCTCGCTATTTGGAAACAGCTTTTTAGTCGAAGCATATTAAATCTCAAATGAGAACACGAACCACTGATGCGAATTTGGAAAACTGTTTGCGTGTAGGAGCAACATCAATCGTTATCAACATTGAAGCACTTAGTTCTGACAAACAAAATCAGACGTCTTACTAAAATTTATTATATTTTGTTTATTTTTTTATTATTTTCTGTATTGCCTATCTCTAATCTAATAAATATGTTTGATTCTCATTTTTTTCTATCATCTTAAAAAAAGAATATATTTCTTGTTTGCTTTGAATAATAAAAAAAAATAAGAAGAAAAAAAAACGGCCCGGTAGGAAATCTCATTTCTAAAATCTGGACCAGCTGTTGAAAAGGTTGGCCACCCATGCTCTAAACACAACATTATCAAATATAAACGACCCTAGTCGATAATACGTCTATCTGAATTAATGCACAATTTAACCGAGTTTAAATATGTTTTAAATTAGTTCAAAATAGAGAAATAATATATATATATATATATATATATATATGTATATATGTTCGTATAATTCTATAATAGTAACAAACTGTAAGATTAGTAAAATTAATGAGTAATATTATGGTCGATATTTGGAATTGCTAGCGGCTCTAATACTGTCAGAAACAGCAAGAATAATTTCACCCATTGGGAGAATTCACTGCCCCATTCATATTCAATGAAATTTGTGAATATCAGTATTTACCTACTCAAATTCAGTAAGTATTTTTACAATAAAGGGTGAGTTGATGAAGGTGCTATGAACTGTATTATATCTAATAATAATATCGTGCTGCACCAAAGCCCCCTATAGTCAAAGCCATGCTATTGAGTAGAAAACAGGTACTTTTTTCAGATGAGCGGGCCGGCGTCATAATTTTCAAAGTAATATCACGTCATTATGAAACCATTTATTACTATTATTTTGAAGCAAATACATATATATATTGTAATTATATATCTTTTCAATTAAATCATTTTTTAAATAAGAAAAAATCACATTTTCTAAGGTTTTTTAATAAAAATCTCTGAGAACAAAAGCAAACAAAGATGCCAAATCATTTTATTTAAATTATTTTTTTTACAATATTTCAATACAGAATATGAGGTTGGATAGTTCATTAAAAAAACCAACGTCATTATTGGGATTTTAATCAATTAATATTAATCTCGAAATTTATTTGTGCACACTGGTTCGTCACTCAATCTTTCCATAAAATTTCTCAAGTCATATCAGTAATGAAAAATCAGTAAGTCAAACCAGGATAGCACAATTCACTTCATTATTTTTTTAATATTGTTATTGATTAAATCGTCATTTACTTGGTATATTGCCATCATTATATGATAAAAGACGCAGCATGTATTTCATAATATCACAATAGGCGTCAAAATCTTATATAATATTATATGAATTCCGCTTGTTACCGTCGTTTATGTAATTTATAATTTATATTCTATATAATTGTGATACTTAATAGTGGAAAGTTAAATTTTATTGGTTTTTACCATACATCGCATATCTTGCCATTCGCTATATTTCTTACAATCATTACTTAATTTGCATATATGGCCCTTCCGATGTATCGTAAATTGTAAATTAATAACACCAACGAATCACAGAATATCCATACGAGAAATCTTTCAAACATACATGTTACATTTAACGAAAAATAAGCTCACAAATTGGAATTTAGAGTTGATGTACGTATAACCGCCATACAATTTGTTAGTAAAGGCAGGGATTCAACGGCCAGCTCAGAATTTGCTGCTTTTCTACAGCACTGCTTGGAACTTAAGACTGCTATGGCTGCACGCATAGCATTTTTTTTTCTTATTTCCAACAAGTGTTTTCGAATGATGGCATGCTGATTGCCTACATTTCAGGCGCCAGACGTCTACTAAAATTCATTTACCTCCTACTGATTTAATGTCATTCTGCATATTGTTTGTACATTTTTTGATAATTTTGTTTGGAAGCATGCTGACAAAAAACAGTCTAAATACTTTCGAATGTGTCACACACACCTAATGTAAATTATTAGCACGAGTGGGTCGTTTATTACCGCGGCGATTGCAATGTTGGGGTGGCAATCCTGTCGAAATTCGCCACATGAGGTAAATGTTCTTCGGAATGACGATAGCAAACTCGAATTTGACATACTTTTATTCCAAATTTGAATCCGTCACAACATATTTTTTGGAAAAGCGTGACGGCTGCAATCTTACATTCTTTATCATTAAATATTATATATTATGTGTAATCTTTAGGGTTGTCAGATTTCCAAACCGAGACACACCCCCCCGATTATTTTTTTTGTGATCTATATTAAATTATATATATTTTTTTTAATTTTAATATTTATCATTTATGAATAGTAATTAAACCAGTTATAAACATATAAAAAATAAGACAATAAACACAAAATATAATAAAATATAAGGTGTACATAAACACAAATATTTAAAAAATAAAAAAACAATACATAAAGATGTGCTGTTTTTTTTTAAATTAGTGCTTTCCAAGCATTCGACATCTGTGTACCCCTTCTATAATTTTCGTATGATCGAGTACCCCTTGTCAGAAAAAATGCATGTATTTACTTTAATAACAATCAAAATACGTTTATTTTTTCCTTTTTTAAATCAAAGTCCGCTGCGGCACGTACCTCCACCAAACACTGGGTTACACCTATGCCAAGATTAATAATCTTGGAAGTTGATATAGAGAACAAATGTATCGCTTGTTATTTACTTTTATAATTTGAAATGTATATAAAATAACAAAGTATTTATTGCTATTTTTACAGTCAAATTCTATAGTTATGGCCTTTTATTAATAGTGAGTAATTTCTAGTAAGTAAAAAATAATTTAGCTTTGAGTATTTGTACAACTCAATATTTGGTTATAGTACTAATCGAGGGACCTATTAAATAAAGTCTTTTTGATTTATGTGTTAAAATTAAAACAATGATTTCTTATCATGATAGCAACATTTGAAGCAATGAGTGTGCCATTTTTCGCGCGTTGACGTCACTTCCTTATTTTTGAACCACTTGATTTTCACGCTGTTTACAAAAAAAAACGGCATGAAGAAATTTCAGTCACATAACCACCTTTTCCGAACTAGCAACTAATTATAAAAAAATATATAACTGATTTTTATTTTCAACAAAAATATTTTTCAAAAATATATTTGCTTCTAATGTGGTACATATGGACCAGTGTCGTAGCTATAAATTTGTGGCCTTCATCCAAACGTCACGTAAAGCGCCCCTGCGATTTTTTTTTAAATATTGAGTTGTACAAAATTGGTCACCCTTTTTGCATGAAGTGGGTACTCCGCTGATATGGATTATTGATGAGTGGATTGTTGAGTTTATCTGAAGTTTTCTACGAGAACTGCATGAAGCTTAGTAGTCACACAATTTTAGAAAAAAGTAGGAATAAATGGATATTACTAGAAGAAGATTATTGGCTAGGTTATCGCTCTCTATGATATAAGGAATTTTAAAAAATGCATATTAATTAAGATGCATGTAATAAATTATAACATTTATTATCCTGTTTAATTTATGTAACTTTCATAAAGATAAAAGTGCACTCGCCATTTTATTGGTGTGATCCTGATAAAAAAAAACCCAGCCGAGAGCCCTACTATATGGAACAAAATGTCGATTAGGGCTTCCAATTAACCGGACATTTAAGCCAACCGGTTTTCGGTTTTTTTCAAATAAATAAACCGGGTAACCGGTTTAAACCGGATTTATTTTCAAAAAACCAATTTTAGTACCCAATAACCAATGTTTCAGAAAAAAGTATTTTGATTACTTAAAAACAGTCAATTAGTGCATACAATTAGAAAGTAAATAAACAATCGTTGTTTTCGTTCGGATGGTTCACTTGTTTTATTATCATTATTTTATTATCATATTATAAGAATCCTTTCGTATTGCAGATATTTGGTTGAAAGCAGTATAGTTGTCCATGGTTTCGACTACATACTTGGTATTATTATATATACAATACTTTACTATACTATACTTCTTATAATACTATTATTATTTTTACTCTACATATGAATAGTTTAATAAAATCTGGTGGTGCTCAAACCAGAAAAAGATTTTTTAATAAACCCGGTTAACCGCCCAAAATAAACCGGATTTCGGTTTTTTTTGAAACACCCAAAAAACCGGTTAACCGTTTCGGTTTCGGTTTAAGCCGGTTCGGAAGCCCTAAATTGTCGATACATAATTATTCGCTGATAGAAAATAGTTATCCAACTTTTGGAAAACCTTAAGTGTATATTTAGGTTTATAATAACATACTGATTTTTAAAATGTATTTATAATGTTATATATTTAATTGAATTAATTTTTCATGTCAGCAGAGAGCCGTTAGTAAAATCGGGGGCTTAGGCTGTATACAGTGCAGTGTTGAAGGTTTCACCTGTCAGACAGAAGAAAAAAACGCTAAAACAACTTTCAGTCCATCCATCAGTCAACGTCTGCATGAAATAAAACAATCACATAAATCATAATACGAAAATAATAACACGGTTTTGCTAAAAAAATGTGAACTTTAATCATTTTATTAAAATTTAATTTAAAATCATTAATTTGGATAAATAAACTACTCAAAAAAGACATGAAAATATTATTTTTATCTTTGTGATATTTAATTGTTATCAATTCTTATCGTGTGATTGTGACGGAACATGAAATATATAATCTGTATTTGTTTTAGTTTTATCACATAAAATTATCAGTTGTATCAGTATCCTTAAGACGGCAGGTGCTCCTTCTTGCGCACGTTATCATTAAAACTGAACTTATTCATTCAACTTGTATTTCAGAGTTTATCTTGTTTTCTTATTTCAGTGCAGTTTTAAGTATATTAAAAGACTTTAAAGGCAAATTTCGTGAAATAAATTAAGTTCGTCGTGTGAAAGTAAAGTCACGTAGGTTGCCTCACCGCAGTGTGTCGCGCCGAAGTGTGTCGACGGCTGCCGACGCCCGGCGAAAAAACGACGTCGGCGGGGACTCTCGGCGTCGGCGTTCGCCTCTCAGTGTCGCGCCGGCAGCATGACGTGATGGTTGCGGCGCCTTGGTGCGACCGCGGTTCATGACCCCGCCCGCCCCGTGGCGAAGAAGACGCGATCGTAGCGAGGAAGTATGGTCCTGCCACTTCCTGTGCCCCCTTGCGGCGGGTCCGGGGGCCTAGCCGCCCTCGTCGCGGCGGCCTCTCCCGACCAGCTGGACTACGCCAGCAGTATGGCCACCACGTTTCTGGCGCCGGTCAAGACGGACCGGCAGATCTTCGAAAATTCTATGGCGGAAGAAGGAAACGCGAAGGGGCCCTCCCCGCGATGGGGTCCCAAACATCGCGGCGCTAGAGAGCTTGCCGACCTCTACAGCCCCGGTGAGTCTAGAATCCTCTTCGATCTATACCATATCTTGCAAAAATAAGAAACTGTATATATTCTTCATAGACATACTTAAATATTTTTTATTTCACAACTTTTCAGATACTTAAAAAGAACTTGTTAACTTTATTCGTATCAAGATTTTGATTAGATAACAATATTAAAATAATCACTTAGCAAACAGTTGTTTTCATACAGATTTTATGAATTAGAAGTCAGATTTATTTATATCATATAAACGTGTCTACAATTTCCATGAAGTTTTAGATGGAAATCTAGGTTATGAAATAATTCCGTCGTTTTATTTCACAACACAACTTACATTTTAAGTTTGACTGCTCTCAGATTTGTTTGAAAAGTTTGCGAATCTTTACTGATACTGTAGGCCGTACCCTAATAAGTGTCAGTGTTGTTTTGATGTGATGTCATATACAGGAAATTCAAAGTGATTAAAATGATAATATTCTCAAGTGTATGCTTTGGCGTAAGTGTAAGAAGACGCCTGTCGTTATATCGCTGTCCACAGACGCGTCGCGACGCCCGTCCTATTTGTATTTTCGTGACTTTGTGACGAAGAGACTATTCTTGACGATGCGCGTGCCTCAGTACCCTATAACCAAAGTCTATAGCCAGTAATATTTCATTCAAGATTTCATTGATATTTTTGAGTGTAATTATATACATGAAAGATAAGTCATTTTACTATCGTTCCACTACACAATCAATATTATATGTTATTTAAATTTTCAAAAAATGTTTTTGGTTGTATTTTTTTGTAAGGTGCTTTTATATATGTTTTTATAAATATTAAAAAAAAAAACATATGTCATTACAGCTTTGTATCGATGCGACATATATTATTAAATTATATACATGATATTTAATTTCACAATGACACTAGAGGTTCGCTAGAACATCACACTTTAAAACACTTTTTGGGGCTCTTTTTCAAAATTGACCACTTTCAGAATTGGCGGAAATGCGTTAAGTATTCAGGATTGCAAATTTTTGTGTCAGGTATCGACTGGTTTACACATGTCCGCCAAATCGATCGAATCGCAATGAATTTTGCTGCTTTAAATTGTGATTGTTTTTAAAACGAGTTAACTGACTTCCTGGGAAGAAAAATAAATAATTATTTATTAGTCAAATTTGTTTTAAAACACATTAACATTCCCTATTTATAATGCATTCATATTAAGTGCACGTAATAGAAAATCGTGTTTCCTAAAGAAGTGCAAATATGAAAATAGTCAGGTTTGAAAAAGAACCCAACAATTACAAATCGAGAATGGCTAAACCCAAGAATTTCCTAATCTTTGATCTGAGCTCAATTTGAAAATAGCTACATAATTAGTATATACGATGAGTAAAGTGATGATTCAAAATATGTTTGGTTGAGTTTATTTTGAAAATGATTCATAAAAAGAATTGATGGCAATAGACAATTACTACTTTTGATCTATAAAAAATAAGACTATTTTATATATATATGTATATTGCAATTAAGCAAAGAATCATGGACACAAATAGTGTACATATATTGTTTTATATGTATCCGAGAAAAAAATATTCAACGGCAATATTGTAAGCTTTTAACAGCAAGTGTATCCAAACAATAAAATGTTATACTTGTATGAAAATGTTGTTGATGTTGCCACTAAACTACTGGCAGTTTCAAAAGAAAACAATTCTGGATAAAGTTGAGAACCTCTTGAGCAAATAATGTATTTATATTGAGTTCGGAAATAGCAGTTTCAGGAAGTGAATTCTTCTGTCGTGGATATAAAGGGGAGAATTTTAATGCGATCGTATCTATATTACTGAAACTGTTTGAAATTACTTTAATCTAGTTTATACATGTACATCAACATTTACCATAAACAATACAGGTGATGTCATTCGATTAGAACAGTGTCTGCCAATTTGTTTTCCTTTACGGTACACTCATGAATCGAACTAGTACCTCGGCACACCAATATGCCGCAGATTATCTCCAAAACTCCTTTTTTTTTTTAGCTCATCGAGGAATTTTAAATACTCGATTTGGTACCGAATAGGTATTATATAAAATTAATATTTTTAACGCTTCTTCCACCGTGACACACCTGAGACTTCTTGCGGCACACAGTTTGGCAGACACTTGATTAGAACAATGAAATGTCAAAAAAATATTCAAATATACTTAATGAGTTACACCACCTTGGCGATCGGAAAATAAGTATAAAAATAAACAGTTTTTTTGACTAACTTTTAAGTATATAAAATATTTTTCATTTTAAACATATACAAAGTAGTTTTATGAATAATTTGAAATAATAACGAATAAAAAAATAACAGATATTGTAAATTTTAATATTGCTATTTATACAAAACAAATTGAAATTGATAGGTGTAATAAACAATTGGAATTGAAAAGAATTTTAAAAAAAACAGTAAAAATCATGAATATTTGTAAATTCTCTTCAATGCCAATTGTTTGTTACACCTTTTTATTTCAATTTGTTTTGTATAAATAATACTGTTAAATTATATTTCTTATCAGTTGATAATGCTCGCCATGAGCGAAACCGGTCCTGATATTGGTAAATTAAAATGGAAATAAGTACAAATGAATATTGTGTATTCCTTCCCACCGTGAACTGACAGTGAACAACCCTAAAAGTATTAGATATTGTGTGTGTTTAAATAATTTTAAAATTCACATTTTAATATTCTTTACTGATTTTGGCAGAGCCGTAATAAGTTAAATTTAGTAATTTCATAATAATGACATTGAGTGACGTCATTCGCTATTTTAAATGGTCAATTATGAGCGATTCATTGCTTACCAAATTTCTGAATTGAAATACAAATCGTCATACATCACTTGAACTTCCCGAAATAGGAAGCTGTCGACTTAACAAAAAACCATTACGCGAATCCAAATTAATTAGTCAATGTAGGTCTTGACTGTCTCGAGCCGAACGAATATTTATGTGCTTTATCAACACAACGTATTCACAGTTGAAATTTAATATTTCCTTAATAATTAAAACATGGTTTAAGTTTAAATACTTTTGTGTTTATTTTGCTGTTAAGCTCTAAGCAACATTATTTATCTATCAAAATCATCCGTTGATAGTATATTTTATAATGACGGTATTTTATAATAAGAAATATCGAAATACCGTGTTTGATTTCCTCGTCCAGTATTGTTATCCCTATACATTTTTTGTTGGACATTTTTTCCAGACACGTATTCGGTTTCTAAGACTTCAAATAGGAATAGAGTTCATTTTTTGAAATATTTTCTCCTCGACAACGAATGACGACAGCAAAGGGCTGCCAATGCACTAACATGGGCCTCACATCAGATCTATTCGCGATGTTCTGGGGAAGACGTGGATTGTTTTATCACTCTTTTACAACTGTATTATAAAACTATTCAACCAATAGAATTTCTCTAAATATGCTTATATTATGAAACAACCATAAATAATTTATATTAATAGATGATAGTGTACTATTGACATCTTAAATTGTCTTAGGTTATAGATGGCAGAAATTGTATATAGGTGAAGATTTTTTCTGAGAATACTGTTTTTTTTTTTTAATTTAACAAGAGTCTCGCCGGCCCAAGGCAAATTTAACAAATGGCTCGCGAAAACCTCTCCCAGCCCCTTCCAACCCAACCCATCCCTGAATGAAGACGATATATTGTCGGTATTCTACCAGAAAACGTTACGTCAAAAACCTTGTTTTGAGATAACTAACTTTTGAAATATCATGAAGCGAACTGTCAAGTGTAGCGTGGTCGTAAACAATAAGACAAATTAATAAACTAATAAACATCAATTAACCAAAATGTTAACACCTAAAATACGTTTAGCCGTCTAATTGTTATTGTGTATGTGTAGAAATAAGAAAGCTATACAGCTAAAAGCGTTAAGTTATTTATAGGTTTCTGCCGTTAATAACTGCCAACGAAGTTGACTTAATTCGTATTAGTTACTTTTTTAAATATCGAAATAAATAAATGTAATATGAGTGTACTTGTTTTCCCCGGCGGTAGAGCGTGTTTCAATATAAAAATGGTTACTGTTTCGATCTGTAATTTTGAAATAATGATATCTGGAAATAATGATATTCAAATGAAAATATGTCAGAAAAGTTGTGCAAATGTTTCCAAAGATTAATATAAAGCTTATCAACTATTACGTCCAGCGTACAGTTAAAGCAAGCTTGATCATACACCATCAATGCAATTTATCTGTGTATAATATTATCATAGAAATGTTGTACTTCGAGACAATTTATATCAATACATCCAAGTTTGCCTAACCCATTTTAGATATGGTATACCCACAGTTAACAATGTTATACATAATATCAGAGGTCCCCAACATTTTTGGACCCTAGAGCGCAATCTAAAATATTAATAGGGCGGTGGGCACTATTTATTTTTCTAAGGATATTTATAATTGGACAAGGATAATAAATAATATATATATATATATATATATATACAGTCGAACTCGGTTATTACGATCACGGAAATAGCGAAATCTCTGATGTAATGAGGAAACATTTGTTGAAATTTTAGTTTATGGTTTTATCCATACATTTAGTCACTTTTATAACGAGCTACTTCTCGGGCATACCGAGCAAAAATATTGTCAACAATTTGAAACAATAGGAGTGAAAACAATGAAACAAGCATCAATTTTAAATATCATAAAAAGTGGATTGATAGAAAAATGTAATATGTGTGAAACGGGTGTGTAAATAAATTCCAATTGTGTATTTTTGTGTCATGTGACCGCTCCGGATACTTTATGTCTTCATGTGATGGATATGTTTGTAAGCATTTAAAAATACATATTCTCTGATATAACGAGTAATGCTTATAACGAGAAAATTCAGTCGATCCCATCCTCCTCGTAATAATCAAGTTCGACTGTGTATATGTATATGTTGTTTATGTTTTAACAAACAAATGCAAAATAAACATTTTATAAAAAAAAGTATAATAATAATCTCACTGCAAAAAAATATTGTTGGCCAATGTTGATGGTAGCACAGAAATCAGTTGGGTATCCCTACTTTATATGATTCAGCGTCTATTATTAGGTATGAGGTTGCAGTAATGGATAAACTTATCTTGTTAAAGCAATCTGACAGACAGCCAATTAGGGATGATTAAAATTAAGGAGGTTGGTGGTGCAGTACGTTAACTACGCATGGCGAATAGTGCACTGAACTAAACATTGATTACTTAGTGATGTTTACATAGAAGACTTAACATTTAAGAATAATTAAACAGCCATTTATAATTTTATCATACGGCCCGTATTCTACGTATAAGTGGTCAACGTTATTCGGCTTCGGTTACGGTATCCACTAGGGCCTACAATTCCGACTAATATTACGATCCCGTAATCCCGGGATCGTCTTAGTACTGATACCGGGATTTCATAATTCACTAAAGCACGTAAAAATCCACAAGTAAAGCTAAAAAAAACTAAGCAGCGCTGGGCTCACTCACTGGCAGACGTAACTTTTTCAAAGAATGTAGCTAACATGAATAATCTTGGAATCTGTCAATTTGTTACTTTTTCAGAGGAAGGATCTGTTGTTGTAACTAACTATTATATATGGTAGTTTTTAATCCATAGTACTGTTATAAGTATTCGATTATTTGAAATTTCGTGGTATTTGTTTTACTCTTAGAAAGTTTAAAGTATGATGTTTTTTTGACCGTGTGCATATTATGGATTTTCAACGAGCATTTCAACATAAATTGTTGAATGTGTATTGGTTGTAATGTAAGTAAGTTGCTTTGAATTTCTTATTAGAGATAAGAAGAGTGTAAAAGCGGTCTTTCTACGTCCCTTTATCACGATTGGATAGAGGAAGAGCGGAAAGATATGAAAAATATTGGAAATTTGTTTTGTTCAATAAATTTATAAATTGATTGCAAGATTACATTGTGGGATCCGAACAAGAGTTCACGAACATCGGCCAGTCAGCTATGGGACCTCTAATAATAATCATTCATATTTTATAAATCTATATAATCGATTATATTACAGTCTAACGCATGAATAATTGCTGTTGATATTCATTAATAATCATAAAATGGCTATATTGTTTGCTTTTGCATTATTGATATGCAAATTAAGAATGCATATTAATTATGGCAACTGAAACTTTCCACCCACGCCATCATATCGCGTGATTCTTAAAATGACAAAAAATATACATATAAAAGGCACGTCATGCTTTTCAAAGTATACTCGAAAGGCTATGGAGTAAATTTTTGATTCGTCGTAATTTTATGTAGATTGCCATTCATTTAACCGCTTTTCTTCGAAAGGTTTTACTTACTTGCATAAAAAAATCTTTTTGATGGAGTTTGAGGCTTTTGGTGTATGATTTGCAATATTTTTTCCGTATATTATAATATATTATCGCTATGCGAAAAAAATAATTATAAATGTATTAAACGGTTACTAACACTGAAACGTGCGGAACAAAATATTTAAATACTTGTAACATTACAAAAACACGTGTTCTACATTTTAAATTAAATAAAAAAAGAGCGACGAGACTTTTCATTTCTTTAAATTCAAACTTGAAAAATCAATATAATATGTTTTAATTCATTTTTAATCTTGGCAAGTTACCGACTGAGCGATTGAGTGATGATGCACTCACATTAGCGTGCTATTTTTAAATCGTACCATTTATCAAAGATGTGCACTAAGCAACAAAAATCTTAAATATTTCTGCTAAATTTTAAATACTGACAACACTGACAAAAAATTAAATTAAAGTCGTCCCAAGGTGGTGCGTATGGAATCCGAATACAGCATTGCAACAGAAAAAAAGGAACTGATTGTCCTTCAAACCCTTTTTGACAAAATTAACTTGGAAAAGATATGCAGTTGACTAACCGCTCTTGTTTTTCCTCTCTTTTTAGGGTCTCGTGGGTTAGAAGGAATATAAGCAAAACAAAAATCAAGCCATGACTGTCCGTAACGAAACTAGAGCTAATGGGTACTGCAAACAAAAATAAAAGTCCAAAAAGTGTCGAAAAAAAAGGACAAAGTGTGCAACTTGTAAAACTGAAGAAGTGCTACTAATTCATTATTATCTAAATCAAGAATTTAACTCATCACGTAAAACAACCAAAACATTCGGGCTTCCTCGTCAAAATCGATGAATACAAAGCTCGTTGGCTGTTTAGTTGTGTCTGCTAACGATGTATATTTATTGAGCGTTTGATCCAACGCTTTCCTGCATTGAGCCGTCAAAATAGATCGTCGACGGTTCAAACTGACGCATCTAACTGCGCAGAGACGTGACGACCCGAAGACGTCCTTCTGGCGAGTGAAATAAATAAAACTATTGCAATTTACCACTTAAGATTCTTAAGATCACTACCCGTCTGGATTATTTGGCAGAGTTTGTGGGTTTTAATATCATAATTCGAATTATCTTCATCAAGTTGTTGACACCGGAAATAATTCACCTCACTGTTTAAATCGACCAGACGCGACATCTGTTTGTTGATCAAAATAACAACATTGCTATTCAATGGTATAAGTTTATAAGTGGCTCTTCTCTGCAAAAGTAAACAATAGTATTATTGTATTATAAAGCAGTAGAAGTTGTAGGCACATTATAAAATACAGTGTATGCGAATCTAAACTAGATCTCCCTTCCTTCGTCGATTTACTTGGTACGTCATGAACTCGGTAAAAAAAATGTTACGATTCTTCAGGTCAGGTGTAAGACAGTTTGAAAAAAACATTTTTGAAGTTGATATCTAATCACAATGTTATATTCAACGACATGATTAATATAATATAACATACAGAATGAAAATAAGCTTCACAATTTTTTTTTAAACTTTGTACCTTCCGCTTTTTTATTTGTTGATTAGCCATATACATATATAACTGCTGCATTATCCTGTGTACTAATATTTGTATGCTTAATTGTAACTAATAGATAATAAATTGTTTTTCTTATAAGGAATCTTTAATTATGCTTAAAAATTGTATATCGATTTATACAGTTTTGAATCGCACGGAGGTTTTAAGAAATTAATCTACCGTACAGTACACCAAGGTTAAAAAGGTATCAGATAATTAGAAAATTGATAGCTGTGGAAGCCGAATATATACAGCGATTGGTTATTATGAAATTATAAACAGCATGTGGAAGATAGATTCAGCGGTGGGCTGCCAATATCTTAACAAGGGGCTCGGTAAATGTTATCCATTTTTTTATCCATGTCCGCTCCCTATGTCAAGTATATGGCCTTCTAATGAAGGTATCTCAACGAAAATTATTTTTCTACGAGAACTGCTTGTTACTTAGTCGCTCTACCTCTCTTTTCCAAACAGATTAAGTAGGGATAAAATGATAAGCATAAGAGAGGACTAGTGATTAACTAATAGTAGTGCCCAGTTGAATTGAAGAATCGGAAGAGTGGGAAGCAATCTTAAGGCATCACAAACACCCATTCCTTTGAACAGAAAATAGATAAATCGATCAAAAAAATGTGTTTTTCGTATTGGGACTCACGGACGCCCACAACGCTGAATGAAAAAATGAAACGACAACTAATTTTCAAATTTATCCATCTACAGAAATTGCAGTTATCTGATGATTTGATCTAAGACGAATGATTTTCTTATCTTAACAAGGGGCTCGCCGGCCGCACCAAAATTTAACAAGGGGCTCGCGCGAGCCTCTCCGAGCCCCCTCCAGCCCATCCCTGGATAGATTGATGTAATCGGATGTCGATAGTAAAAAACGATAATGGAAATTGTATCGATAGTTATGAAATAAGCATGACTCTGTGAGTCTCAATATATTATTCGTTGACGAAGCTCGTTACAGAGTACTAAGATGCATTATCTGATAATTACTACATGATATTAAAATATATGTAGAATGATGATCTTGAAACTCATCTATCTCTTCTTAGTATCAGAAGGCATTGTTTATCCTGGAAAGCTGTTGACGACCACCCAAAGGATATATTCATCTGAATTACGAGACGCTGGTATTGTCATAACATTAATCTCCAGCAGCATTGCATTAAGATCATGTATTATGAAGATAAAAAAATATATATTACATAAAATTTGCCATTCAAAACATGTATCTAGTATCGTTAAGTTCGAGTTAATCGAGTTAAGTAATTAACAAAATCACACTTGTTAACGATATCGAAAATCTACCACTACTATATTAACTCTTATTTAAGATTCAGAAGCTTTACAAAAGTTTTTCTGATAAGTTCATATTTTTGGAGAGTGTTATTCTTTCAAAAAAATTGAGCATTTTTAAAGGTTAGTTAAGGTTTAAAAAAATCTGGCGCGCAAGCGAGTTCAATATTTGGCGTGTGGATTTAGTAAATTCAATTTTCTCATTTTTTCCCAGAATTATGAAAAGCTGGCACATCAAATTGCATTAATAAAATATAATATTACCGCTCACCGTCTATCTATGCTTCGTCATAAATTTGTGATTTAATTCTCTCCTCGAAAAACTGGTGAAAATATAACAATTCAACCATGTTTTATAATATAAAGTGATTGTTTAAAATATTTATGTTTTATTTATAGTCTTAAATCACTGATATTGTGAAACATCGATTATTACAATAATATTTGATAAATATCAAATGTAAATTTTTCTTTATTTTTTTTCCATATCCGCTCCCTAGTCGGAGCATATGGCCACCACATGATCCCTCTAAGATTCTCTGTCCCCCACCAGTCTTCTTGCTTCCTATCGTGTCATTCCAGAGTCCCTTAGCTCCGCCGAGTACATCCTATATATCAGTGGTTCTTAAAGGAGGCGTTACCCCCCCTGGTGGGCGTTTAAAAGTGTGAGGGGGTGTTTTTAATTTTTCAGAATTTGGGGGCGCTATTATTAACATGTTAATACGACTTACATAATAATAAAGGACATTTTGGGGGGCGGTATATAATTTATTTCTGCTTAAGGGGGCGATTCTTTAGAATGGTTAAGAAACATTGTTATAGATAGTCATCAGTGGCCTTCCACTTCCTTTTCTTTATAGTGTCATTATTTTCCATAATCCAAAGTAACGTCTTTGGATCTGTAGTTCAATCTGTCAGAATCGAATTTGAAGAAATCTAAATTCAATTAATTTCTATAAGCAAGTAATTATAATTTACAAGTATATAATAATTGATCTTTTTTATACATATTTTCTTTATCGCACGAATGTGTGTGTAGGGAAATTAGTGCAGAATGAGTTTCTCTGTCATACAAGTAAAATTTTGTTAAATTTATTCATGAAATACGAATAGTTATGCGTATTGAATAACGAATAACGAATATTATGAAAAGGAATATTGTAATATAATGATCATAATACTAGTATATGACCAATTGACACGTCACGCGACGACTTGCTCCATGATCATTTTTGGATTAAGAGAATTAAATGTCTTGCCTACTCACTCGGCGTTCGTAAATATTGTAAACATATTATTCAATAGTAATATCCACTCGTCTTCTGCGTTCAATATGTCAGTGAAGCATGTGATAAGCGAATAGTTCATCGCTCGCAATTCAGTCATCATTTATTTAATAATTGATATTATATTAAAGATAATATGGTGATGGTTTGAATTTAAAATGGTATGAATACGTGACAATTTATAATAATTGTTAACAGTTAACTAAATTCAAAGAAAAATGAATGAACAACGAATAATAAATAAACTAGGAAACTTAGCATTGTATCACTCTTTTACTGGGCGTATTCCACAGTGTAGCAACGTTATTCATGTTTTACATTTACGTCTCTAACGTCCGAATATTTTTTTTTTCTATAATTGTTTGAATGCACTTAAGCGTTCAGAAAAAAATAATGATGTGCCTTATATATCGGAAAAGTTTTTAAACGTTAATATCTACAACTCTCCGCTGTCATGAAGATACAGGAGTCAATATTAGACAATAATAAAAAAAATACACTTTTACTGTTTTTTTCACGGAAGCAGGTTTTATTTATATCACGAAAATATCAAAATAATGTAACAGGGAAAGACAAGGAGAAAAAAACACTCAATAAGCGTAATAAATATCCAAACATGCTTCTAATATTTTCTCTTGAAACTGAGAAATCGTTGTTGGTTATTTGAGAGATATTGCGTAATTTTAGGAACGTATACAACTAGAGTTTTGGCACGCATCTCCCGACAGCGCACGTGAGAATTTTTCATTTGCTCATCACTTTTGCGGTAATCCGCCGAGAAGCTATTAATCAAAATGAAGGAATCTTCTAAACTTTCATTTATTAAAAGCGTGGGTATATAAAACGATTTTGAATAATAAACACTCTTAAGAATAAATAGAATTTCGTTTTTAATTAAAAATACTTTAATGCCAATATATTGTATCGATGTGGCGAAGCCAAAACAGCGTAAAAGACTTTTTGACGTGAATGAATTATTTGGGTGGTTCGATAATTCCAATTTATTTTTTAAGTATATTCACAAGTGTGTTATCGAAAAAATATTCTGGGTGTTTTAGTTGTTATTGCGCTAAGGAAGGTGTCCGTGAGATAAGCAGATGGGAACGCATAGCCGTTGACTCATTTTTATTTTTGAGTAAACTTGTTTCAAGAAAAAACGTCTTAATTTTTTCAAATCCTTCTAAATATTTGTATATTTAATAATTTTGTTCAGAAACTAAACTATTTTATGTTCGTACTAATTTTTATTTTGGGTGATGTTGACATCACCCAAAATAAAAATTACGTTGCATTACATTAGCGACAGTGAAATGCAATTTTAAATGCAAAGTATTGTCTGATCTTAACAGTCATAATATTACAATAGGAAGAAATGTTGAATTCTTTGTATGTAAAAAGCGTGAAGAAAATCATGCAGCAATTAAAAAACATCGATAACTTTCAATAAATATGATCTTTCGTGTAATAGCAAATATCAATTATAGATAATGTCAATAATATTATTAAAAATAACCGGAACCCTCATTTTGTAACGACCATGGTTTCTATAGTAAGCATAAATAAGGAAATTATTTTTATAATATGTTAAAAATTTTCAGGATACGAATATATTGAGCCAAATACAGGATAACAGGATAACCACCTCACGGTATGGGTGGATACGCAATAGACGTCGTTTGGTCGATTGCTTTTTTATGACAGTGACATAATAATTCACCGTCACCTGAGTTATTATTTTTTAATGTAACTGAGGATAGAAACAAACAATCATATATAACCAGATATTCTACCCGGGAGTTATCCTGGGTAATAAACAATGTTTTTCAATAAAAATAGAGAAATGAGTTTTTGACAAACATAGAAGTGTGATTTATTTTTCATTTTCTAAGGTCTTAAATTATAAAGTCAAGTGATTGCTGAAGTGATTAGTATTGAAAAATAAAAGTATAAAATAATACGTACACAAAACAAATGTAAAATCACCGATGTTTAAATTAGTGGTTCATGTACCGGGATATGGAAATCTTAAAAATACATATTTAGATATTGGTTTCATGTATTAAATTAATACGTTAAAATAAAAACTTAGCGGAAACATTTTTATAATATTAAATCTTAATAAAGAATGACACCACCTTCCAGTGCTTTTGGTTTTTTAAAAAAAATCTTACAATATCAAATGTATTTCAAATATATAGTGACTTTATAATGGTAACTTTATCAATATACTTTTAAATTTAAAAAATAAAGAAAAAAAACAAGGTTTATTATATTCTTCTTGCTAAGCCGTTCAATCTAAAGAGATTGGAGCAGGGGTAGTTAATTTTGCGAAACACTTAACTCACAATTTTGATGACACGGACCACTATATGTATATACGACTTAAAAATTCCCTACAAGCAAATATAAAATAACGATCGTTAAAGTGTCATTCTTTTTAATTATGAAATATAAATGGTGATATTTAATAATAAAAAACTAGGTCGTATGATATTTGTTGTGGCATGTGTTAAATAATTTATATGGTACTGAATAATTCATTAAAAAATGTCAAAAATTGTAACAATGTTGACGTATAAAGCAATTTTAGCCATTCTTAAATATATTAAAAATCTTATAATAACAGTACAATAAAATTTAACGTTACCATATCGACGATGAAAAGGCAAGAGGACGTAACCCAAACATAACAAATTTTACAAACGTTTATTGATAGCTTTGGACAAAAGTCAAAATATTAAATATACACAACCGTGAAATGAATTCAGTTTTGCTTAATCAGTCATATATTAATTTCATAAGTTGTTTAAGAAAAACTTTTGTGTAATTCTTAATTATTTTATTTTAATTTATTCATTTAATATTAGATGAAGTCAATTAAAAACCAGTTTATCAATCTCCGTGCACTTCAACGTTGTGTCTGTGAGTATTTCATAATTTGTCTTTGGTCCAAAATCATCAAAAAACGTTTTTTGTATCTCCTGTAATTTTTTTTATGTGTGGGTTACATCTTTTTTTTTCTCCACAGTCGATATATTATTAGATCGAGAATTCGTAGTTTATTTTCAACAGGTGTTTCCAGTGTAGTTCTTTACTCTAAATGGCAACATTGGTCATAAAATGAATGTATAAAAAATATATACTTCTCATGTATCCACCAGTACCGAGAAATAAATCTTCTGGTATACGTATAAAACAGTAAACTTTTGTTTTATTACTACCCGAGTAATAGAAACGAACTCACAACGTATGCCGCGTAGAGCCCTCTACGAGACACGTAGCTCTCTCAGCCAAATAATATGTAAATGAACTAAAGTCCACGACGGTCGTAGCCGTATCAAAACACACAGCCAATTCTTATTTGACGACTTACCTATGTGTAGTAAAAATTTACGCCGACACCAGAATATATTATGATTTTTTACTAAACACCATTGGAACAGAGTCTAAGATGTTGACTCATATTTTTGCCAATATGAGTGTATAGTTGATAAGAGTTTTTTCCCTAGCGATCAGGCTAGTCTGAGCTCAAGTGCAAGTAAAATCAATATTAAATTGAAGTCGCATTGGTGTTTCTGATGACTTTCAAAAATTTCTCAACAAGTGTATCCCATATGATTTTCTAATTTTAAAATATTTGGCACACTGTCAAATATATGTATGTATATTATTTTTAAAATATCTAAATATCTATTGATATATATATAATATCAAGTGGATCAATTGTATCATATAATAATTGATAAAAATATATTGCTTTGTCGTTTTAGTACAATGAATTTACGATGGTTTCACACTGGAGTAAAAAATACGTAAAAATCCAAATATTATTTCGGTCGTAATTATAATACTGCGTGGTCGTATGGCTTCATACACATCATATTATTAATTATTATGTTTTGATAACTGACAGTTCTTAGATATTCATTTGTTTCTTTCTGGTATCGAAAAAATAATGTATTATGTGAATGTCAAAAGAGGTATCTACAACACGTGACTGCAGCCGCTCCCCTCCATTTAATATGTATTAACATTATTTAACGTTGACGTAATACAGTTGATATTGACTTATGGCAAAAGCACTCAATAATTATGTTAATAATCGAATAAAAGATCTGCATCATGCCCAGATATCACTATTAGTCATCAAGTTAAGTGCAAGTAAAGACTTATAAAGTTGATAATTTCTATGTAAACAGATAAGCTGTACAGTGTTAAAAAAGTCATTATAACAAAAATATGTATGAGAAAATTTGGCAGTGCATCGTTTGAAACGGTAGACAGACAGTTAACTGTTTCAGACGTTTTGATAATAATGATTTAGTATTCGTTCACAATTTTGCTAGAGGTAATATAAATATCTTACACAGGTTTAATGTTTAAATTACCTCGAGTCATAACTCAGTTAAGTCTGTTGAAAGAAGATGCAGATTGTACGTAAAACGTTTATAAAATATAATGCATTTTTATAAAATTAATTATGAGAGCTTTTTGGTTTTTGAAGGTTTTTTTTTTATAATTTAATTTATAGAATCAAAAAAATTGCGGAAACTTTTAATGCAGTAGAAAGTTTTAAAATTTTATATAATTTTGATTTATTTTACTCAATATGATTTACTCAAATACTTGCTAAACAAAGTCAATATTTACCAATATGAGAAAGAAAGACGTAACAAATCTAATTTAACGAAAACCTGACATTTGATATTTGACAACAATGTCAGCGTTCAAATTAAGAATTTGGGTTATCATAAATGTATTCTATAGAAGTCGAGATTATTCGAGCATTTTTTTGTGATTCTCATTGCAGTTTACTGTTCATATTGAAGAATATGTGTATATCAACACTAGCGGCCAAATGGCTTCTCTAAGATTCTCCGTCAGCTGCCAATCTTTTTGATATACACGTCAGCATTCTTAAGATGCGCAAAAACACCATAAAGATAGTACCCGGCGGTAGGAAGAAGAGGTAAGCAGGGTTGAAGCTCACAGGAGGTATTCACGGCACGTGACTCAGCCAGTTCCGACGTAACATATTTGTATGTCCGATGACGTAACAGGACCCTACTAATTTCCACGTAAATTTTACTATTGAAAATTAGATTGACTTTAGAAACTCGATTTAGGCAGAATGGGAAGATCTAATCTCTTATCGTTTACTATTGTATAATACTCAAAACGCGGAACGCGTTGACGATACATTTGGACGCTACTTCTATATTTGCCCTCGCATATACATGATTAACCGAAGGAAACTTCACGAGTAAAATAGTAAAAGACTAGAATGAAAATAGACGTTCAATAGACTAAAATAAATACCTAAAAATAAACTAACTGTTTGGTTATTTATACTTCTCGGTTAACCAGGCCGCGCGTGTTATTCTTTTGAGCAACAGAAACTCGAGTCAGTTAAATTACTGGTGATACTTACTAACGCCGAAAGTCAAAACTTCAGTTAAAAATTGCATAGAAACATGCAAAGTTTTTTTAAATTAAAGTCTTAGTCAAAGTGTAAAAATAATTCTACTTTATTCGCTAGTACGATTGAGTTGGCTTGTAGGAAGCGGTACCTTGCATTGCAATACTTAATATCGCTAATTTAACAATAAATATGCTAGCTGCCAGGTACTGCTTCCCTACGGTGCCAGGAATCATCATTTCGTTTAGATGATTATATGTTATTGTGATCATAGTCAAACTGGATACTGCTGCTTTTGGTGCTGGACATTGATGTCACTATGAGAAGAATGGTAACTGATTCACAGTGGCGGTTCCTGACCTAAAATCTTGGGTGGGCTAGAGAAAAGCATATTTCCACTTCACCTTATACATTAATCTACAAGCAAATTAACAAATACTACGACACTACTGCAATGCATAAATTATTATATAATAAAATCAATGCTAATGTAACTAAGAAATAATAGAATAATAACACGGAATCCTTAAATTCGTCTCTTTTAAAGTGAAATAACAAGTACCTACTAAAAGCAGTATAGAACTGTCACTTGCTGTCACTGAAAGTCAATACCTGTCACTTTCATACAATACAACGATATTGGTTTTGTGTTTCAATGCATAAGTATGCGTAATGGGCTAAATCAGTTCAGCCCCCAACGATCAACAGAAGCTTGACAGTTTGAAACACTATCGTGTGTATTAGGTGACGTTTCCGTACATACAAATACAAAAAAAATCTAATCGTGCTTGATTGCGCCCCAGTGTAATGAAATATTGTCTGTGGTTGCGGGCTTAATATCGCTAGCCCTTGAGTGGTGTTGCCAGTGACGTAACGTTCCTGTTCCCTGTGAAGTATTTATAGGGTTATTGTTTTTTTATGCTGGCTCAGTTTAAAATTGTAATACAAAACACAATCGAGAATATGATTGTAGGTAGACGTAACATTGTCTTATATTGACTGAGGAAAATTAAAACAAAGATATTATATTCATTTGGGAAAGGTTAGTTACGCTTATAAATGTATTTATTTTGTTCAGCGGCCGAATTGCTGTTCATTTTTATTCAGTCATCTAATGTTTTGGGTGAAAAATGCAGGTCGGGCTTAGCCCACCTAGCCCAGTACCTAGAACCGCCACTGCTGATTCATACCTTCATGTAGCCGCCGTGTCATGAAGGGCATAAGTTGTTTTACCTGTAGAATTTAGCCGTTCTTTAGTGCATACGCCTTTAAGTAATTTAACGTGACATCTGTGTTGTCGTAAATACAATGCAAACTATTATATTGAAACTGTATTGTTATTCCTGACATAAACCCGCAATAAACAATAATATAAATGTCAGGAATAATAAAATATAATATTAAATACGAAAATTCCTTACAAATTTTGTCTGTCGTAAACTAATTTTCACGGCTAAACAGATAGAACGGAAAATCATTATTTTCATTTAAAAAACTAAAAAAATGTCTCAACCTCACAAAGAAATCATCAAAAATACGCGTTGTTACAAAAATACCCAATACCTTGAATCTATTCCCTATGAAAATATTGTAGGCAATATGTTTTTCTGATTCAATTCAACCAAGGAGCATACTATTCAAGTCATACTTATTTCGCTAGCTATATTTTATATGCGTTATTTTTTTCCTTTGGCCGTCATTCACCTTTGTTGGCAGATTATCAAACTTATCCGATACTCAAGGTTCGGTATTGTCAAATTTATTTCTTGTTCACACTAACTATTCATATTTTCGCAAGAATTTCGTGATGTCATAATGTTTCTATTTTGGCTAATGGGTCTGTGACTTAAATTTTTATCGGTGACGTTATTCTTATATATTAGATTGTCTTTGCTTACTTTGCGGGAAACTTTTTAGATGTAAAAAAAAAAATAACAAAAATTACAAAATATTTTTTTTTATGTGATAAGTGAATTCACCAAATTAAGATATTACTCACAAATTTTATTGACAAAAATGATTGAGCGAAAATATAACTCTTTTATTAGCTAAAGCAAAATCACGCGATAAAAATATAAATTATTTAAAAATCTCTTAAAATAAAAATAATACATACATAGTGTTTGTCGCAGAATTTATCAATTTAGAGTACTGGTCGAGTTTGATTAAGGAAGCCACTGCCTATTCCGGGCTTTAATGCAATGATTACAGTGATTAGAAAATCTTAATCTTAATATGTCATAGGTTAGCCCCAATAAAAAAACACGAATGGGTGTTCTTAACTATTTTAGGTGGCCGGACAAAATATGTAGAAATGTATAGAAAATTTAAATTTTTAAGTTTAATCTTAATATGGATGTTGACAAACAGTATTATATTTCAAAATAAGAAACGACGTAACTATTTTATGAATGACAATTCTGGCAATTTTTTTCATCGCGACGTTTTAGCCAGCCATAAAAAGAACTGTCAAAAAGAACGTATTGAGTATTGACATATCGTAGATATTTTTTACGCTCGTATTAGTCTGTCTGCGTATACCTTTGGGATGATTGACCTGCTAACGACCGTGATACTGTAACCGCCCTCATAAATTCACGTCACAGCATTCTCGCGACAAATCAAACGTGTTAATTAAACCATATGTCTGTTGATTAGCGAGATTTATCAACAAACAAAACTACAATTTAATGTTATGTAAACAACGTAAATGTTTTGATTGCTCATGCTGGCTGGAAAATGTATGTAATTATATATATAGTCTACCCATGACATTGCTATAATTTTCATTGCTAAACGCTTGTAACCATAAACTAGACAAGTTAAATAGTGATCAATATTCGATTGGATAAAACCATTATTAACTTTTTTCGTTCCAATAACTTAGCATGTTTGCGTAAGTGAGTAAAATTAATGATTCTACAATATCGTAGGAAATGTATATCAGCTAAATAATATTCCATGTCTTTTATCTTCGTTAATGGTCATTCACTAGATGGTAGAGGATGGGTACCTGGCATCCCGACGAGATGAAATCAGCTTTTACAGAATACTGTCTTTCCTGTGAGCAAAATGGACAAATAATTTAGTAATTTAAATGCATTTTTTTCATATAAAACATAATTAAGGCTCAGCCATAATTTAAAAGTTGAAGCTTAAAAAGATTTTTTTAGCTGCTAAAATAATATTAGCACAACCAAATTAGCTCCACCTCTATTATATTACTAGCTGGCCCGACGAACTTCGTACCGCCTCAGAATCAATAAATGTTGTGTTGGCTTAATTAAATTCAGTTGAATGAATACTCAAAATGAATTAAGTTCAATAATTGTTCAAAATTCAAAATGAAAAGTATTTAAATTACATTGATGTTATTCACGTGGTACAGTCGATAGATTTAAAGTAATGCAGTAGATCAACGATTTGATTTTGAATTGTGAAGTTTAAATGATCCATTTGTTTTTTCTTAGCCCCAAGAATTGCTCGTTCACTCGACCAATTGCGATTTTTGTGATTAGATGTTTGGGAACATTTTGTTGATGAAGCCGTCCTTCGTTGAGACGAAATTGCAAAAATTCGGTGGAATCGAAATCAATCCGTTCGATTCGTCAACAGGAACACGGCCGTTACAGATAGTCAGCAAATGCTTGGAGAAATCTGCGGCAGATGGTCGTTTAGAAATACAACTCGCATGTTTGTCGTTAGCTGAAGTTTCTTCAGATAGCGCCACAGAGTCGATGTTTTAAGGCAAGCGTTTATTTCATCGGCATCGGTCGATCTTGAAATGACTGGTAGTATTTGGCGAAAATCGCCAGATAGTAGAATCATTGCGCCTCCAAAACATTTTGAGTCATTGCGCTGATCTTTCATAGTTCAGTTGAGTGCTTCCAATGCGGAGGAAAAATAAGCCACCATTTCCCTCATCAATTGCCTTCATTAAAGTATCGTACACTTTCTGTTGGGGGTTCAACAAAGGTACATTCGTTCGAAGTGATTGGTTCAATGCATCTCGATCATATTCATGTTTACGTTCCGATTCTCGATTGTAAGCGTCGTTCATTCTTTGATCTGGCGACGCATCATGCAGCGCATGAGGTAACACATATCTTCGATCAAAAGCAACGCCTGGTTATGTATCTCCTCATTCACCTCGAGATCGGGATTCCCTGAACTGACGCGAATTTGGTGTAAAGTGTCTTCGGACATGTCATTCTTGTACTTGTTCCACAGTTCTCGTAGATTCAATGGGAAGCATATCAAAATAATGATAGCAAATAATGTGCGTATCTGACTTGGAGATGCAGAAACAATTGCTTCAGCGATTGTCATGTCCCAATGAGTATAGTTTTTAAGCAAATTGAGCTATTGACATGCAGCACAAAATGTTGGGCATACTACGCCATTGACAGTTCGAAGTGATTCAATGATGTCGACCCGAAGGGAATTATTGGTTTTTTTTTTCAGATTTTTCATGTTCACAGAACTGAAAGACTCTTAGAAAACCATTCTGAGAACTCTTACGAATTGGTTTAGAAGTACTTGGCATAGCTAGTACCTCTTTATTTCACTGTATTTTAAATAATAAAATTACATCTTCACAATGTTGACAAACGACTACTTTGTTTGACAGTAACTGTCAAACAAAGGCCGTTGCTAAGGAATGTGTTGGTCTAGGATAAATTTGTTCTCAATGCATGTCACCAACATAGTGACAGGGATCTTTTCAAAATTATTCAAATAATACTTTTTTATAATTATACTAAAGTTCATTCTAAATTTTCATATTTTTATATTACGAAATGATATAAATTCTCAACATAACAAAAAACGCAACATTTTCCAAATCTTCAATATTATATTTATGAGATTATCTTACATTAGAAAAAAAAAAAAATTTTTTTTGTTTAATGTTCCACACATGGTATGGTTGTTTTCTAACAATAAAATTAGTGATCAGAGTTTGTTCAGATTTTCTTTTTCGATAATTAATTGGTTATGCAGTTTGTTATACCCAGGGATTTTTTTACCCTGTAACGCGGCGGAACGGCGTTCCGGCACCTTTTTTTCTCGAAATTTTAATAAATGTTTAATTTTATTTTTTCTATTTTTAAATATGTATATTTTGTTTTATTTTCTAAGCATTATATGAAAAGCCATCATTAATTCTATCAAAATGATATTCGAATATATAATAAATAATATACCTTCTTAGAAAATGCTCGAAAAAAGTGCGTTCCGGCACCAACAAAAAAAAGCACTGGTTATACCCATATATAATTTTTTTAAAGTTATCGTTGAAACTTGAATGCGCGATCAGAATTTTAATCATTTAGAAAGAAATGATCTTCTAATTTACTGAAAAGTCGGAGACCTTCTTCAATTATTTTCGCAGTGAATGATCGCAGAATTTCTTTCAGTTCGTCATTGTTTTCTGGTTTTTTGTCAATAATTAAATTTAAACTATTGACATCTTTGTCACTTATAGCTTTATCTGTAAGTAATTCGTCGATATAATTTTCGCTAAAGGTATCAAGCTTTTCTTCGCCAAGCTCGTGTGCTAAAGTAATCATTTCAGCTGATATTACCGATGTTTCAATGGTTTTATCGACTGTAACACACCTAAGTAGGTGGCCTTAATTTAGCGATGGCAGGTGCAACATGATTTAAACAGTCCGAAATCGTATTTTTTTCAAATGTCGGTTGTATTTATGATTCTCTCTATTCTATCAAAAATACAACGATATATGCTCTCGATGTAATATTTAACATTTTTATATATCGTAAAATATGGTACATTTAAAAAAATGCATTTCTAAAAAACCGCATTACTTTGAAATTGCATAAAAACAGGATTGACTTGTATATGGGGATCAAAAATAAAACAATGATTTGATAGTATTCAATAACAATATAATATACATGAAAAGTATACTGATTTTTTTTTACATACTTTCTGATTTTATCGACTTTCATTCGTCTTTTCACATTTCAGTATATATTTAAACGACGGTGATGTACATGAGACATAAATTCCTAAAAGTTTTTTTTTTAAATGGATATTGAAGATTTAGTTTCGAAATTCTGACACGTTCGTCCAAGTTCGTCGGTACATCTCTAATTCAAAGTATGAAACAAATGAATTTTACAACCAACGCCACCTAGTGTATTAAGCGTAAACTGCATACGTCATTTTCCGCGTTCGATTCGAAAAATTTAAAAAAACGGATTGTACTGAGATATTTATTTTCTTTATAATTTCTTTTCCGTAATATTTTTCCGATGTTTTAATGCTTATTCTGCTATTCTAGGTCCATACGAATTTAATAAAGCAAAGATCATTGAAATCCGTTCTCTAATTCTCGAGATATACGTGGTGTAAATAACCCCACTTTGTTTTATATATATAGATATGTGTTGTAAACGAAATACTGATATTTAAATATCTCTGCTTTGTGTGTAAATATGAATCGAGATTTATTTCATCAATGTGGTTTTTCAATTACAAAAATCAAGAAATCATTAAATTAATTTAATTATTTTTTTTAAATATATTTGACATTATATAATTTACCTCCGAGATCAAAAGAAAAATTTAGGTTTAAACATTTGTAAGAAATTTTAATAACCTTCATTTTCTTTTTTTTATCAGTCGTTCTTTTTTCAACGAGTAAACACTAGACAAATTTAAAACTATGTACAAGACATCACTGGAAACAATCAATTAATTGGTTTGCCATTGATTGAATGAGTTTTTATTCAGTGTGTACCGAGCGATCGAACAACAAATGTTGAATTAATGATTCACCATTTTCATTTCGACATTTTCCTTTGATTAAAACCTACCTAATTGATTGAACGTGCATACAGTGTTGGAAATTATGTTATCACTCAAGCGTTTTGGTGAAACAATAACGATAAGGTTAATACGGCAGTATACAAATATACATCTAAAGCCATGCCATGCACCCTAAAACCTCCAGCCAGAAATTGACAAGTCGCCAGCTGCAGTTTTTGCGGATTTTGTGGCAGGATTTAACATAAATGACACATTATTTAAATATTAGCTGTGTTCAGTTTATCAATAACAATGACTGATTATTTTTATGATAAAAATCTTAATGGATTTATTGTTATCATATACATTTTGTCAAAGTTTTCCCGTGTTTGATATCATTTATGATAATTCTGAGAATCAATATAATGATTACAAATATCAGAAGTACTTATATCGATCCAAAATAAATCTATTATTTACAAGTTTGTAAAATAAAAATAATTGTTGACAGTTTTCGGAACCGAATGATTTATTGATAATATTATGTTTTAATTTGATAACATGCGCTTGTTCATGGAGCATATATACATCACATATTACATATTTTAGCAGAACTAGTTTTAAATTAATCGTATGTCTTAAAATTGCTATGGTCTATTGATAATGTGTTATGTTTCTGTACTGACTGTGCTTCGTTCGAGTATCGAAATTGAAAACTTGTATGTTATTTTTTTGGTGAGCATTAAATTAAATGGAACGAAATATGACAAATTGCTTTAGCAATATTTTATTTATAATGATACATTACTCAAACAATCTTCACAGTACTTGTATATTATTTTTTGACTCTACAAATACAGGTTTTTAGGGCGAAAGCTAATTATACGTAACACGGGACTACCGGTCTATGTAAACATAGAACGTTTCAAAAAATATATGTTTACAATATATACCGTATTAGTGATAAATTCGTTTAATTTGTTCGGCACTCCCGTGCCAAGGATAACAATTAATTTAGCTTTCAGTGTCTTTAGGGAATGTACACCCAATTTACAAAATAAATTCATTTTCAAGTTAATTAGCCCGTAATTAATTTGCGGCAGAGTAATTAACCTTTTACAAAAAAATATTAGAAAATACTTGTATTGTGTGATGTAGGTATATTTCATAATTTAAATCACATATGTGCAACCTCCGACCCGCAGAGCCATTTTGTCCGGCCCTGACTACCAAATCGGTAAGCTAAAAAAAAAAAAAAACGAGGCTAGCAACGTTAATAATTTGGTCCGGCCCTTGACTTGGAGTCTGAATGATAATTTGGCCCCAGGCCTAGGAAAGGTTACCCATACCTGATTTAAATAATACATAATATTATGAAAAGTAAATAGTTAGTTCTGTAGTCGATATTCCAAAACTTTTGGTCGTTTGTTTATTCATTTCATTCATGCCGGTTTTTGCTAAATTACGTGGACCGCAGCGTATTAATAGTAATACATAACTATATCAAATACTATACATGCTATAGTGACAAAATATAAATGTAAATTCAAAAAAATTAAATGCATCTAAAATATTCGTTCGTTGGCGTTTGCAAACAATACCAGATGTTTGAAAAAACTATGATTGTTTTGGACCACTGATAAAATTGAACGGTCTGCGGGTTGAGTATCGCTGGCTCTAGACACTAGCTTTAGGTAATGTTAGAAGGTACTAACTTAGTATGGTATAACTGAATCAAGAAAATATTATTTACGCTGGTTCAACAAGATTTTTTTAAATCAGGAAGTTTTTTACTGTATATAAGCTAAACTTTACTGAGAAAACTTGATAAAGGAATGTCATATAAAGCAGTGCTCCGCAACCGCTGTGCCACGATACACTGGTGTGCCGCGGGGAAATGCTAAATGTGCTGCAGCGCATTACTTTATCAAAGAAAACATCAAACAATGATCAAATCAGAGTTACCTAGTTGTAGTACTGAGCTGGCAATATATATTACACAATTGAGAACGATGTTTAATGTTATTTTTGCATATAACCTTATGTATGTACACATATATGCATATTTGAAGTGAAAAGTGGAAATCTGGAGAAAATTTTGGTATGCCGTGGGAGAGAAAAGGTTACGGAGCACTGATATAAAGTGTAATACAAATTAAGTTATTACGCATTAATTTATAGAAAAGTATTAAAAAAAACTTATTATTATTATAGTTTGACCATATCTGCTCCCAATGTGTAGCATATGGACATCTAATAGAGAATTTTCTACAAAAAATTACTTGTTACTTGCTCAACCGTTTTGACCTTTCTCTTTCGAAGACAATAAAAATAAAAGGATAGGGATAGTACAGGGATTGTAGTTAACTAATCGCTCTGACTACCTTATGTTTTCAAAACCAAATAAATTATGAAATCACATACATTCATGCCATCAAATAAGAATACATACATCGATTAAAAAATATATTTTTGAAACTCCGCAACTGAATCATATACCCCCGTCTATATTATAGTTTCTACCCTTCAAAAACAATAATGTATCCCTACACATTTCATAATTTGTGGATAGCGTAATGAATCTAAGACATTTCGCAGTGCGGTGCGTGGTGGGGCGTGCCGCAGGACACAGTCTGTGTTTTCATATTGATTTTTAAACTACGCCTAAGCGGAAAATTTTACGGATTCAAACTCGAGTATCGTGCCGGCCGCCACTGTATTATTACTCGGCAAAAAACCGTTTGACATGCATTTATGCAATTGAGTTATATTTTTAAAATACGCATGCAATCTTTTTTGCAACACAGAATGTACAGCGTGTTTTGCTAAGGATTCACGTCATTTATTACTAAAGAAAAATATTTGTCCCATATTATTTAATCGTTTTGACATCTTTCTAATGTTCTACTGTTTATATAATAGTATGTAGATACAATAGCTTTTACTGATGTTCCGGTGTTAGGGGGACATTAATAATGTAAACCATTGTAACAGATTCTTAAATGTTGTCATATATTCGATATTCTTAATCATTAATTTTAATAATATCACTTTATGTATTTATATATATATATTTTTTTAACAAGTGATTGATTTTTAGAACAACAAATATATACCGACATTTAAGAATCATATCTGTAACACTTATACAAAAATTGGCTACGTATAGAGTCGTTTAAAAATGGATCCAGAAAATCCGTTTTTCAAAAAAAGGTTTTTTGCCGACAAAACATCACACGAACATACACAAATGATTTGTAACTAATTTTGATGAACTTTGTATATTTTGCTTAGATAATAAATAAAAAAGCGAAAAATACATCTGATAGTTAAAAGCGGGCGTATCCAATCCCTGATCGAAAACAAAAATAAATGTGACCTCAAAATTCATCAATGCTTGGTTATATTTTCGACTTCATAAAGTCAAAACGACACCTATTATTTATAGCATATATGGTCAACATCCCGGTCGAATCGAATTTTACTGATTTTGGTAACGAACAAAGATAACAAACAAAAACTGCAAAAATTCACTTCAATTATTTTCAAACAATACCAACAACGTCATTTTTTTATTTCTCCGTAGTTCTAGTATAAGGCTTATCTTCACCCTTTGTAGTCACGTATACATTGTATAACAATATATTTTATCGTTTATTA
Organism: Himalopsyche anomala; assembly: GCA_031772345.1. NCBI lineage: Eukaryota > Metazoa > Arthropoda > Insecta > Trichoptera > Rhyacophilidae > Himalopsyche > Himalopsyche anomala. The sequence goes on from CM062824.1 coordinate 27,802,642, forward strand.
TTTATAAATAAATGAAATATGACGTAGCAAGATATTGCATTTAATATTCTTCACAATAAATTTAGTGCAGCTCTGGACTGGAAAGAGAATAGTTATTTGCACCCAGAACTAGAAAAGGTTGCCTAGGCCTGGTTTTAAGTGTAACAACAAGATTGGTCTCCGGTCTTTATAATAGTATTAATTATTTGAATAAGCCATTTACAACATTTTTAATAAAGAAACAAATCCATTCGTACATCAAATATTGAGTAAAAATCTTTTGATATGCCAAAATTCAACGTTGGCGGAAGCTCTGTCAATCTTATCTCTCTATAACTATTATTATAAACCGTATCTAATAAGCCTGGCTTTGAGACTGCCTTTTGTTATCGTAATAAGAATGATAGATTGTCCCAGCTCTGATTATCTATAACATTGTTGTTATCTTTTGGTTTTTTTGTGAAACAATATATTACATACATTACATATTCGTATAGTTTATTTCAATGATGATAACCGTAATTGTGACTATCACAAAATGTCTACGGAGACATGTATTTTCAGAATATGTACACGGGTACATATTCTGAAAATATAATTTATGAGTAATCGAGACAAAGCTTTACGAAATAAAAATTTAACTTACCCACATTTTATACACCATTTTTGATTTTCATTAGGTTTTGTATATATGCTGCATATATATCCCACATATAACAAATTTTACAGGTGACACAAAAAACGTTTTTTGATGATTTTAGGCCAAAGGAAAATTATGAAATATATACATTTTTTAAGGGCACGGAAACTAATAAACTTGCTTTTAATTGACCCAATATAATATTAATTTGATAAGTTGTTCAAGAAAAACCTTTTTAAAGTCTTTTTTTCGGGTTATAGCATGTATCAAGTTGTATACATTGTGATGATCTAAAAAAAAATACAAAATGAATGTCAGATATAGATTGCAGTCTCAAGAGAAGAAATATTTGAGAGAAATAACTAATAACCAGAATCAATAACTAATAACCAGAACCAGAATAATTAGAATCACTTTTAATGTAATTGGTATTTTCTTTTCAATGCCAATTGTTGTTTATAACTGTTCATTTTTGTATAAATAGCATTTTTAAATTATATTTCTTATCAGTTGACGATGCTCGTAATGAGCGAAACCGGTCCTGACATATTAAATAAAGTGGAATGAAGTACAAAGGAATATTGTGTTTTTACTAACTAATAACCAAGCCAAAAAATGTTTTGTTTAATTTCGTTCATATTAGGTAAAACCAATCAAAAATTTGTTATTGTTTTAGCACTGAAACTTCTTCAGAAGTTTGCCCTGATAATGAAATTCTGTCACAATGTCTTAAGTGATTATATAATGAATGAGATATCAAAGTTGCTTCTTATTTTTGATTTTCGGGATGAATATGAAACCGATTGTAAATTTATAACTAGTCACAATTAATTAAGTAGATCGATATAACCTGACTAATTAAAACATTATATATATACAGTACTAATTATACGTGTATCTTTATTTTATAACTGATTGTTTCATAAAAATACAACAGTACTGTGTATTGTATTGAGTATTTGTTAATCTATTATATTTTCATTTTACACTAAGAACATATTTACTGCACGAAAAATCCAAAGATTTTTACATAAATTAAGTATTTATGCTAACACATTTACAGGTATGATTTTCATGATTTATCTGTCGCATGCCAACGAAGCAACAATGAAAACATTATCATTATATTTTCGGAAACGGCTGTACAAAAATCTGCATGTTTGCATATATTATCTTATCTAACAAAAGTGTAAATAAAACATAGCTTGAAGTGGATTATATATCTATATATGTCAAAAACAAAATAAAAAATGAATAACCGACAAAAGTTATTGAGGTTAGGGTGTTTATTTTTAATATGTATGTATTTTATTTAACCCAGTAGCCACTATGTTCTTCATATTACGCGGGATAAATACGCATGACTCCAGTGCTACGCACATTAGGTGATGATAAAACATGTGTATTTTATATGAGTGCACAAAAGGTGTAAAGTATAAAAAAAGTTTAATTATCGATAAATGACGTATTGATGCTGCGTTTAAAAAATACGAGACTATTGTAAAAAAGAGCGCAGACCTGAATATAAGGATTGTCTTGTAGAAAACAAATAGAAAAAGGAAGCCTTCTGCAAGTAGTGGCTCAATATATATTACTTAAATTTAGTACCATACAATAATACTGGTACCTAGGTATTTCCATCAAGCATTCTCGACTACCTGGGTGACAAAAAAGTGGGGTAATTTATCCATTTTACTTCCAAGTAGCACGACTTTTGAATGTATCAACCATGTTATGAATTCTTACAAGCCGACTGACACACATTTTTGAAGTTTGGGTGTATACATGATAATGTTTGGACCAAATAAATTACAGAATATTTGTAAATAAATTACAATATCCACAAACTTCATACTAATTATTATAATGTTTCAGTCAGTTGATGTTTAAACAAGCGTCAAAAAAACCTAACCTTACCTTGTACTCTCTCAATATAGATATAGAAAATAGACTCATAATAAAGTGCATCTCGACAGAAGTTTTTAATTTTCAGATTTTTATACGAGAACTACTCGTTCTCAGTCAAATTACTTATTTTTCGAAGAGAGTACTGATAGAAGAATGGGTTAGGACGGAACTTGTGGTCTACTAATCTCTTTCGCTACGTCCCGGTTTCAGGATCGCGTGAATGTAATATTAATTTCTGATATAACTTCGTACATAAATCCATAAATGGATTGAACAATTAATCCACGAAACTATCCATAATCCTACAACGTTCGACCACGGATTCGACTTTTAGGATTATCTTCAATTTTTCTAAGGTCGCCAACAAAATTATCTGAAAAAGGAAACTGGTATTTTAATATATAAATAATGTTTTCTTTGTGATGCTTAGGATCTGCTGCATTCAACTCGTTGAAAACGCAACTATCACAGTGCGTTTGTTTATTTTATATGGAAGTCGTGTAAAACTAAATTGCGGATTACACAATAGAATGTGTACAGATCAGTGTGCTCTGAAACGGCGTGCGTGTGACAGCGATAGTTCGGTGGGATCCATCGTGACTTGTGCCAACAGATCGATATGGGAGGAAAACCGATTGGGTGGCGATGACCGGAGTGGCGTACCCTGACAGGGTCAACAAGAAAGCCATTGACGTCATATTCTAGGTCAATCTATTGTTCTAGCTATGTTTCCTTTGTTATCTTATTGAATATAAGTATTGAATGAAATTTTGTACAATTATGTGCTTGGAGAATAAAACAGAAACAGGGTATATAATCAGGATTTTAAAACTAAGATTAATATAATTCATGAAAAAGTAAATATGTTGTATTAAGCGAAAAGATACCGATTTCTGGTTGATAATAATAACGCAATATAACAGCCATATAAATAATTATGGTGATATCCTATTATAAACCAGGCATGGTCAACCTTTCTTAGTTTTAGGGTAAAGATATTATTATGTCTCCGAAACAAGAGCCAGATCAAATTATTAAATTAAATTATATAATATTAAATGAATATCGGCGTTGGAGTTGATAGTTTCATATAGTTTTTGAGGCTTTCGTTAGATATATGTTGAGATTTTTAAAGGCCAGGCTAAAAGAAGTAGAGGGTCGATGCCAACCCACGGGACGGGGTTGACATATGTAGTTTGCAAAAAAACCTTTACCATTCGCTCCACAAACATTATCAAATGCTGAGCCCTGAAATCACGAAATTCACACGGTTTCCAGATGTCCAAAAATAATATTTGGAACCACCACCATTTTGAACGATCGTTAATGTAAGATATTAATCGTTTTTGTTTAATTTTAATAGCTACATCTACACACCAGACAACATAAAAAAACAGTAATCGATATGTCTACAAATATTATTCGATTAACATTTTAGTATATCTATTAGGTTGGTATAAACATATTTTTTTGTATTTGCCATTTTTGACAAATCAAGATTTTTATAAGGAATGCGGAGTATTTTTGACTTCGTGACAGTCTCGCTCAAATCGGGACGTCTGGCAACCCTGATTATTATACTACGAATGTATAATTTCCTTCTCAACGTATGACTTTAGGGAAATAAAACCAGGATGTAAAGTTCGAATAAAACTAAGTAGTAAATAATGATAGTAACGTATAAAACAAACGAAACCATTTTTTCTTGCCAATATTAAAATGCAGGAAAATGACGGAAAAGAAACTATAAGTAAATAGTCTTTTATTCTAATCACCCATCAATGTGTCAAACGTTATAATGAGATAAGCGCACACTTCTTACGTATCCTGTCGCAGTCTTCGAAGAAGTTCCAGGACCCCACTGGCTAGGCGGCAAGGCGGCTTGGTGGATGGGCGTCCACCAGTCTGGGGGGCGGAGGCACGAGCGGCGCCTGCAATCCTCACAATAGTACATCAACACGCACGGCTATTATGAGAAATTTGCACGAAAATCAACGGACTCACGCCTTTTGTTTACAAAACGTCCGATGACAATTAGAAAATTTCATATTGATAGTTTTTCCGTCATGTTATTTATACCTTTTATACAATACATTTAGTTGGGAAAGATAAATCATGTGTTAAAAAGCATCGAACATGTCCATAGTTTCTCAACCTTTTTGGACCTGTAGCCCTTTTTGAGTCTCATATTTTTCGGTGGCCTCCATACCCATTTTTTATATAATCAAATAAGTTTTTCGAGACAAAAGTGAAAAATCAATTCTTTCAAAAAAATGTTTGTTCGTATACAGGTTTTACCCAGGAATTTACGGATTTCCCAAAACGAAAAGACGTGAGACCTTTTTTTAGCTCTTCCAAGATTTGCCTGTGCCCCCCCCCCCCAAAGCTTTGTTGTAAATCACCTCAAATTATTTTTTCAATTCCATTTGTATAAATGTGCATATTCATTCGAAGTCAACGAATACATGTTGGCATTTTTAAATCTTCGAAAGGTTCACAATATTTATATGTAAATGATAATTGTTATTTTGTCAACTATATCAAATTATGTATTAAAACAAGTGTAGTAAATATCTAAAAAAAATGTTGAGTTTCTTATAACACGTATCCAAAAATTGTACTGTCAGGAACGACATTATAAATAATAAAACTATAATAAAATATAATAGCATCACATCTTTTGAATATTAATATTGGATCATAGTATATTCAATTTTAACATAAATACATATAAAAACGTAAAACTTTTTTCATTTGCGTTTCCTGGGTGGTTGGTTTGGCGCCTCATAAAATAATCTAACGATTGCGTTCAATCGATCAATATCCCTTCTTAGAGAGGACGGGTAAAATATTACGGAAATAAAAAGTGGTCGCTACAAATAGGCTTGGATTTATTTGATTAATTTATGAATATTTTGGACCTGTAATTTATACAAGTTGTCAGTAATATATCAAAACGGTCAGGAAGTATTATAAATGATCAGTACCCACTGTTCGTGTGTATGTGGTCAGTAAGTTAAGTAAAAAACAGACATAACCAGTGTCGTAGAGACAATTAATTTCGTCATCCCATGTAAATCGTGATACCATCGTCTATAAACCTTCGGGTTTGACTATTAAGGTTTTAAAAGTACTCGATGTTTTTACCATGATTATTTTTCAAAAGCCACGCAGAATATAATTAATAAGAATATGTATACAAAGTTATAGCGTATATAACTGGATACCCAACATAGCGCCCCTACATATTCGGCGCCCTCGGTACATGTCGCGGTTGCTGACCATATCATTACGAGACTGGTTTAATCTAAACTTACTTAACTGAGACTTTACTGTATTTGATGAATATTCACAAACTATGTATGCAGTAAGATACTGACCGAACAATTAGTTGTCATAAACAAACTGTAATGCAATCATTTAAGTAGTTGAGGAAGCAGTGCCGGCGCCAGACATTTGGCTGCCCCAGGCAAGATTGTATGTTTCCGCTCTATTTATAAAATTCCGTGCTTAGGCATTTGGCCGCCTCTCCAGATTTACCGCTATAGACGCTTGCCTGCTTCGCTTTTACGTAGCGCTGACACTGTGAGGAAGTATTAAAAACAATATAGAGACAATTTAAAAATCTTTTATATACTTATGTTAACAAATATTTAAGATGTTTAGTAAATAAACCTCATGTAAGAAACTAAAGATACTAGTAATTAGTACATTTAAATTCAGTTGTGATTCTCTTAATATTATGATTCTTTGCTAGAAGTTTTAATGTGTGTATTCTTTGTTAAAAATAATAATGTGGTTTGCTTTCAGAATCACTGACAAAACAATATGATTTAGAAATGCCTTTTAACACCTCATCTCTGATTGAAAATACACTTCATTAATATCATTCTTAAAATGGAACATATCTATTTCTCGTGTGTTAATCTGATTAGGTACTAATTTAGATTCATGCAAAGAAGTGCATTGTTCGAGGCCAGAAGTAAAATTTTAATTTACAAAAACGGAATTCAAGATGTTCCAAAAGTAATTTAATTATCAAATGAGAACGTAACGTTTTGAGTTATGTTCATTTGTAATGTTTTCTATTTAGGAATAATTAGCTCTCGTTGGATATTCTATTAGACCCTTTAAATATCTATTCAAAGTCATCGTACTCTTTTAAAACACCAATTTAAAAAGTGTTATGCTACAAATTATACAGCCTAATGTTTATGTGAATTCGTTTCCATGGTTGTTATATTTGTTTTGACATTCGTAATTAAAATTAACGTAGTGTTCATATTTTAATGCTAGCATTAAAGTAAATTATTTTTATATACATACTATTTGATTACTAAAGTGTGATTAGTATCGAATCGATACTAGCAAATAATGAATTGTGCTCAAAATAATATTGATACTCATCGAAGTAATATTATAAAAACGCATTTTAAAAATAGAAAAAATATAAAAGTATCCGACGTTCTATTTCGATAGGAATAAATTGAACTGCCTTATACGTCACTATAAAGAACCTAAAATAGTTTTAGTGGTTTTGCAAATAATAATATTACTGTCGAATCATATCACGCAAGGTTTGGGCCTAGGTCAACAATTCTAAATCAGTAGAATCATTGTTGTTTTAAACAACGCCAATAAAACTGCGCGCGAAAGGAAAAAGGGCTTAAATTTTAAATCGTTTCGGGAGAGCCAAAATAAGATTTGCATTGATATGAATTTATATGTAAAATGTGATGTTTTAACGTGAAATTTTCTAATTCAGCCACGATGATGAACGTAGTACACATATATCGACTGAAGTAAAGCAAAAAGACGTAACCAACACATAAAAAAAATTACAAGCGACTTTGAGCAAAATGCAAATTATGAAATATACACAACGTTGAACTGCACGAAGACTTATAAACTAGTGTTTTGTTGACTTAAACCAATATTGAATAATAAATTGTTCTAGAAAAACCTTTTTTTAAGAGCCTTTTCTTGGTCGCAATTTTTACATGTCCTTTTTTCAAACTTAAAAGCTAAATTAAGATACTAATTTGGCTTTTGCAACTTACATTCTTTTGATAGAACGTGTATAAAGTTGTGTACATTGTGATTATACAAAAAGATATGGGGTTAGGTCTGTTTGCTTTTATGCAGTCGAATGTATTGTAGTTATAATGGCATATTAAACTCATTTTTAAATATTAAACGTTAATGTCTTTTTACTTTACCGCACAGATAAAATAAGTTCTTACGGATCATCACAAAAAAGTTATTTTTACGATGAGTGGTTGTTAGTAGCCGTTTAAGCGCATTTTTCGGAAAGGGTGAGGATACAAGGACGACCAATAAAAAGATTTGTCGCTACCTTATCGATTTATATGAATGCCGTGTAAAATGTTAAGTGGAGTTTTTGATATCTTAATTTAAATACAAAAACTTGCGTATGAATCTAATATTTTGATTGAAAAGAAAGGTTAAGCTACTGTCATACAAACTGCTAAACATTTTTTTGTTGAGATTCTTCTTTCAGTTTCAAGGTTACCTTATAAAATGTATGAGTGAAAAACATGGTTTGACATCCGTAGGTATACACTTACATTGATTGATTTAATGCTCAGTTCTAAATTCAAATAGGGCGTCAAAAGCAATGACAGCTTTCTACTATACTAGACCAAACAGCATTTTATGAAAAGAGTTTTTACTTTTCTTATTTTATTATTTTTAAATTCTGTTTATCTATATTTTACTTTTTAAAAAATACAACGGTGCAGTCAGTGCAGACGTATCATATTGTATTTTACTCGCAGATGCTAAAATACGCCTTTCATAATTATTTATTTATACGAAAGAAGACAAGACTTGCATATAAAAAAATCAAAAACACCTGCCAAACGGCGATAAAATATTCAAATGAAATGTACGTTTCATTGTTTCTTTCTCTCTGCTTTTATCTGCATAATGCTTTCTATTTTGAGATCTGTGAGAATTATTTAGTCGAAGTGTGTTTTAAACGAGGATTTTTAGTATCAATAAAATAAAATTATTTCGAAGATGCGAATCGTCTCTCAGCGAAGATATTTTTATATTCTTCTTAAATTTCTGACAGCATTCATATTATGTAAATAAAGTCACGCAGAGGCGCTGCACTTGAAATAAAATTGTGTTGATTCTAAATTGATATCTCTGGTTCTTGTCTATGGTACATATTAAATATATGTGCATTACCTGGCCCGTAACCGAGTGGTTATCGATATTTTCCCCCCATCTGGTAGTGGTCTCATGATTTATAATACTTATTGAATAATAGTTGGTTTTACGTCGATTAATAGATTTCTGTGTGTGATTTCTACATTTCCTCCCAGTGACCTAATTCTAAAAACAGAGCATAGCGAGAGTCTAGTTTAGTTTACCTCATGATGATTTTAATTTAAATATTTTCCTTGTGATATTTTTTAAAAGAGAATTTCCCAACCCAACTTCTTTTCGAAATGTTATCGTTTTATTTTCTGAAATTCTTAAGATTATAAACATACATATCGATACCTTAGTTCCAGAGTGCAACATGTCTGAATTTAACTGTATTGAGTTTAGAATATAAATTATTTCAGAATACATACGTATTTCACTTCCAAAGAGCACCAAAACTAAATTATGCTCCACTAGAATCTAATGCTGCATAATAACGCCTTGGTTGCTCTTTGGAACTGATAGATGTGTGTATTCAGAAATACTTAACTCCGTACTGCCAATTAAGAGTTGTTGCACTCTGGAACTAACTCCATATTTTAATTCAATCGGCCGACACCATTACCAAACGCTTTTTCCTTAATTCTTGTCCTTTAAGCCGGTCATACTTGTCACGAGGGCCGTTGGGCTGATCAATGGGTTACTAAGAGAGGTGGACATATTCAGAAAACACTTTGTGTGTTGTACTTTTTTAGTATTTAAAATTTGTTTTATAATAATGTTATATTTATATTTTTTCAATTCTCTAAAATTACATTTTATTATTATTTTATGTTTTATGCACTGTCAAATGTGTGAATCATTAGCGTCTGCTGCAACGCCAAGTATTATCTTTTTCAGTTTACAATAAATAAAACTTATCTTTCTCAATCTAATTATTCTATCTAAGTAAGGATCTAGTATGAAGTTATTTATATGAATAACCAAAATTTATCGATGAACGATTCCTGTCGAGGTGCTCCATTAAGAGCCAATGTACTACACATTAAGAAAAATGTGTGCAACAGTGAAGCTTTAAAACATTATTTAGCTTTTTGACAAAACATATAAATGATATACGATTAAATTAGTCCATATCTCCGCTCTGGAAGCAGACAGTTTTGTATTATATCATGTAGTTGAAAAAAACGACCAAAAATAGTTTGTATTTAGAAGCGTTAAGTTTACAGGTGTGGTCAAAGTTCACGCTTTAAATACATATTTCAAAATTTGTCACAGAATCAATTTACTTTTTCTTGTTATTGAAAAATAGTAATTTTTCATCCTTGAGTGAAATGTGATTCCAAAAACTTGTTTGTTTTACGACCAGCGACATAATTAGGAATGTGTACTGAACCATGTTTATACAAGGATTTTATTGCCTTGACACAATTGATGAATTGGGGCTGTTTGTACTATTTGGTTTTCCATGTCGTTTTTTTCATGAAGTATTATTTATTTGGGTCAAAAGAAGTGTGCGCTATCTTTTGTATATTTGACTACAACTTTATTTATATTATATGAGGCAAAATTATTAATACTTAAAAATCATTGTCATCCCTTTTTGTTGAATCTGATTAAGCTGTTTTACAAAAAATGATAAAGATGAAGATCCAATATTTGACAGATATTATGTATTTACTTAGTCATGAAGAAGGCCACTCATTAGTATAAATGGAAATGACAAAGACCGGTGATATCACTGAAAAGTGGTAAGTCCAGTGTTGGTGTGATAAAATCAGTAGAGTAAAAATACATCGATGCCTAATTTACACTGGGTTAAGGCCATAATGTTAGAAAATAAAACAATTTTAAAAATCAAACATCGTTCGAGTGATTCGTGACAATACAATTTAACCTTTTTTGTTGTAGGTGATTTAAATTCAAATCTAATATGAAAATGCATTTTAATTACAGAAAGATATGATGTAATATTTTTAAGGTACATGATCATAGCTAAGAAATAGCTAATAACAAAAGTATTTACTAAATAGGATCGTCCATCTACATACAATAAAGAATAAAAGTAAAAAATAAATACATTATGAATCTTTCAATAAGAACGGTTATACCAATTATATGCATTGTCTAAAGTTGAAATCATTATTTGTTAGGAAAGTAGCATTTTAGGTGAAAAAATAATATTGTTTAAATTTATATTGACAACAAATATCACAACATACATTAAATGAGTGAATATTTTTCAAGATATCATTTTTTAAATGAAATAATCTACGTATTATAGGCTTAAGTAAATTTAATTTTCCAGATAACATTTTTTTTGGTTGATGATTAATTGTCTAAGAAATCTAAGAGATAACATCAATTTTTAAAAGATTATTTTTGTATCCATGTCCGCTCTCAATGTCAAATAGTATATGTCAGCCTAATAGCGGTAGCTCAACAGAAACTTTTTTGTACGTGAGTTTTTCGAAGAAAGTAGATGAGATAGAAGGATAGGGCTACAACCAGGGGTGGGCTAGAGGGGGCTCGTAGGGGCTCGGTCATATTTTCAGCTATTTATATGAATGAAATATGATTGTTACATAAAATAAGTATATGTAGTATTCAATAGTGTTAAAAATTATTGCGTATAATTGTATAAGAGTAATAAAATAAATCCACTCCTTTTCCGGAACACAACGAATATCTTTGAGATTCTGCGAACCCCTTGTGTAAGTATTGGCAGCTCACCGCTAGTTAGGAGTATTAAGACATAACTAGTAGTTAACTAATCGCTTTCGTTATGCTTAGGATTTGAAGAGGGAAGGAGGGAATTGAAGACTTAGTGTGAAAATTTAATGCTTATAAATTGATAAATCTCAATATTCTTTCGTCTACTAATGCAAGTAAAAGAAACACCTCGGGCATTTTCAATACTTCCTGTACATGATTTGTATTTAAAAAAAAATACAAATCGAAAGACGTTCAGGGGTTTCAAATATTGAGGGCCTTGGGTAATGGGCATACTTGGGTAATACATTTCTTACTACTTCCGACTAATAAATAATTCTCATATATCATTTTTTGCAGGAAAAAGAATCCAAGAATGCGTATGCGTAAGCATTTGTCTAACACTAATGGCGGTAAACGGATGGTTCCTAATGAAGCACTTTCGACTGGAAGTAGCATCTGGCGTTGCTGCTGCAGCTCTCTGCGGTATCCTGACAGCCGACTTCGCATCAGGCTTGGTCCATTGGGCAGCGGACACATGGGGCGCTGTAGATTTGCCACTCATTGGCAAGGTGAACATTTTATTATTATTTTTGGACGTTTAGGTAATTTATAGTTTCAGCATTTATTCATAGATCTCAAATCTTAACCAACTATGGAAGCTTTATTTAAAAATACCATTGACTTTTCAATATTTAGACATATAATTTAATAAAATAATAATAAACTAAGCTAATTTTATAAATTCAGCAAAATGTAAACATTTCCATCAAAGCCAATATACACGGGAGAGCAAGTGAACACTTTTAATAGTCAATAATGTACATTGTAGTTGAATTATTCACAAACTTAAAAATAATCTCACTTGCACTAATGATGTTATTATTCTCACCCTTTTTCTATTCAACATATTTTAAGGATTAAATATGTACTGTGTATATTGAATATAATATGTTTATAGATAACCCGAAACTTAACCTAACCTAAGTCATTGTATCATTTTTAGTTTGATTATAGCTCGTTATTATGCTATTATAACCTAAGTCTAATGTCATTTCTGTAGTAAGTATTTAGACCAAGAGTTGACAATTATTACCATCTATGATATATTTTTTAAGGTATTCATAAATGTCTACTCAGTTTTTTGGAAGCGTTTTTCACTAACTTTATTTTGTATCGGAAGTCTGACGATGCTTTTAAATACAAAATCATAAATCGATTGAAAGATCAATGAATAAGTTTTCCATTCCGAAATACGTACCCTTAACCGCGTTACAGTGTAAGACAGTGGTTTCTAACCTTTTTGTTACTGCGCCTCCCTTTGAAGAAAAAAATATCTTCGCGGCTTCCCATCCTTTATAAGTAATAAAAACACGTTTTAAAGGGTGAATAAATATTTTAGACTGTTCGCGCCTCCCTTTGCAATAGCCCACGCCTCCCAGGCTGGAAATCGCTGGTGTAAGACGAAAGGCATTGAATCTAGACTATTTGGCAACGATTAATAATGAATTGATGAGATTTTTACCTGCATTTAAGATTTTTGCAAATGAACATAATTGATTCATTGTAAAGTTAACCAGATGTATAGATATAATATAACTTCTACAGATTGTTTAATATTTTATAATGCACGTCAAAAAGCTGATACGCTGTGCTGTGCCTCAATTAATTAATTGGCTCATTTTTATATTTTAATAAAACAATAGAGAATATTTCAATGTTGATGTAAAACTTGTCATTTTGCTAGTATAATTTAACGTATATTTTGTTCTTTGTCAGTGAATCTGATAAACTGGATATCTAAAGGAGTCACGTCGGACAGTATTAAAAAAATATCACACACTCAGTAAAAAGTAAAAGCATTTTTTTTTATTATATAATATAAAATAAACGGATAACTTAATTACTACCTTGACGGCTTGAGTTTTAGTAAGTAAATCAAAAGAAATGGTTAATTATTTTTCGAGGGTAGTCCTTTTGTTTGTTTTAATTTTGTAATTTTGTTTGTTGAATAACAATTTCAAAAAAGTTGGAAGCCACTGAAATATGATAACTAGTATGCTATATTTTTCCAAAAAAGCTTAGTGCGTATACACGACATTGGCGTGCGTGTATAAATTTGAGGAAACTTCTGACGTTAATCAGGCTATAACTAAAATTACTGTGTGATTATCCATAATTTTTATAATCATAATAAAAGTTTCATTTAATTTGTTACTAGAATATCTACTAATATAAAAAACACACGCTTGTATTTTTTAACTAAATAAAAATGCTCATATTGAATTTATTTCAAAATATATTAATTGATTTATCGGCAACATTCTTATCGTGGTGTCTATGTTTTATATGTCACAAATATTTAATTTACAAAATACGTACTGGATTTATAATGGACACATTATTCTACACTGTGAAGGGCTGAAATTTAATTAGTTGTGAAATATTATATAATACAAAAATCATGACAAGCTTGTGGTAAATCATAGTTGTTTTAAAGAACCAATAACCCAAGGATTGAATAGAAATAAAAGATAAAAGCATTTTGTGTTTTTATAGTCACCTTTGACAATAGTTTTATTGTTACAATGTAGGCCCCCTACGTGGAGCATACGGCTTCAAACGGAGCTCATTTCAATGACTTTTTTTAAAAATCGTTACTTTATTTTTCTACTTTTATTTTATTTTTTCGAAAATAGAAAGGGTATAAGAATGCTATGTTAGAAAGTGGTTTGCTTATCGTCCTTGGATAGGATCGCATGGTTGGGAGGTAAATGAAGGCAGTAATATATTCGAGCACAAATTCATAAATCGATATAAAAAATCAATACGTGAAACTGCTTGTTCTGGGATTCGATCCCGCGAGCACCGTTACCGAAAACGACCACTCAGGTCTAGCAGTGGTTTTTTACTATTGTAATAAATAATTTACATTTGCTTACGACAAGAAATCAGGGTCAGATTTACCAATAAGCAGTGGCGGATTACCCTATAAGCGCAAGAGGCGCGTGCTTGGGGCCTCCGCATTTTGGGGGCCTCAAAGATAGCATATATTACATAAACCCTTACATTTAAATTTCAGTTTTCAATATTCATTATTATTCTACGAAGAGGTTTGCAGTACTTTTATGTTATTCGAAAAGCAGGACCTCCAAAATTTATTGCTCCTGGGGCCTCCAAAGTGCTTAATTCGCCACTGCCAATTAGCTAACTATGCTAACGCTTAGGGCATCAGAAGCTCATACAATCAAAATCCATAGGAAAACACAATTCATAAAAGTTTTCATCGTCATTTTCAGTCGCCGACAAAGATCTATAAATTGTTCTATTGTATGGTCCGAGCACCAGACGCACGATCCGTTTGCTACTGGTTTATGAATTTATACAATTTTCCTTGAGCCACGCTGAAGAAATATGAAACAGTTACCATTTTTTTTTTTATCTCAAAGATGTTTTCAAACGGATGTTTTGTTTTCGAGTAAACCTTAAATCTAGACGGACCCTAGAATTGGAATAGCCTAAAAGTTCCATTCAAGTGAGCCTACTTCAATTCGGTTATAATGTATAATTATGACATTTCAAAGTAAATAATACTATTTCGCTATAAAAAATCTATTCTACTTTAATAATATTTATGTTTGTACATATTTTACATTCAAACAAACCACGTTTGGTAGATGAAACGGTGTTTGATTCTTAAGTCTTGTGGCGTAGCGCCAAGCGTAGCACGCCTACGCCGTAGACATGCGGAAAAATAAACAACACATTTTGCAGATGTCTGTGAAATGAAAAGTACTTCTTTTTTATTGTATTATAATGTTTAATATGTATTATTAATTGAAAGAAGATATTTTTTATAAGATTGTAGGAAGACATTTGATAATGTCAAATATCCGTTTAATAAAATGTTTTGTAATCTTTTTGATATTTGTATAAATGTGGCATTTATCAATTCACAAAATTAATTTTAAATATTCCGAAAACAGCTATCGCTGGTATAATACTTTTAAAAGTAATGTATGCTAAAATAAAATAAAATTCATTATTATAGCATTGAAATTTAAAAAAGAAAACTTGTTAACTTAATAACATAAATATGCAGACAAAAAATGTGAATCTACACTTTTATTATTTTGGTTGACATTTTTACTCAAAGTTTTATCGAGAACTGATTTCAAATTAGTGGCTAAAACTTTTTATCGTATATCGTAAGGATACAAAAATGAGCTTTAATGAGGTACTAACGGTTAGCTAATGTATCTGCCAATAGCCCGTTTTTAGAATAGGATAGAGCGGGATATGTATGCTACCTGGATACACATCCATAGATTGAATAAAAAGTTGATGTATAAAAGTATTAATTTAAAAATTCGAACAATTTACCTCGTAACCGAGTAAGATGAAAGCAATAGAGCGAAAGCACTTGACTATGGGACAAAGGGTTTACGATAATACTAATGATAATTTTTAAAAAATCGGAAAAAGCTACGTAATTGAAAAGATCAATATTCCGTTATTTATTATTCAGATTACTCATATATAACTTGATTTATGAAAGCTAAAATAATAATAGCGCATCTTTGATATTTCATACAGAAAACGGTGAATGTAATATTTATTTATGGTTTTACAATGTAAAACATGAAACCTTTTATTAATCTAACAAGTCTAGAATGTTTAAAATGTTTAGTCTGTAGATTTTGTTAGCAAATTAATTCATGTTTAACCTTGACGAAGAATAATTTATTTTGGTGATAAATAGCATGCAATTTTCTGCCCCCAATATTACATCATAAAAAGGGGTCGGCCATGATATCATTATGGAAAGCTTAATAACAGTGGTGTGCTAGTAAATTTCTTTTCCATTCTTCTTAAATAGTCTCATTCATGGACTTGATAGATAGAGAATATAAATTGTTTGTTTTACATGTGGTTAAAAGTAAATAACGTTTCATGCTTCGATAATTCAAATTTTAAGCGACTTCATTGAGGAATAAAAAAAATCTTTATTTATTTTGAACATATTTAATTTAACCCTCCAGAGACGAGAGCTTTTTTTTGATAAAAAAAATATTTGTTGAGCCATATTGAAGTCATGGATAACTTTTATTCCTAACAAAAATTTAAAAAAAAAAAAAACGCAAAGTCGTTGTATAGAAACCCCGCATGACTATATGGTCATGCTCATCCTTTTATTACCGTGTAATATTGTGTACGGACAGTTGTAAGGACAAAAGTGACCGTATGGGCTCGCAAACATTCGGGGTTGAAATATAGCTAAATGTGATTTTTTTTTAAATATTTACAATTTGACCTCTTTAGATCAACATAATTTCATTACAAATTTATTAGTAAAAGAACTGTAAACAATTTGATGTTTTGATAAAAAAAATAACTAACAGTTTCAAAAAGTCCATTAAAAAAAACGGAAATTCAAAAAATCGCATGTGATTTTGGTGGCCGTTTCTGTCCCCGCGGCTGATGATTTACTGAAGTCTGTACCCTTCTTAACCAAATATGAGTAAAAGCAACGATATTCAGGTAGACAAGGGATGAATAGTGGGATCAATAGACAACGATGTTTGCTGTTACCATATGGTCACGCTCGTCCTTGGAGGGTTAATAAGATTGTCACGATTCGAATCTGATTAATTCCAAAATTCAAGCACAAAGAAATATACGCGTTACTTCTGAACGTTATCTTCGGACACTACAGGTGATTTGAATTAAATATAGTATCATATACAAATATAATGTATAATGTGGAATAATGCAACATTTAAATTTCGTTTATTCAATTTGAATAAGTAACATAATATCACTCTCTTTAAGAATGTACTCTAAATTAGCTTTCTTTCAAATACTGCCAAATAAACAAACGTTTACATTTGTAATAGGGTAATTGTGTTTCGAGCACAGTACAATAATTTGGCGGTTATATGCACTATATAAAAAAAAATGAAGGTTAAATATAATCATTTCGTTAATATGTTTTCTTGGCTTGAGATAAATTCACGTCAAAGGTGTATTTGACTGCTAACTTTTTTTTAAATTTGCACATCAGTTTTTTTAGAAACTACAATGGTAAAAGTCTAGTGTAATATAAATATTATAAATAAAAATATGAGGTGCATAAGTAAATGTATATAATCTAATACATACTTACGTATTTTATTCAAAGTTGCATACTTTATGTGATACGTCAATGCATTTTTTATTACGTCTCTTCTCAAATTGTAACAAGCTTTTGTCTGGAGGAGCGGTCGACTGCTAATTATTATAATATAAATATTTCAATTTAACTCTTTGTAGCTTATTATTTTACGACCATATTGCACAGGAGTGGACCGCCAGATAAAATCCCAGCGGGACTCGATTGTTATTGCCGTTTTGAGGTGTGGCTAGCGTAAAGTAGTCCTAATATAAAATTGACATTTATTTTCCCTCTAATTGATGGATCTGTTTCGAAGTACAAAATCAATCAGCAAAGATTCGGTAAGAATGACAGGTTTTATTATTATAATTATGTAATACTAGCTGTAAGCCCGTTGACCTCAACGGAGAGATTTTTGTTGCATTTTTAAGTAGTCAGAAAAGTTACTGGCGTGAAAAATAAATTACTAACCTATTTATTGAATAATCCAGAAATTCTGATAGTAAAAGAAATATCTCGGGGCGTATATCGACAGCCCTGCCCTGCAGTATTTAAATTGTAAATTATTTATTTTTGGAATAATGTTCTAGTTTGCTAACTATTTTTCGTAATAGCAGAAATTTTGTAAATTATTTAATTTTTGGAATAATGTTTATGTTTGCTAACAACCATTTTTCTTAGAAGCAGAAATTTCGTTAATTATTTTATTTTTGGTATAATTTTTAAGTTTGCTAACAATTATTTTTCATAGTAGCAAAAATAGTCCTTGTAAATTACTTAATTTTTGGAATAATGTTTAAGTTTGCTAACAATTATTTTTTCTATTAGCAGAAATAGACCTCGTAAATTATTTAATTTTTGGAATAATGTTTAAATTTGCTAACAACCATTTTTCATAGTAGCAAAAATAGTCCTTGTAAATTACTTAATTTTTGGAATAATGTTTAAGTTTGCTAACAATTATTTTTCCTATTAGCAGAAATAGACCTCGTAAATTATTTAATATTTGGAATAATGTTTAAGTTTGCTAACAACCATTTTTCTTAGAAGCAGAAATTTCGTTAGTTATTTTGTTTTTGGTATAATTTTTAAGTTTGCTAACAATTATTTTTCATAGTAGCAAAAATAGTCCTTGTAAATTACTTAATTTTTGGAATAATGTTTAAGTTTGCTAACAATTATTTTTCCTATTAGCAGAAATAGACCTCGTAAATTATTTAATTTTTGGAATAATGTTTAAGTTTGCTAACAACCATTTTTCATAGTAGCAAAAATAGTCCTTGTAAATTACTTAATTTTTGGAACAATGTTTAAGTTTGCTAACAACCATTTTTCTTAGAAGCAGAAATTTCGTTAGTTATTTTATTTTTGGTATAATTTTTAAGTTTGCTAACAATTATTTTTCATAGTAGCAAAAATAGTCCTTGTAAATTACTTAATTTTTGGAATAATGTTTAAGTTTGCTAACAAATATTTTTCCTATTAGCAGAAATAGACCTCGTAAATTATTTAATTTTTGGAATAATGTTTAAGTTTGCTAACAACCATTTTTCTTAGAAGCAGAAATTTCGTTAGTTATTTTGTTTTTGGTATAATTTTTAAGTTTGCTAACAATTATTTTTCATAGTAGCAAAAATAGTCCTTGTAAATTACTTAATTTTTGGAATAATGTTTAAGTTTGCTAACAATTATTTTTCCTATTAGCAGAAATAGACCTCGTAAATTATTTAATTTTTGGAATAATGTTTAAGTTTGCTAACAACTATTTTTCGTAATAGCAGAAATTTTGTAAATTATTTAATTTTTGGAATAATGTTTATGTTTGCTAACAACCATTTTTCTTAGAAGCAGAAATTTCGTTAATTATTTTATTTTTGGTATAATTTTTAAGTTTGCTAACAATTATTTTTCATAGTAGCAAAAATAGTCCTTGTAAATTACTTAATTTTTGGAATAATGTTTAAGTTTGCTAACAATTATTTTTTCTATTAGCAGAAATAGACCTCGTAAATTATTTAATTTTTGGAATAATGTTTAAATTTGCTAACAACCATTTTTCATAGTAGCAAAAATAGTCCTTGTAAATTACTTAATTTTTGGAATAATGTTTAAGTTTGCTAACAATTATTTTTCCTATTAGCAGAAATAGACCTCGTAAATTATTTAATATTTGGAATAATGTTTAAGTTTGCTAACAACCATTTTTCTTAGAAGCAGAAATTTCGTTAGTTATTTTGTTTTTGGTATAATTTTTAAGTTTGCTAACAATTATTTTTCATAGTAGCAAAAATAGTCCTTGTAAATTACTTAATTTTTGGAATAATGTTTAAGTTTGCTAACAACCATTTTTCATAGTAGCAAAAATAGTCCTTGTAAATTACTTAATTTTTGGAACAATGTTTAAGTTTGCTAACAACCATTTTTCTTAGAAGCAGAAATTTCGTTAGTTATTTTATTTTTGGTATAATTTTTAAGTTTGCTAACAATTATTTTTCATAGTAGCAAAAATAGTCCTTGTAAATTACTTAATTTTTGGAATAATGTTTAAGTTTGCTAACAAATATTTTTCCTATTAGCAGAAATAGACCTCGTAAATTATTTAATTTTTGGAATAATGTTTAAGTTTGCTAACAACCATTTTTCTTAGAAGCAGAAATTTCGTTAGTTATTTTGTTTTTGGTATAATTTTTAAGTTTGCTAACAATTATTTTTCATAGTAGCAAAAATAGTCCTTGTAAATTACTTAATTTTTGGAATAATGTTTAAGTTTGCTAACAATTATTTTTCCTATTAGCAGAAATAGACCTCGTAAATTATTTAATTTTTGGAATAATGTTTAAGTTTGCTAACAACTATTTTTCGTAATAGCAGAAATTTTGTAAATTATTTAATTTTTGGAATAATGTTTATGTTTGCTAACAACCATTTTTCTTAGAAGCAGAAATTTCGTTAATTATTTTATTTTTGGTATAATTTTTAAGTTTGCTAACAATTATTTTTCATAGTAGCAAAAATAGTCCTTGTAAATTACTTAATTTTTGGAATAATGTTTAAGTTTGCTAACAATTATTTTTTCTATTAGCAGAAATAGACCTCGTAAATTATTTAATTTTTGGAATAATGTTTAAATTTGCTAACAACCATTTTTCATAGTAGCAAAAATAGTCCTTGTAAATTACTTAATTTTTGGAATAATGTTTAAGTTTGCTAACAATTATTTTTCCTATTAGCAGAAATAGACCTCGTAAATTATTTAATATTTGGAATAATGTTTAAGTTTGCTAACAACCATTTTTCTTAGAAGCAGAAATTTCGTTAGTTATTTTGTTTTTGGTATAATTTTTAAGTTTGCTAACAATTATTTTTCATAGTAGCAAAAATAGTCCTTGTAAATTACTTAATTTTTGGAATAATGTTTAAGTTTGCTAACAATTATTTTTTCTATTAGCAGAAATAGACCTCGTAAATTATTTAATTTTTGGAATAATGTTTAAATTTGCTAACAACCATTTTTCATAGTAGCAAAAATAGTCCTTGTAAATTACTTAATTTTTGGAATAATGTTTAAGTTTGCTAACAATTATTTTTCCTATTAGCAGAAATAGACCTCGTAAATTATTTAATATTTGGAATAATGTTTAAGTTTGCTAACAATTATTTTTCCTATTAGCAGAAATAGACCTCGTAAATTATTTAATATTTGGAATAATGTTTAAGTTTGCTAACAATTATTTTTCCTATTAGCAGAAATAGACCTCGTAAATTATTTAAT
This sequence comes from Himalopsyche anomala, assembly GCA_031772345.1. NCBI lineage: Eukaryota > Metazoa > Arthropoda > Insecta > Trichoptera > Rhyacophilidae > Himalopsyche > Himalopsyche anomala. The sequence continues at coordinate 27,823,984 of CM062824.1, forward strand.
ATTTGGAATAATGTTTAAGTTTGCTAACAACCATTTTTCTTAGGAGCAGAAATTTCGTTAGTTATTTTGTTTTTGGTATAATTTTTAAGTTTGCTAACAATTATTTTTCATAGTAGCAAAAATAGTCCTTGTAAATTACTTAATTTTTGGAATAATGTTTAAGTTTGCTAACAATTATTTTTCCTATTAGCAGAAATAGACCTCGTAAATTATTTAATTTTTGGAATAATGTTTAAGTTTGCTAACAACCATTTTTCTTAGAAGCAGAAATTTCGTTAATTATTTTATTTTTGGTATAATTTTTAAGTTTGCTAACAATTATTTTTCATAGTAGCAAAAATAGTCCTTGTAAATTACTTAATTTTTGGAATAATGTTTAAGTTTGCTAACAATTATTTTTCCTATTAGCAGAAATAGACCTCGTAAATTATTTAATATTTGGAATAATGTTTAAGTTTGCTAACAACCATTTTTCTTAGAAGCAGAAATTTCGTTAGTTATTTTGTTTTTGGTATAATTTTTAAGTTTGCTAACAATTATTTTTCATAGTAGCAAAAATAGTCCTTGTAAATTACTTAATTTTTGGAATAATGTTTAAGTTTGCTAACAATTATTTTTCCTATTAGCAGAAATATACCTCGTAAATTATTTAATTTTTGGAATAATGTTTAAGTTTGCTAACAACCATTTTTCTTAGAAGCAGAAATTTCGTTAATTATTTTATTTTTGGTATAATTTTTAAGTTTGCTAACAATTATTTTTCATAGTAGCAAAAATAGTCCTTGTAAATTATTTAATTTTTGGAATAATGTTTATGTTTGCTAACAACCATTTTTCTTAGAAGCAGAAATTTCGTTAATTATTTTATTTTTGGTATAATTTTTAAGTTTGCTAACAATTATTTTTCCTATTAGCAGAAATAGACCTCGTAAATTATTTAATTTTTGGAATAATGTTTAAGTTTGCTAACAACCATTTTTCGTATATATATAAATAAATAGTTAATTAAATTATTATATATAATTGAGCAGCCCTATATAGCCGTTCACAACCCTGCAGGTGGAAATCTTGGAATTCAAAATCGTTTAGTGCAAGATTTCACCCACAGATGTCATTATTAGTTCACTTAAAACGCGTTCTTTTTTTTTGCTTTGTATTATTTAAATTATATAAAGTTTTTATATCGCTTTTCTCAAGTGGATTCATAGATCAGTGTGTAAGCCGTCCGAACGTCGCGCATGAAAATTGGGGCATGGTATCGAATCCCACAGCTTGAGAGAATATTTTTTGAAAATTAATTGTTTTTACACATAATAAAATAAAAATGTCATGATTTCAAAAATTCACTCATGACGTCAGAGAAAAATGAAGAAATGAATTAATGACGACAGCGGGGCAGGATGGGGGGGGAGGGGGACCGTCTTTCTTGACGTCATCGAATAGGCGAAATCGCGACCATAATATACAAACGAAAAAAGTATCTCTTTAGTATGAATAAAAAAATGTTGACAGCGTGGCTGGGGCGGAGGAGGGGAAGGGGAAATCGGGGACAATTTACAGACAGACGGACAGACAGACGGACGGACGGACGGACGGACATTAACGACTATCTATATATTAATAGTCGTTAATGTCCGTCCGTCCGTCCGTCCGTCCGTCCGTCCGTCTGTAAATTGTCCCCGATTTCCCCTTCCCCTCCTCCGCCCCAGCCACGCTGTCAACATTTTTTTATTCATACTAAAGAGATACTTTTTTCGTTTGTATATTATGGTCGCGATTTCGCCTTTTCGATGACGTCAAGAAAGACGGTCCCCCTCCCCCCCACATCCTGCCCCGCTGTCGTCATTAATTCATTTCTTCATTTTTCTCTGACGTCATGAGTGAATTTTTGAAATCATGACATTTTTATTTTATTATGTGTAAAAACAATTAATTTTCAAAAAATATTCTCTCAAGCTGTGGGATTCGATACCATGCCCCAATTTTCATGCGCGTCGTTCGGACACCTTACGCATTGCTCCACAAGTTCAATTGATGGTTACGAAAAAAAAACTCTATTTAAAGTTTTAGTGAACTAATAATGACATCTGTGGGTGAAATCTTGCACTAAACGAAGGCTATATAGGGCTGCTCAATTATATATAATAATTTAATATATAATAATTTAATTAACTATTTATTTATATCTATATATTAATCTATATATTAATAGTCGTTAATGTCCGTCCGTCCGTCCGTCCGTCTGTAAATTGTCCCCGATTTCCCCTTCCCCTCCTCCGCCCCAGCCACGCTGTCAACATTTTTTTATTCATACTAAAGAGATACTTTTTTCGTTTGTATATTATGGTCGCGATTTCGCCTTTTCGATGACGTCAAGAAAGACGGTCCCCCTCCCCCCCATCCTGCCCCGCTGTCGTCATTAATTCATTTCTTCATTTTTCTCTGACGTCATGAGTGAATTTTTGAAATCATGACATTTTTATTTTATTATGTGTAAAAACAATTAATATTCAAAAAATATTCTCTCCAGCTGTGGGATTCGATACCATGCCCCAATTTTCATGCGCGTCGTTCGGACGGCTTACACACTGGTCTACGAATCCACTTGAGAAAAGCGATATAAAAACTTTATATAATTTAAATAATACAAAGCAAAAAATAAGAACGCGTTTTAAGTGAACTAATAATGACATCTGTGGGTGAAATCTTGCACTAAACGATATTGAATTCCAAGATTTCCACCTGCAGGGTTGTGAACGGCTATATAGGGCTGCTCAATTATATATAATAATTTAATTAACTATTTATTTATATATATACGAAAAATGGTTGTTAGCAAACTTAAACATTATTCCAAAAATTAAATAATTTACGAGGTCTATTTCTGCTAATAGGAAAAATAATTGTTAGCAAACTTAAACATTATTCCAAAAATGAAGTAATTTACAAGGACTATTTTTGCTACTATGAAAAATAATTGTTAGCAAACTTAAAAATTATACCAAAAATAAAATAATTTACGAAATTTCTGCTTCTAAGAAAAATGGTTGTTAGCAAACTTAAACATTGTTCCAAAAATTAAGTAATTTACAAGGACTATTTTTGCTACTATGAAAAATGGTTGTTAGCAAACTTAAACATTATTCCAAAAATTAAATAATTTACGAGGTCTATTTCTGCTAATAGGAAAAATAATTGTTAGCAAACTGAAACATTATTCCAAAAATTAAGTAATTTACAAGGACTATTTATGCTACTATGAAAAATAATTGTTAGCAAACTTAAAAATTATACCAAAAACAAAATAATTAACGAAATTTCTGCTTCTAAGAAAAATGGTTGTTAGCAAACTTAAATATTATTCCAAATATTAAATAATTTACGAGGTCTATTTCTGCTAATAGGAAAAATAATTGTTAGCAAACTTAAACATTATTCCAAAAATTAAGTAATTTACAAGGACTATTTTTGCTACTATGAAAAATAATTGTTAGCAAACTTAAAAATTATACCAAAAACAAAATAATTAACGAAATTTCTGCTTCTAAGAAAAATGGTTGTTAGCAAACTTAAACATTATTCCAAATATTAAATAATTTACGAGGTCTATTTCTGCTAATAGGAAAAATAATTGTTAGCAAACTTAAACATTATTCCAAAAATTAAGTAATTTACAAGGACTATTTTTGCTACTATGAAAAATGGTTGTTAGCAAATTTAAACATTATTCCAAAAATTAAGTAATTTACAAGGACTATTTTTGCTACTATGAAAAATGGTTGTTAGCAAATTTAAACATTATTCCAAAAATTAAGTAATTTACAAGGACTATTTTTGCTACTATGAAAAATAATTGTTAGCAAACTTAAAAATTATACCAAAAACAAAATAATTAACGAAATTTCTGCTTCTAAGAAAAATGGTTGTTAGCAAACTTAAACATTATTCCAAATATTAAATAATTTACGAGGTCTATTTCTGCTAATAGGAAAAATAATTGTTAGCAAACTTAAACATTATTCCAAAAATTAAGTAATTTACAAGGACTATTTTTGCTACTATGAAAAATGGTTGTTAGCAAATTTAAACATTATTCCAAAAATTAAATAATTTACGAGGTCTATTTCTGCTAATAGAAAAAATAATTGTTAGCAAACTTAAACATTATTCCAAAAATTAAGTAATTTACAAGGACTATTTTTGCTACTATGAAAAATAATTGTTAGCAAACTTAAAAATTATACCAAAAATAAAATAATTAACGAAATTTCTGCTTCTAAGAAAAATGGTTGTTAGCAAACATAAACATTATTCCAAAAATTAAATAATTTACAAGGTCTATTTCTGCTAATAGGAAAAATAATTGTTAGCAAACTTAAACATTATTCCAAAAATTAAGTAATTTACAAGGACTATTTTTGCTACTATGAAAAATAATTGTTAGCAAACTTAAAAATTATACCAAAAATAAAATAATTTACGAAATTTCTGCTTCTAAGAAAAATGGTTGTTAGCAAACTTAAACATTGTTCCAAAAATTAAGTAATTTACAAGGACTATTTTTGCTACTATGAAAAATGGTTGTTAGCAAACTTAAACATTATTCCAAATATTAAATAATTTACGAGGTCTATTTCTGCTAATAGGAAAAATAATTGTTAGCAAACTTAAACATTATTCCAAAAATTAAGTAATTTACAAGGACTATTTTTGCTACTATGAAAAATAATTGTTAGCAAACTTAAAAATTATACCAAAAATAAAATAATTAACGAAATTTCTGCTTCTAAGAAAAATGGTTGTTAGCAAACTTAAACATTATTCCAAAAATTAAATAATTTACGAGATCTATTTCTGCTAATAGGAAAAATAATTGTTAGCAAACTTAAACATTATTCCAAAAATTAAGTAATTTACAAGGACTATTTTTGCTACTATGAAAAATAATTGTTAGCAAACTTAAAAATTATACCAAAAACAAAATAACTAACGAAATTTCTGCTTCTAAGAAAAATGGTTGTTAGCAAACTTAAACATTATTCCAAATATTAAATAATTTACGAGGTCTATTTCTGCTAATAGGAAAAATAATTGTTAGCAAACTTAAACATTATTCCAAAAATTAAGTAATTTACAAGGACTATTTTTGCTACTATGAAAAATGGTTGTTAGCAAATTTAAACATTATTCCAAAAATTAAATAATTTACGAGGTCTATTTCTGCTAATAGAAAAAATAATTGTTAGCAAACTTAAACATTATTCCAAAAATTAAGTAATTTACAAGGACTATTTTTGCTACTATGAAAAATAATTGTTAGCAAACTTAAAAATTATACCAAAAATAAAATAATTAACGAAATTTCTGCTTCTAAGAAAAATGGTTGTTAGCAAACATAAACATTATTCCAAAAATTAAATAATTTACAAAATTTCTGCTATTACGAAAAATAGTTGTTAGCAAACTAGAACATTATTCCAAAAATAAATAATTTACAATTTAAATACTGCAGGGCAGGGCTGTCGATATACGCCCCGAGATATTTCTTTTACTATCAGAATTTCTGGATTATTCAATAAATAGGTTAGTAATTTTTTTTTCACGCCAGTAACTTTTCTGACTACTTAAAAATGCAACAAAAATCTCTCCGTTGAGGTCAACGGGCTTACAGCTAGTTAATATATAGATAGCCGTAGATGGATCGTGAAAGGGGGGTGGGGGGAGTTGCGGCTCCTCAATCATATCACTCAACAAACAGCTATACATATAATATGATTAAATGACGTATAAAGTAAAAAAGTATATGAAATCAAATATTTACCAGTAAACAATGTTGATATTTTAACGACACAAACCAGATTACTAATATCAATATGTAGTGCTTTTTTCCGTGTAACGCGGTAGAACGGAGTTCCGGTTTTTTTCTCCTATCATTTTAAATGTTTCATGTCAATATTCGCAAAATTATACGTTTATTTTGCTTTGAAAACTTTTTGAATGAAGCCATGTATCGGATACCGTAACACTCATAAATGACTGTCATAATACGAAACAATACCAGGTTCATAGACTTTCTCTGTGACCAGAATCAGGGGTATAATGTTTGACTTAGCGCGCTTTTTTAGTCAGGTGGATTCCATCTTCAACAATTTTATCACACTTGTTCACCAAACTCGTAGCACCTTTGACACTTTTATATCCTTTAAAATACCACGATCGGTGGTCACTCAAGGGAAGACAAGGCTTCCGTGATGAATCTTACATACACCCTTCCAATTCTAAGCATAATGGTGCAAAGCGAGAGAGATTATCCAACCACTTGTCCTGTCCTATCTCTATCATTCTATGCACACTCTCTGTGAAAAAAAGAGGTTTAGAAACTGAGTAAAAAGCATTTCTCATAAAAAAACATATGTTGAGATATCTCCATTAGCAAGCCACATGCTCCACATTGGGAACGGTCATGGATTAGAAAAATAGTTGTCAAGAAGTGAGTTTCGGCACCTTTTTGTTTAAAAAAAAAAATATGTATTCGGACGGTAAAAAAAATATTTAAAAAAATGGTGGGAAGATGAGTGTTCTAGCTGAACAAAATAATCAAAATAAAGGAAACTTAGTTTATGTCACCATTTTGGGAAAAAATATTTAGACTGCAATGATTTGACAATTTCTATTTTGAGTAAAAGTTTAATGATCAAACAGAAATCTTCGTTTGATTCAACAATAATATTATCCATTCTGATAAATCAGATCATTATAATTGTATTGCACCTTATACAAACATACATCTTGTCAAAATCTTCAGAGATATTTCATTACACAATCATATTACTTAAATTATGTTTGACTGGTTTTTCACTCTTCAAACAAAATTTGAATCAATCGAAATTCTTATTAACTAATAGGGTAACAATATCAACGTATTTTAGTCCTATAGTTCTACAAAACTGTAGAACTAAAATACGTTGATATTTTTACCCTATTATAATGGAGTTCTACCAAGTAAATGCCAAATCAATAAATAACCTTACTAACTATTTTATTTTATTTAAAAAAAAGCATGCTAGTTTTAGTAAATACATTATGCGCCATTACTAGCCGACTTAGAAGTATATTTTCAAATTCGTTTTTCCTCTGGCGCTAAATCGGCAAACATGGAATTGTAAATGACAACAATGCGTAAAGCTTCTTAATTCAATATTGTTTAATTTCCGATTCCGACAATGTCACCTAAGTTTTCACTGCACGATTTATAGCTGAACTATTGTTAGCTAGGTACTTATTATCTATAAAGAACCACAACAGTATCCACGCGACTTTTATTTCCATAAATTAATAATCTCAATTTTATATTTTTATACGAGTAATTATTTTATTGGCACCTTTCTAATACTCATTGTCACTGGATTGTATATTGCACCCTTTTATTTCATTTTTATTTATATAAATAACGCTGTAACCAGTGGCGGATTAAGCACATGGGAGGCCCCAGGCGCAATAAAATTTGGAGGCCCTGTTTTTCGGATAACATGAAAATGTCAGAAAATTTCAAGTAAAAATATATAAAAATCGAAACAAAAGGTATATGGATTCTAATATATAAGATATTTTTGAGGCCCCTAAAATTCCGAGACCCCAAGCGCGCGCCTCATTTGCTTATAGGATAATCCGCCACTGGCTGTAACATCTTATTATCTTATCAGTGGATAATGCTCGTCATGAACGAAACTGGTCCCGATCTTAATGCATAAAGGGGGGAATTAGTACAAATGTATATTTTATTTTTTTAATATAATGCCTTTCAACCAAATATTGACAGTGAACACCCTAAAAGTGATATTACTTATTATTTCTCTAATCGTCTCTCGTATATGACGACTGGAAAAACTTGTAATAGTAATAGTGGAAAAACTATTTGTATTTTTTAAAGACTTAATTTAAAAAAAATAGATCAATGCACTCATCAAACTCAACCGATATAGTGTTTTTCATCCAGGGACCTCCCGAGGGCATAGGCGAGTAGGCGGTAAGTCCTAGGGAGCGTCAAATGATCACAATTTTTTTAAATGACTATATTTTTTTGACACGAATTTGATTTAGAATAAATATGATGCCTCAATATCTTTGATAAATAAAATACCAAATCAAGAATCGATACTTATATAATGTAAATGCATTTTAAATTTAGATTATTTTTATGATGTGTAGTGTAGGTTAGTAATAGTTATTTTTTCATAATAATTGAATGAGAATGTGGGCTTTTAGATCATATTTATTTGTATGGATCTTTGTCAATAAGGTACATATAATGAATCACCTGAAATCAAAACGGAATAAGCGACAAAACATTTGTTTGAGTATGTACGTAAGTGAGTAGGGATTCGAAATCCTGTATGTGTATATTTATTACTAAAATAAAGGGAAAGAATGAAAGAAAATGGGGGTTATTTTAGGGGTCTGCCTAGGGGCGGCACATACTCAGGAACGTCAATGCATCCAATAGGTAGATAACATTAAATGATTTTTTTGAAAATTGTTTTCAGAATTTCTTGCGGCCATTCCGTGAACACCACATCGATCCCACCTCAATTACGAGGCACGATTTCATTGAAACCAATGGCGATAATTTCGCAGTGACGATACCATTCCTGGCGAGGATGACCTGGCAATTTTTGACAGCATCAGAGGATATAATCCAAGCTCAATTCCAGTGGTCGTGCTACTGGTTTCTCTGTTCCATCTTTGTGGCAATGACAAATCAAGTAATATTCATTTTTTTTTTAAATACGTACCGTCAAAAAATATTATTGAATCTATTTTTTAAATTTTCGAAATGGTCAACAGATGTCACTTATCGATCTTGTATGTCAAAACTAAATTGACAAGATAATAACTGATTTATTGCGTTTGATTTGTAAAGTAAATAATTATTTAATAAAAAGATTAATAAACCTCGCAGTATTTCTCTTTGTCGGAGTTGGTAGAATTCAACTGTTCCATTATTATTTTTTTGCAGCATGAAAACAAAATTAATATAATTTGTCATTTTGGGATCTTTGCCATCGTTGTTTTCTTTTATTCTTTAATTAGAATGATAAGATGATAATTATTTATAAATCTAAAAGACTTATAGCTGTGAAGATTTGTTAACAAAATTTTCAGTAAATACTCATTCAACCTGGAAAATTAAATTAACATTCTTTATAAAATGAATTCATTATCTTTAGTAAGTGTGTAAATTCAGAATTGCTTTATGCAGTAGTCAAGTGACGAATATAAAATAATTCCAGATCCACAAATGGTCGCACACATACTTCGGCCTGCCTCCCTGGGTGGTGTGGCTGCAAGAGCATCGCATAATATTACCACGCCGTCATCATAGAATCCACCATGTCGCCCCGCACGAAACCTATTTCTGCATCACTACGGGCTGGCTCAATTGGCCCTTAGAGAAGCTTTACTTCTGGCCATCTCTCGAGATGGCCATCGAATACACAACTGGGTGCAAGCCAAGAGCGGACGACCTCAAATGGGCCCAGAAAACTTCGTGAGTTTTGTGCAGCTCGGTGACGAGACAATCAACTGTGTTATTTTATTTGTGATGAATGACAAGCAGCAATGAACAACAGTTTTTGTGATGTGTAATAAAGATATTGAATTTAGGTGCTTATGTGGGTACATTAAATTCTTTGTAATAAATTTATAGTGACTATTAAATTCAATGAAGAGTTTGAATGGCAACCTTTGTGGGATTATATCTACTTTGTTCAAACCTAATCAATATATTTAGTAATATGTGGGATCCGTTGCCAACGTCACCATTTTTTATGTTGTTATCACATTTTTATATTCAAATCTTCACACTAAAGAATAATATTATATTACCAAAAATATATGTTTATCATCCCTGATTATAACAAAGTTACATCTCAACGATAACAGAGGAAATAGAATACCTAATGTGTTGACAAAAAGCATTGTGGCAGCAGTAATAAAGAAAGTACAATGATGATTTATGGTTTTGGTTTTAGATATAACCTAAATTTTTAAAACGTTTTGTAACTTTTTTAATAAAAATTGAAATTTCTATCTAGAGGACAAATAATAAAGAATGTTTAAGTAAATATTTGTAGTAGTGTAGTAAGTTTTTTTTGTTTTAAAGTACATTTTCTAAATAAATAAAGAAAGAAGTTTTTCGCCACAGACGGATATGCCGAATTTCCAACCAAAGTGAAAAGGTTAAAAAAATAAACTTCTATAATATTATCTTCAACAACTTTTCAATATGAAAACATATACTATTAATTAATTTGATAACTTTGTTATTCCACTAGTTCTGACACTTGTTCCATCTCTTTGAGAAAGCATCTTCAGACTAACTCTATCGGAGATTTTTATTTAAATGTAGACATTGATTCTAATTCTTTACATGTAAATGGCTAAAATATTTTGTCATTTATATGTTATGTTAAAACTGAATTTCCACAAAAGTACTGCTGAAGCCACTGAAAATAATCATGTGATAATTTTATATGAAATACAACATTAAAAAAAAATGAAAACTATAAAAGGTGACAGATTTCATTTCGTATGATTTTCATCACAAATTGCAAGACATTGTGTTAAGCATAGGCTCCCAACCTTTTTGGGGGTGACCCCTTTTTGTAAAAGCCATGTGACTAGGCGACCACCCTCGAGGAATTTGAAATCCTCCATTTGCTATACTTTTTCCCCGGATTGTCTCCGAGACTCCTTTTTTTTTTTTTAGCTCACCGAGGAATTTGAAATCCCCGATTTGTTATATTTTTTTCCCGGATTGTCCCCGAAACTCTTTTATTTTTTTTTAGCTTACCGAGGAATTTGAAATCCTCGATTTGCTATACTTTTTCCCCGAATTGTCCCCGAAACTCCTTTTTTTTTCTTTTTTAGATCACCAAAGAATTTGAAATCCTCGATTTGTTATTCAAATCCAAAATCGAAAAAAGTTGGCGATCCCCCCAGAAACCCCTTTGCAACCCCCAGGTTGGGAACCCGTGGTGTAAAGGCTGTCAATGGCTAAAATTGAATGTAATAATCGATCTTAATATATTTGGAATTTGGTGTACCTATGTAATAATATATATCTGTGAAATATTTAGTATGTCGTTTTGTGTACAAATGTTTAAAGGACAAATCCTTATTGGTGATATTTCTAATTTTAGAAAGGCATACCATATTATAGATATTTGGCCTCTAGCTCGGAAGAGCGGAATGATGATTACACCTTCAACATTGTGCGGCGCCACAATTTTCCTCAGATTTTTGTATTGCTACAATTGTGAATTTTATTATTTAGTTGCAATGGCTTTAGCACATGCAAATGACTTATCAATATGATGTATATGATATTTCTTATTGAACTGTATGCCTTAAATTACCTTTACAAAGTTATACCCGACTGACATTCAAGATGTAGAATTTTGACAGCTGCCTGAAATGTTGTATGCACCACATTAAATTTTTTATACATCTATATTTTGTCTTAAGCAAATGTGAAAATAATTTTTAATAATAGAGTTAAGCTTAAATAGGAACTAATGTGTGTTAATTTCATTATGTATATGAGCATGCAGCATCTGCCATTATTTTTCATTCATTTTATATTTTAATCTTGATTATAAGGCAAGCATTTTTCTGAATCTAGATTTTCAAAAAAGTAAACTTATACAGCCATCATATTCGATAGGTGATAAGATAACGAGATGCTTTAGTGATATTGTGTTGAAATAATATGACGATTAGTACGAATAAATCAGCACAAATATAGTAAATGTTTCAGTACTCCGTTACCGTAAACGATAAGTGCATTAAAAATAATGACCGTACTTCCTCGATTATAAATTACATTTTGGTGTCTCTGAATTCAGAGTGTTTAAATATAATAGTTAATCTATTTGCAAGAGAATAATGATTTAAAAAAAATGTATTTTTCAGTGTAATATAAAAAATGGTCTGATATGATAAAAAATAATTGATTCATTTTTTTTCAAAGGGAAACCTGGAAATTGTCTTATATTCAGGTTTAAATGCAATCACTTACGTAGTGGAGTCATGAATTTTTTTAACAAGTAAATCTAAATAAATGTCATATATTTTAAAAGCAAGGCAAGATTACATAAATTTTATAATATGAATCGTAAGATTTAATATTTTTATATTAGCACACAATGTGGTCATTTACTTTCTGTTTTTATTTCAAGGTTATCTGTAATTTTTATTGAAAGCAAACATTCAAAGAAAACTAAAGCATAACCGTGATTGATGTATAAAATCACCCAACTACGTTGGAAAAGTTCAAATGAGTAAAAATGTAAGCTGTTTGCATGGATTTTAGTTTTCAATATTGATTTGTGTTATCATTAATCAAGTTATCATTCAATTTTAAATTACTTACTACACTTTAAAATTTACAGAAGTAATAGATTACTTAAAATATTATATGTTTCACACTTTGGTTAAATTATTCTCCAGCCTAAATGCCAAACCTTTCTTAGTATTTTATGTTATTTTTTTGTAAATATTGTGTGTGAGGTTGAGGCTAATTTTTTTTTATTAGTTTTAAATGGCACTCCATTCTATATTGCCGTGCATCACAATCTTTTCTTACTACGCTCCAAAGTTTTCCTCAGATTTCCGCAACACACCACAAGTGAAAAGAGAATGCACAGAAATTACATTAAGTTTATTTGAAAAACACATTAAAAAATAATTATATGCGTGAGCAGAGTATTAGATAATATAAATCATTTTATTCTCTTACAACCAATGAGCTGCGGCAAATATAGTATCGCCTTACAGAACATTGTGCCTTGGCACAGCGGTTGCAGGACACTGCTTTATTGCATTACAGAGTATACAGTAATATAAAAGCAAAATTGCTTAAATTTTATTGCAGATAACTGTTTTTTATAAAAAAAAAAACATAAAAACGCTTACTTCATAAGGTTTTTTTTCTGTAGAAGATTTTTGTACAAGAAATTAGATAATTTCGACATGTGTAAAAAAAAATTATGATGTTAGTAATATTTTTTATGCACTTTGGGTAGATTTTGATTCAAAAGATCTGTAAATATATGTAATGCCTTTTAAATTGAATATTTTTTCTGTCAGTATGTAAGCAATGCGCTCTGAGCCCTGGCTTGTGACATGCCAAAGCTAGACTGTTAAACAATAAATGAAATCACTTAAATATATTCATTAACCTTCATAACTTATTTTTGTAGGCAATCATTTGGATATTCTACATAGTTTTGAAAAGAGGTTTGAAAATGAAATATTGTATTTTTCTTGGTGTTGTGTTGTGTTTAAAAGTAAATATTTAAAATAATCTGCAGCTACTTAGAACATGACTTTACTAAAAAAAAAAAAAACAATTTGATTACTTCAATGCTAGTTATGAGCATTGGACGTCTCTGTGCTATAAATAGTTGTTTTCTTGTTTGCAAATATACTATTTCAACAATATTTCGAAAGCTGTTCCAAAATAAAGTATTTTTTATCATTGTTACAAAGTATCGGGAGTAAAAATTTAAAAAGCAGAAAAAAGTATCAAGGATATCCGAATTGAGTTTAGTATTTCAGATGGACTCTCTGGTAACTTTGTGGAAATTCATTTTTAACATAAAATTAATATTGATAACTTCGTTATTCCACTGGTTGAGACCCATGTTTTGCCTATTTGAAAATCATTCTGTGATTACTAATATTGTCTTGAATACACTGCCTAAGAACAGTTGAACCAATAAGTGAAAACAATAATACCAAATGCATAATCTGCTGAGAAGGATGTGTTATTCATCGGTTGAAATATCAAATTCTCCTTTACTTGTGGGTTAATTTCAACTAAAGATATTTTCTAGTCATAATTTTCGTTTGGAAAAGTTTTGTAAATTATGTGCTTAAAATTTGTTAATGATGGTGGGGTTTTAACTTAATAAGTACACCTCGGGCTTGTGCCATTGTTCTGAATGTCAAAACTACATACTTCTGGTGGTGGTTGTGAACTCCCTGTCTGCTAGGTATAAAGTATTGTATTACTGATGACAAGATCGGAGCACTCGACAGTTATAAACTATTTATTGCAATATCCCTCATATTAATTTTAAGAGTGTGTTTTCTTTAAAACTATTTCTAGATAATAATTGATGTATTTGCTGTTAAAAATGATTCTGGGTTACTGATAGAGCGAAATGCCAAGATGCTTGTGAAGGAAATTTATTTTTACGATGCTTGGCATAAAATATTTACTAATTTTATACACATTGATGAAAATAATTGATTCTCCACAAATATGCCCAATTAGCAAATATATATTATATATGAGCACAACTTTCTCAATAAACTGTTGATGAAAGTATATTTTTTATATGTAAACTATCAAATGATAGGACTATGCCATAAGAATAGCTTTCTCACAAACTTATAATTTTTATGTATTTGACAAATTCAAACAAATAACTGTAAACTAGGTAATTCAGTTATTTTAAATGCAGTTATAATCTTGTTTTTATGAATATATAACAATATTTAGGACCAAATTAATCAGACCAAAACTTAATTGTCATCTATGTTGTCCAACTAAATTGTCATTTTAAATAGCTAAAAATGAACGATATTCTTTGAATTCTGACAAATAAAATAAAACGCCTTTCTAGGACTATGAAATATTTTTTTAATAAGTCATTTTAAACCAAATAAATAAAAAGTGTAATAAGCAAATCTCTGTTCAAACTCATAAACATAAATAGTATATGCAGATACGGCAAACCAGTGATACACAACCTATTTTACAGTAGGACCAATTTATCTATTTTCCAATTGTTCGCATGGTCGCAGAGGCAAAAAGATTTGCAAATTGTTATTTAATCTCTCGTGTCTAGACAAAAGTTATACATTTTTAAAAATGAATAACGTCATACTAGATACTCCAGTCTTAATCTACACTGCAGTCATGTGAATGTAATACGTTTACAAATGAAATGTAACTTTGTCCGAAAAGACTTGCACGAAGTACAGCCTCGTGTATTTTTTTTTGTGGAGAACTAACACTAAAATGAAAGTTTTGAAAACAACCATCTTAAAATTGAATTCATCCGCATTGTAAACAGTGTGACACAAAATAATTCGTTATCGCCGATACTAACCAGTGATGATAATAAGGAAATAAAAAAAAATAAACTGCTCACTGGCCAATATTAAAAATTGGTCTTGAGAAACTTTGTATTTAGCCCGTAGACTGCGGGGTTGTGCATCACTGCTGTAAATGAAGGGTCTACTCTCAAAATAAATTAGCAAGTTAACCTTTTAATTAATTTAAAATAGAATTTGATGTTTTTATTTTAAAGTATTGGGAATTAAACAAAGTAAAAAGTACAAATAAAAATAATACAATCTAAATTGTTATCAGATAGCTGCTTCAGCCCTGCCTAATATGAACTAAGCAGGTACAATGTCTTTTTAATAAATTAAATATAATTCTATTTTATAGCTAGAGTTTGTGTGTATTGATAAAGTTCTTTGAGAAAGGTTGCCTTTAAAATATAACTGATAATGAACCTAACTGGATTACTGCTGGTTGTTCACTTATATTATAAGCTTTAATCTTGGTTATTGTTTCAAAGTACATTATTTGGCCGCAATTGCCGATTGCTATATTTGCAAAGTGATATTCATATTAAGTGGCAGTACAACAGCATTTGAAATATCAAGACATTGCATAAATAAAATAATGTTTTTACAAAAGTTAATTCAATCTTTTATCTTACCCTAATCCCTGTAATGTACTGAAAAGCCCTCAATAACATGCGGCATGCTTGTATGTGTGCGGTCCCAACAACGTATACTCTTGCGTTAATGGTTATGTACTTGAATATTGAACTGTTGAACGGAGATGGCAGTAGTCTACCCTTGTCGATTGTGGTATTTTATATGGAATGCAACTATCATATAATACCTCGGTTCCCGGTAAATTGCTCGAATGGAAATTGCTCGAATAACAAGATAATCAATTTGTTTCCGTTTGTTCTGTCCGTTTCTTCTGTCTTAGCCCTAGTCTTATATGTGTTCTGGAAATATATAGAAACAGTTTGAGTAACTAATTAATAAGCAGTTCTCGTAGAAACACTTCTGTTGAGATAAACTCCATTAAAAGATCATATGTTCCGCATTTGGAGAGAACACGGTAAAAATAAATACTGACGAGAATTATTTTTATATTTCACTCTCAAAACAAGTGTCGCACAAGATAAAAATAAAATACGTAGAAAAAGTCGTGAAAAATCGTTTAAATAACCAAGCAATTCGAATAATTTGTAATTCGAGCAATTTCCATTCGAGCAATTTACCGGCTCCCTAATACCTCAGTACAATGGAGCCCCAAATCGTTTTTTAGTTGTCCCCCCAAAAAGCACAATAAATACAGCTAATCTCAAAACCAAAATAAGTATTTTTGTGAAAAAGCTTGCTTAGAAAATTTTATATTTGATCATTCAATGGGTATATTTGGCAGCTTTCACCTGCTGGTACCACGTGACCACCAATCCCACCAATGCACTCTAAGACAAGAGGATAACTGTGCAGAAATGTCAAAAGCTGCACGGGCCAATCAAATATTAGTTGAGTAGTCGTCTTGGAGTGTGCGCCAACCCAGAATGAGTACACGGGGGTTTCAAACTGCTGCGAGACCACGCACTATTAAATTAAATATTTTACAAAATCGACGAAAGATGATATGAATACTGGGGTATTTACTACCTGGGAGAAACGATTACTTAGGAGTAGTGTTTTTTTTTTACCTTCCCCAAACTCGGGTATTATGAAAATCTTATCTTGTTATCTTAATACTTAAAAGTTCGACGAATCAGCTCGGACTCGAGGCAAAAAAAAACCTTTAATGCCGAAATTTCATTCATTGAAGAAATGCCGTTACAGTAATCTAATGCAGCTGCAAATTTTCAATATTTTAATATGATGGAATAGTATTGAAATGTGTATTTTCTCTATCTAATGCATTGCAGAAGTGGGAAAGGATTTAGTCAGGATCAGTTGATCATGAAACTTTGATCGTGAAACATCTTCATTTGCGTGCGAGTTCTACAATTCATTACTGAAAACCAAGCAATCGAGACTGTCTACATATTAACAAAAGCAGCCTGTAATTCCTTGTTTATTAAAATATATTTAAAAATATTTTGTTTAAAATTTTAATAATTTTGTATAAAATTTTAGCCATGTCAAGACGCTCGGAGTATGGACTCATTTTATGAGAAAAGATAATAACTTGCAGTCAGCGGTGTGTAATAAATAAATGTGGGAAAACTATAGGATGCAAAGGATCTTCAACGACTCCTATGATAAATCATCTAAAATCTCATAATATTAGTGTTGTTTAAAACACTTCTAACAATAAAACCAACATCAACCAGCAAAGGAACGAGTATTTTCAATAGCAGGACAAATTAAAACTAAATTTGATCAAATTTAAAATATGGTACATTTAATGCTCTCTTATTTTTAAAATATGAATAAATGACTTATATTACGAATGAACTCGTTTTTAATGTATTATTTTAGTACATGAATTTATATATGTAGTAATGTTTTGTTATGTTCATACTTATTGAAACTATCCGGATATCCGGATATATCCGGATAGTTTCAATTTTACTATTCGATATCCGGATAGTTGAAAATGACGAATAGTTGGAATCCCTAGTAACCACCACAAGAATTTGCTCAAGCTCATTGATACTAATCTCCTTACCAGACTTCCATTTCTTTCTTTCTTATTATTATTACAATTTATTCATAGATCTCTTTCTTCTTAGCAACAATTGTGTTGAGAGAAAATGGTGCTAATCAGACATTTAAGTAGGTCAGCATGTTTTTCTCCTGGATATATTTAATTTTCTTGAATTATTTTCACTCTCTCAACTAAGTTTCAGTTGTAACATTCTTCAAGGGAAAAGGTTCTACGTGTTTGACAAAAACGATTTGTGTAAAATTTGTGACAGGACAGATAAGGGGATTGACAAATGCAGGATAAATATTACACGGTTCTTATAAGTGTTCAGCTGGGACTTAAATTTACAAGATAGCGATAAATTGGAATACCAAAATGCTTGTGTAATATATACTCTTATATTAACGTTATTTGATTATTAATATTTTCGATGCATTCGGCGGTTACTTGAGAAACATTATTTGCTATTTACTCAGAACTATCAATCCGTTACTTACCAACTTCTGCCAGAACAGTAACAATATGTTAAAAAATACCAAGAATTGTGTTTCGTCATTTCAGTGACACAAAAAATGATACTGACATGAATTAGGACAAAACCAATTACTTACCATTTTTTAAATAAAACATTTTACACAACATTAATGCAATTTATTTTTTAAAGTATCGTATTTAAATATTTTTTAATTAGCTACTTACAAGGTCAAAAAAAAGGTCAAAAAAATATAATAACAAATAGTCAAAAGCAATATGGTTACAGAAAAAGTAGTGAAGCAAAAATACTTTCTCAAAAGTCACCTTTTTTCACTATCTACAGTAGAATTATGTATGAAGGAAGTACATTTGTGGATTGCTAGCAAATAAAAAAAAATTATAAATCGATGGCTTAGAACTAAAATATTGTATCTCAGATTTTGGTCGAAAATAAGTTAATTACTGAAATGGACCAAAAATATCCAATATTTTTAATGTGATAAAATATTCCATCTCCAAACCTACTATTTCAAAGATTATATACATACATATTTCAAGATATTGTAAATCCTCCAGGAAAATATTGTATCTCCTTAATAATATACAATATATAGATGTCCAATGCCAAAATATTGTATTTACAACAGATGTTTTCTCTGTCACCACATGAAACTACACAAAGTCACTACAAAAAATAAGATTTATCCTGAATAATAATAAATTCAGTTTTCCTAATATTATGATTCATGGAGATAGAATATTTTAACTCTAAGTTATCGATGTAGACAAAAGTTTAAATAAAACATAAAAAAAGCTAGTATACTCTTTGGAATTTATAAAAAAAACACTATAATTATAAATGAGTATACAACTATAAGCACACAATGTATCGTATTGTTAGAGCAATGACGGGAGAAAAATCTATTTAAAAAAAATAGTAACTCTGGTTTAGTTTGCTCACATCACATCGTTATTGATAATTAGTAACAAAACATGTTACCTTTTTAACAATGCATAATATATTATTTCTGTTTAAAATCATACAAAACCTTTCTCTCTTTGGATTTATTAGAGGTCATTCAACAACAGCGATATTATAATTAAATTAATATCAAATACCTTACTAAATAAAAGTCAACTAAAATGGTAAATAAAATAACAAATAATTTGATTACTCGCAATGTAGTACCGCAGATTTAGTTTCGAATTCCGGTGGGGCAGATAAATTTCTGTCCTTTTAAAATAATGAGTTTTAAAAAAGTTCATATCACTGTTTGAAATATTGAAAAAAAAAAAAAATATTTGTTTCGATCTCATAGCAGAAGTCGGTATTTAGTTACATATGCTGCTCTTTGATATGGAAGGTTCTCATTGTCTGAGGGTAAAAATGCAAGTGATTTTAAAAAGTGCATTTATGTTATCTGTTTTACATAGTAAGGTATTTGATGTTGCCATTATATGTCAGGTTATGTATTTCCAACATATCAACAATAGATAGAACAGAATTTTAAATGATAGTGTTGTAGGGGTGTCTTGAAATCAATCTTAAAAAAGTGTCAAAATGTATCATTTGAATTATTACACAAACATGTAACTGTGCATATCCATTATGTTCGGAACTGGTAGCGTTCCTTCTTACTGGATACGTTACCGTGCTCTGAGCATGTTCAGTTCGCGAAATACAGAAGGCGATCCGAACGCTTTCAGTTCTTTGGCAAACAGAAAGTTGAGAGCAGTGCATTTATGGATACTAGTGTTAGCTAGCTGGTGGAAACCAGGTTTTTAGTGTATGTCATTTCCAAGTTACAGATTAAAAATAATAACGTTTGCTTAACATTCAAAGAAACACTGCAGAGCAGTCGTGTTCGCAAAGCACATCACCTATTGAGCAGTTACAGGTTCGCGAACGTAGGTGGACACCGAGAATAAGATTTTGCTTGATAATTTTTACAAATCAAATTTGTGTAATTTGCTAAAGCGGGTGAAAGACACCCCTTCAACAATACAAAAGAAAATTTCTATTTTACTGACTGTTCAAGTTGTCGATACTGTTGATAACACAGGTACCGACGTCTTTAAAATTTATAATATCACAATAAATAAGGACATAATTAAAAACATACTTAAATTATATGGCAATTTGTTATTTATATTACTTTAATATGTGATCAATGACAATTGTTTATTATCCAACAGGGTTAGAAAGCAAAGAAATTTGTTACTTATAAAATAGGTTGACTATTCGATGCTTTACTATTGTCATAAGCAAAGATAGCTGATCGGAAAGGGGATATTCTGAGTAATAAAACGATATCCTTACCTGAAAGCAAGTGAGTTATACAAAAAAAGATATCTTAGATATAATCGGCGATAACATAGAATTAGATTTGATAATTTTGTTATTCCACTTGTGTTACAAAATGTGACATGTGTTTTGCCTCTTTGAGAAGCATCATCAGACTAAACATCGCAAGGACTACGAACAAAGTTATCAAATTTAATTTTATATTAAAAAAATGAGTTTCAAGATAATTGAATTTTGGGGTTTCTGTTTGACTTTTAAAATAGTTTTATTTAAATTCTTCTGAGATTATTTTTTGTTTTTTTTATATAACCCTTTGATTAGTAATGCTGTATTATCGCTTGCCATTCCTATATTTTTTATTGAATCTTATTAACCTCCAATAACACTACGTGCTGGCTTGAAATATTCGCCGAAAATCCCCCAATTGCACGGTCACATTCCATTGTCGTTACTAAGAGACGGTCGTCTGTGCCGCGCATACAGTCACATTTTGGCTAGCGTCTGTATATTCAACACGTGCCAAACTATACACGCATAGCTGGGCGTCTGTCTGCGTGTGGGATATTTACTACTACAAAAACTAAATATTTCGTCCTTTTTTTTTTTTTTGAAAAACTAAGGGAAATTTTAGTTTTGCGTTTTCCGCGGAAAAAAACCAAATCCCTAATTTTCTATGAGATTCACACCCCCAATTACACAGTCCCGACTAAAGTGTAAATGGGGGTTTTACTGTATATAGATATTATACTCAATTGATGCTTTTTAGCAGTCACAATATTTTTATTATTTATTACAAATGTGCCGTGAAAAGATTGATTTTTGTAAACAAATCGGTAGCCATGTATTATTGAACATAAAAGTCGATTTCAGCTTGATTCCTTTCCTGAAAACAGCGCCAGTAGAGCCTCATGCTCACACGTGAAAGGAATAAGGATTTTAAAATAATATTTAGAAAGTAAAAATAAACTAATTTCATAAAAAATAACCCACTACACCATATTTTCTCAACCTTTTTGGGCCCGTGGCCCCTTTTGAGTCTCATCTGTCCATGGCCCCCAAACCAGTATTTTTTATAAAAACATGTTTTTCGAGGAAAAGTGAGAAGTTGAAGGTCCAAAATAATTTTCAATTCCTTGAAAAATTTCCTCACTGGCAGATTTTACCCAGGAATTTACAGATTTCCTAAAATGAAAGGACGCAAGACATTATTTTTTTTAGCTCTTCCAGGATTTGCCTGTGGCCCCCTGAAACTGTCCTGTGGCTCTCCTAAAATTATTTTTTCTCTGTGGCCAGATAGGAATGACCAATAGGTACAATATTGTAATTATCGTTCACTGTGAATATTACTCAGTACCTGTATTTCATTAGTTTAAGACAGTATATTAGTGAAAATTTGTAAAAAAACAGGTTTTTTTCAGGCTGAAGAATATAAATCTGGACTTCGGGTCGGGTTCGGGTAACAAGTGTGCTATTAGACTCGAGCCTGAGTCTTTTGGGCTCGGACTGGGTAATTTTGTAAAATTTCGGCCCGTGCAGACCTCTACTATGTAAACTTACCTCTCAGCAATCGATTGGTACACTTTTCTCAAAATCGATTTTCATTTTATCTGACTATCGCTTTTAGGCAAAGATATATAAGTTTTTTTTTTACTAAGAAAGAAAATACAGATTGTTTCTTTGCCTTCAATATGTATTTTGTCTATAGTTATCTTTTACTTATGACAGCAGTGTAAAGCAGATATATTAATAATTGATATGATATTTGATAAATACTATTGAAAATTGCCATTTATAAGATTTACATTTATTAAAATTATCATGTAAAACCATGAAAAAAATGAACAGGTGTGTAGTTTATTATTTTAAATACAACAAAGAAGATTTCAATAATGGTATTTTTAATCTGACAAAAAATATTCTCAGCATATTTCAAAAGCTGCAAAACAGGGAAATTAAACATAATAGTATTGTCATTTTAGCGAAATTCACATTATACAATTATAGACAGATCAAACAAGTATGTACTGAGAATTTAGATAAAGATAGATAGATAAAATAGCTTATTATAATAATGTATGAAGGATACATTTAACTTATTAATTCTTAATGAAGGAAAAATATTTACATAAGTATTTTATTGTGTATGAACACAAAATTGAGCTACACTTGCAAGGAAAAGGATCTTTGATGGGCAGACAGGGCAATAGACTATTTTGTGAGCAACAAAAACATGGAAGATCCTTAGATTTGTCTATTATTAGTCTCGGTCTTAGATGGAGTTTTAATGATGGCAATTATTTCGATGAATAAGCAAATATCGGTAATCCCCGCTTAATAATTGTCATACAAACGGGTATTGCCATTATATTGAATGTTCAAATAAAGAGAACATTATTTTATTAATTTATGCAAGACTTCATACGCTTACTTGACTAGTTTGTATGTTTGCCCATCAAAAATTAAGAAAAATCCTTCCTTTACAAGTCATTAAGTTAAACATGAACCACCGTAAACGTGTGAAAAATCTTTTAACAAGATTTAAGCACATTGACACAACTACAAAATAGACAATCAAAGGTAGAGGAACTTAAATAAAAGAGTGTCATTACCTATTGTTTAATTTATAGTTTTTTATACTCAAATATTTTGTAAAAGAGATCTGTTCAATAATTTATGAACACTGCCAAGTTTACGTTTCGTATCATATTGTACATAGCATTCGGGTAATCTAAGTAACAGACTAACATATAACATTGTTATACTTTCTCAAGTATCTATATGAACTAGTATTCCTAATGTTGCTACTAAATATGACTAATATAATAACTACATTATAAGAGCTGAAATTGATTCCCGATATTCACTTAGGAAAATGTTTTCCTTAAATGGATGAGGGTAAGCACTAGAGGCGTATAGATAAGCAGATCAGGAAAACTTATATTTATTAATATTATAAATATAGACTCAGATTGACCCGATGAAATTTCAATCGAAGGGCCATACTCAATTGAGGCAGGAAGGTCAAAAATTTAGCAATATTTTTTAAGTTATTAAGACAGACTTATCAATCAGGTTAAGAATCAATATCATACGTAAGCATACTTACTGGCAATAATCATTTAACGTGTAGATTTCCTTGAAATGTATGAAAACACAGCTTTTCAGTTCTTCAAGATAGTTTTAAAAATTCAAAAAAACTATTTTCTGATAATTTATCGTACAAAATGAAATACCACATAATTGGAAGCATAGAACACATGGTGTGTAGCGACAGAAGTACTATTCAACATACCTGAAACATCTCAATTTTTTTTGCATGGTATTTTAAAATTACTTTCACAATAATCCAAACCGTCAATAGGATGACAATTTTTAAATATGTACCTTTTTAAACTTCTAAATTTTGGTTAAATTTATTATTAAACCCGTATGGCAGAAAAAATTATTTAATTAAAACTGTTTCGCTCAATCATTTTCTAAATACATCATAATAAATAGATCCGACGATATCATCGAGTCGTATATTTATTACATATTTAATCACTTCCATAGATCACCGATATAAATGGAATTGATAATTTTAAAAGACTTTCTTTTAAGATTAAAGTGTATTCTTTGGGAAGTTAAGGTGACATAATATGACTTGTCGGGGATCACATGTGTTGAGGTGTGCGGGTGGCCGATGTGCGTCTTACGCTAGACCCACCACTTTGCAGAACTCCTTCACCCAGTACTGCAATAATAAAAAAATATTTATCAATATCACGTATACATATATCGTATTCTTTACAGCCAAAGAATACATATATCGAACACTAAATACCATAAATTGAGTTGAATACTAGTTGGTGGTATTGATGATATCTTTCCATTTAAAAATGTATAATCCTTCACTATCTTGTGAAAAAAAAGTAACAATATTACATACAGTGGATTCTAAGTCTATCGTTTTTAATGGAAATGTCTAAATGATTAATTTAAGAAAATGACAAAGCCAATCGCTGAGATCTATCGCTTAAAGGAAGAGCTTGGACTGTTTTTAAGTTAAACTTTAAAGGAGTACAGATGTACTTTTAACTCAACACAGTAGTGTCTGTCTGTGAGCATATATACGCTTTAAGTATGAATTACAAATATTCATTGGAAAAAAGTCACAATTGTCATGTTAAAGAAAGCCAGTAAAGTAAGGTCAGTATAGATCTATTCACTCCTCTAAAGGTTAAATATTGAATCTGTTATTATCAATAAAAAGAATAGTCTTAAATATTGCCAGGAGCTGGAGTAGTGTCAAAGCACAGAAAAAAAATCATTTCACTACTTTAGATTATTCTAATAGATATTTAAGTTTTTTTTTATTAAAGTTGATAATAATAAAAACACAATAATTCTTTGTACTTCATTCCACTTTATTTTTTACATATTTTTTTTTTTTTATTTATTTATTTTTTACAAATAAAGTGGAATGAAGTACAAAGGATTATTGTGTTTTTATTAATATAATGCCTTTCCACCAAGTATTGACAGTGAACACCCTAAAAGTGATAAAGTTGATAATACAATTTTAGATAAAAATATACACACTCAACTCTTTGAAATTATTGTATTGAAATAATCACAGTATTGAAATTAATTGGCAGGAATAATTTCCAAGATATGAATTTATATTATTTTGTGCAGTAGTCATTGAAATTTCGACGACAAAAAAAAACTACTCAACTAAATAATTGATACATGCTAGCAATAAAAACTATAGGTGGGGCAATGCCTTGTGATAAAAGCAGCGTGTCGAATTGTGAGGTTGTCATGTACGGCAGTAGATTTTTAATTGACTTTATATCCCTTGAGGTGACGGAGAGGACCTTAATTTGTTCCAAAATTCTGTGACTGATGACACAGAAGTATGAATGTATTTTGTTGATGCTCTCTTGCAGCAAAAAATATTTTAAAATGTAAATTTCATTTGATGAAGTAGCGATAGATTGCTTGAACGTATGACTAAATTTAGATAAATGAATATTAGAGTAACGATAGATCAAGAATCCATTGCAATTCATTTATTCATTAGCTTACGTTAAAATTACTGCAAAAATATACTTTAACATGTCAAATTAATCAATGCGGTAACAATTAGGTAAATGTGAAACTTACAATTGGAATCGTAAGGTATCTTAAATGATTCATCCGGACCTGACTCCTCGGAAAGCGGAGAATTCGTTTCACTGAATAAACTGTCTCTTTTCTTGTCTTTTGAATTTTTTGTCTGAAAATTGCATGCAGTTAGGAATAGTAAAACATTCAAACAGATAATCACAAAAAAAAAAAAACACTTATTTACATGACAGAATGTGGAAGGTCAGAATCTCGCGATGATTCATATTGGCAATAAAAATATTTTTCATTTATTACATATTTTATGGTAAGTTGACAGACAGCAATAGTCTGAAAAGATTTTTTGTGAATTCCCAATAAAGGTGTTTGAAGAGTGTTTTGCATTTCATTGTGGAGTAGATGACTCATATTCCTTACAGTCAATTAAGTTATTAATGAAGCTAGATGGGAATTAATAATGCAAATTATCACTCATGTTTGTACATAATTAGGCAACCTATCATTAAGTATATTTTGAGTCACAATCAAAAGATAAAAAAAGGTTCTCCGTTAGTATACATGTGGCTCACCAACAAACACTTAAAACCAATGAACCACATAAATAGATTTTTTTCCACACAAAGCAGCTTTAAATAGTAAATTAAAACACTCGGTTACATTTTTAAAATGAAAACAAATAATCAAATATTTTCTATGGAAGGTGGATGGATTTATCTAGCCTAAAACATTTCGATATACCGCATGCTTAGCAACAATAAGGGGTGTCTTGATTTTCGCAGTTTTACTGAGATGTACATCTTTGGGGACAAAGATTGTTGAAAATAAAGAAAAAAATTTACATTATTTTCTACAATCCTTGTGTCTCAACTGCGATATATCATAATTGCGAACATCTAGATACGCTTATATGTTATTAGGCATGCGATGCACAAAATGAGACTACAATGTATCACAAAATGTATAAGCAAACTTTTTCAAAGCAAATATCCTGTTAAAGTGCAGTTTAAGCACTACAAGGATAATTTTAGGTTTAGATATAGCTTAATATACTTATCTACAATGAATTGTGTCGAGAGGACATGATTTTGAAAAATATATATTTATTTATAAGTTTGCATAAGAATTTTTTGATAAGAAGTCTAGATAGAATCAACAACGAATGGGAATTGATTTTTAGTCATGAGATAAATCCAAATTAAATGAGTCACTCAAATTTTCATTTAAAATCGTTATCTTTCGTTAAAGATCATGTACTTTAATACAGTGTAGCGTGGACGCAATAAATGTTATTAAATTAGTTAATAACTCAAACAGCAAACTTAAGGGGACATAATATTGAATAAGAATTTGAAAAATACCTGGAAATACTTGTGGTACAGGAGACATCCGTATACGCACATAATTGAAACTAAAAATTGTGCCAGCAGCCATACGATAATGTTGAATGTCTGGGTTTGACTAAATAGCTCTTTTCCGTTTTTGATGCATAGCAGAGCTTCGGTTACCATAATTGCTCCGTAGACCCAGCATTGGGTGCCGACACGCTTGCAACGGGGATCCGTTATATATATGTAGTATTGTCTAAAAGAAAAAAACAAATGTTATTAATTAGTTTATTGTCAAATAATGAGCGCAATTGACATGTTTTTTTTTTTACTGCTGCACCACAGACCTGACATGTATTTTACTGGATCTTATTAATGTATTTTACTCCTAGCCTATATCACCACACATTTACCACCTATATTTAATAAGTATTGTGGTTTTGAGGACTACAGTTTCTTATCGATGGCCTCGCGATTCATTTTAAGAAATTCATTTTCAATACATTATGATATACAGTGAAACCATGATTTTATATGTACGTAACTAATGGTTTTTTGTAGAACATTTATTATCTGCTTTAATGCGTTTATTTTCCGCAATCAACGTATGAAATAAGTTCAACTGAATTTATAGACAATATAAAATAACTTAGATTATTCCACGTATTGTGCTACAAACTGTGACATGTGTTTCACTCTTTTAGAAGCATCCTCAGACAATCTTACTTTCACAAATTAAAGTACAAATGATTTTAATTTTACTATTCCGATATATTATAAAAATAAAAACAGTAGGCAAGGAGTTACCGCCGAATCCATCGAAAGTATGAATTTATAGACATTGATACCATATATTTATATGGTATAAATTGGGAGTGGACGAGGTTTAAAAAAAGATGTTATGTATTTCAGGTGTTATTGTGAAAATATAATTATTCATTTTCCTAAACAAATTGAGACTTTTTGAGTCAACAATTTGCTAAGGGAATTGCGGAACAATAAATTTGATGTTTACATTGAAGTACAGAAGTAAATTAAAATATTCATAATCTTTAAGTTACCTGACAGAAGGTGCTACGATCACACCTATCAGGCAGAGGCGAGCAATAACGAGTGGATGAGACGGCGGCATCTCGAAGATGTGCTTCAAGAAGAAAGTATTGAGTTCTGACAGCTGCCAGAAGATAACCAACTGACAAAGAGCCAAGAATCGCATGTAAGTACAGGTCGGATCAAGCCACCGCACTGGAGCCCAGCTCAAAGGTGTAAACTGCAACATCGCTCGCTTTATTTTTCCAGATGTTGATGAAATGTCTCTGTGGAAAAAAAAATCTGATTATATTGTGAAAAATTTCACTGTTAGTTTGTAGTGTCAATTTCAGCAAGAATTCCCACTATATTATAGAATAGAAATTACAACAATTGTAACCCTCCTACACTGAAATGGGATAATTAATATATCGTCAAGATACTGGCAAAAGTTGGGAGTTGAAAAATTGATAGTACTGCGTAAACAGTAAATGAAAATTTGAGCTTTTCAGATAAAGCCTTCAGCCCCATTATTTAACGCTTCATACATTTTTTTTAGCCATGTCCATGGACTCGAGAAGCAAATAGATATAACGATAGCGATATTTGGATTATGCTTAAAGCACAAAAGAGAAAATATTAATATCGCTATAGCACAACACATTTACCTACATCAAAAACTGGCTACTAAGCCTAAAATAAATGACGAGGATCAAATTTTGGTAGTAATTACATCAATATTTTTAGTACATGTCCGCTTAAATTATATAACACTCATAATATTGAAAAACTCTCACCTGATGCTCACCCACTTATATTCTCTCATTTCTAGAGCTTTGCAGATAGCCAGGCCACACCATATACCGAAACCATTGCAGACAAGTACATCAAGAATTATAGAATCCCACCAGCACTCGAGGAAGTTTGGCAGAAGGTGAATGAAGGCGATTTCCGTCACCTCCCACATGCACGATATAACCCACAGAAGACCCATGTGCCGGATCAAGATCGCTTTGAACATCCAGCCAAGAAAATGGCCCCACGCAAAAATGTCCAAGTGAGCCCATATCTTTGCTACGCTGATATCAGAGCAATTTACTCCATACTCCTAAAATAATTGATTAAATGAAAACCCCAAAATGTAGAAAGGGAAGGTTTAAGAACTGGTCGATCTTATAATCAGTTACAGAATGAAAAAGGTTAACATAATAATTAAAATTTATGTAAGAGTGTTGGTTATATAAACAGATGATTTTACAATTTTCACGCTGAATGAAGCCATGCCGTGACAGTAGCTTTTTATGATTTTATATTGCACATGTTAGTGTTTGTAGTATATTTAAGCTTTGCTCGTTGGCTTCGTCTGGATTTAAGATTTTGAGACGTTATGTATGTCGAAGGAAAGGACAAGAAAATAATTACTTTGATCCTGATTTGTCAATCATAGCAACCTATATAGCTTTCAAAGCAACATGGCTAACTGTTTTACGTGACACACAAACAAAAGTATTTTCTATTTCAAAGATAAGATTAATTTTACAAAACTTTGTATAAATTAAGGATATTCAATGAAAATTTATTTTTCTGAGAGAAAAAAAACATTAAAATTTCCTTGGCATGATGAGAATAACTAGACCGCATGAAAACTTTTTGGAAAATTTTTATACGTTTCACAAAAAATACTTAAGAATAACAAAGAAAGTTTGATTAAATAAACACATCTGTGAATGATAAATTAATGAAATCATCAGATCCTTACCCTGTCCATGTCGATATGAAAATCTTTGAGGCTCGGATCTACCCAATACAGTATCGAATTGACCGTGTGATAACTCTGAAATAGAAGGAATAGCAGAGAAAGGAGATAGAGGACCGAGAGTCCAAAAACAATTCTCCATAATGCGGGATGAGGTCGCGTAAACGGTCCATTAGGAAACGCTAATACTGATATGATGAGGAAGAAGAATATGACACACCATCCACCAGCCCATATGTTTTCCTGGACGCTCGTTTCATTCCTGAAATATAATTTACAAAATCATGAAACAATGTAAATAATATTTTTTTGATGAAGAATTTTCAGAAATTTTAAAACCGATCTGAGAAAAATTTACCATGAAATATAGAGGCTTGTAAATATTTGAATACATTACATTTATAAGGCATTGATCAAGCATGCTTTCGTTTTATGGCAAGGCTCTGTTGAACTGCTTATTGATGTTGAACTTTTATGATAAAAACAAAAATGATATCATTTCAAGTTTTCAATAACATATTATATAACTGTACCTGACCTTGGGGTTCCACGAAATTGAAAATTGAAAATATACACATTTCAAAAAGCTGATTTTTTTAGCAAAATTTATTACATCTATTTTACTACATTCAACTAGTGGTGAGATAAATATGATTTCAACATACAGATAGAAAATTCAAAAAATAAAATACTCATTTGTACTAATTCCACTTACACTTTAAATGATCAGGACCAGTGCTTGCACATGAGCGAAACCGGACCTGATAATTTAAAATATAAGTGAAATTACTACAGATGAGAATTTTATTTTTTTAATATAATGCCTTTCCACCAAGGCCACCCTAAAAGAGATAGAAAATTTATTTTAGTGTGAAAAAGCAACATCAAATTTAATGGATCCGAAAACTATGTATATTCATGTTAATCTTTCAGAGGTTGTTGTTGTATACACTGTATAAAAGAGTTTCGTGATAAAATATTATTGGAAAACGCTATTCCATCAGAAATTGAGTAATATCAAAATGAAATTTAAGTATGAAGCATTGACATTTAGGATCGATGTTGAAGTGTAAAATTCAAAATTCTTTCAGAATCTCCATTTTAGAAAAAAGATAGTTATGATACAATTACAGATGAAGGTGTTTGATATGAAAAAATATTATGGTCCCAATCGTATTTTATGTTAATATTACATATTTCATATATATATGTTCCTTTGACTTATTTCTTATCTAAGACGAACACAAAAATATACCAGGTGTAATTTGTCACTGTTGATTTTTATAACAGCTCAACAGTTTTAGAACACAACTTTTATTGTTTCTTCAGATATGGATATTTTCCCTGATTTACCAATAATAAGATTTTTTTTAATATGTGCAGTGATAGTAAAAATAATGAAAATAAATGTTTAAACCTAATTTTACATTAAAAAATACTCACTACTCAAAGGGTTCTGGATGTGCAAAAAGCGATATAATTTTATAGTAGAAATATAGGCAGTATAAATAAAAATGTTATTATAAATTAAAAATTTCTTTCTAATTTTTAAATCAATGCTGTAAAATGGCACGAATCACCGAAATGACGAAATTTCAAACATTAAATCAACTAATTGGATACTTTTCAAAATCAATTGTCCATTTGCCAAATTTTTTTACCGTATTCCATCAGAAAATAAATTTCTCGGATTAAATACAAACAGATTCAACGTTTTGTTTCACAAAGGCATTTGCAATTCTGAAGAACTATTCTACCATAATATATTATCGTTTCCAAAAATGAAAAGTCTATGTCATACCGCAAACAGATCAATTTCTGGAATAAAGTAAAAGGTTAGATGGAATTATGCTAAAAAATTCAATAGGTCAAAGAAGAATAGATCAAATACGATAACATTGGTATAAGTTTGCATTCATTCTGAGATCATGTTATATCAAAAACATTCAATACATTATTTAGTAAGATAGATGAACCACACTCAAGCCCAATGTTTTGGATCCTCAACGACGTACATATAAAATAATAATTTAACGCAATTCAAATGCAAATTTAAACACTTATGATTAAAAATTTACGACTGACTTGCTTCCAGTGCAAATCGTACACCGACAATATTATTTCATCGCTCTTGATATTAGAACGGTCGTTAAAATAATAATGTTATGTTGATTATTTAAAATACAGTGGATTGTCGGTGTGAATTTAAAATCAATGCAAGTTATTGTCAATACTTACTGACATAATCTATCGGGTGTATAGGAGTTGGAACTGACCGATATTAACATAAATGCAAATGTATGAATACACACAAATATTTGAATATGCAAATGTTCTTCCGCGGTAAATAGATACTTTTCAATAGATAAATAATCAGATTTAATTCATATTTGTGAACTTACCGTACGAACGCCGAATATATGACGGCTGCGATCGACACTGCCAAAAGTGTTATAGTATGGGGTTTGTAGAAAAACTCTAATGAAATATCATCAACAGGACTTTCATTAATAGCACTAAAGGTATCATTGTGGGAATGAGGCGGCGTAGAAGGTTTTTTATGGGTTAAATTGCGTTTTTTCATTTTATTTTTTCGAACTACGAAGAGGTTATGTTGATATATTGAATTATCAGCGCCGTACGATATCAGCCGAGCGCGAAACGAAACGTGATAGGCTGTTGTATCATACTATACTTTTTATGAGCCTTGAGAATTTGATTGGATCATACGATGTTAAATCGGACTTTGAACTTTTTTTTATAAATTGAGTCAAGAATTTTCCATTTCCACATACTCTACAATAATTTAGTTTTCCCTATAATTATTTATGGTTGAAGAGCATGAATGTCAATTAACTATGTTTATTATAATTTAAGGGTAAGAGTCACGGTCTACTTATTAAATATTAAATTGCTTATTTATAAAAAAAAGGTTTAATTGGTAGAATCTAGGTTAATAAATTTTTCAAATCATCCCAGTTGGGAAAAGCATTCATTATTATCATATTGTGATAAAGTTTGATTGTAAAAAATTAATAGGGCATGCTTAAGCAGGGACCTCCTATTTTTTTTCATTAAAAAATCGCATCTCAACCAAAACGCACTATTTATTTTTGAAAAAAACATTAGCAAAAATAAATACATCAATAATGATATTAAGTTTTTACCCTTTTCAGCTTTTATTGAACATTCATACCTTATTAAATTTTGAAATAGTATCTGTCGAATGGAGAATTTAGAGAACTGTTTTTTCCTGTTACGACGTTCACAAAACATGAAAAAGAATTAGAACACTATTTATTCATTTATTGAGAAGGTATTGTACAAAAATATATTCATAATCAAGCTAAATGTACACTGCCGGGAATTATTTTATTGAACTAAACAATAATAACCATATAACAAAATAAAAAAAAGCATTATTTTTAATTGATTCATGTTATCAGATTAAAAAACTTCGATTGGAATATATATTTTTAACTTCAAAGTCAATCACTTCAATTTGCTTCTTTATAAATTGAGGGTCGTTCAACGTTGAAGTACAGCGGTATCGTCAACACTTGTGATACAAAAACCATAGCTCCCTATACTTGTCTTTTTACTTCTAGCAACAATCAAGAGTCTGTGGATGATCCGAGTATGTTAGTTTATGGTCAATATTGACTGAAATTATTCTTTAAGTTGCCTGCGCCAACATTTTGTTTTCTTTACGGCTCAAGATAATCCTGCAGCTTTAATCTTGATATTTTAATTGAAAAGAAAGTTTGACATATTTGTTGTCTTACTGCCTATAGTAAATTATATACCATCAGGTGCGTATCACTAGCTTTACATTCGTAGGAGATGAGCCATGTTGGATTTTTGTTCGATTCGGCCAGTTAAATAATCGTTTTAACGTTTCTCTTATTCCTGTATATAGTCGTCGTACGTTACATTATTGATATTCAATATGCAATTGCTTACAATTTAATTAATTTACATCGGTGTGGAGAAAAGTTTTTGTGTTGGAAGGTAATGTAAATCTTATCGCTTATAGCAGAATTTAGGAACCTTAAAAAATATAAAAGTATGTAAAAATCCATGTACACTATTTTGTAAATAAACGATAAATTTAAATTTAAGCCAAACAAGGCCGCAGGTTTCCCACCTTCGATTGACATGGATATAATCATTTTAGGTATTGTTATCCTTAATGATCATTTAGTCCAAAGGCAATATTTATTTATACCTGTAATTAATGAACTTGAGTTAAATATCTCCATTAGAAGAGGTTACTAAACGTTATTGTACTTTCTTCCTGATCTGAATTTTTTGTTTTGTCTTACAGATAATGGCTGAAGACTTGGACGTGGAGGCCATGCTGGAGGCGCCTTATAGAAAAAATGTTAGTACCGATCATTTCTTTACAACCAGCGACTACTTCACTTCACATCTTGTGTTCATTTTTATAGACAAGCTTTCTGTCATTATGGCGTGAAACTCCTTTTTTTAAATGTTGCTAAGTATACTCATTGATCTCAAAAATACACAATTTGTAAAGGATTTCATAATTTAAAAGTCTTATTGTTTTTTTTTTTTTAATATTCTGATAAAATGACAATTGGTCTCGTTTGTTTATATTTATAGAACTTTGTGGTATTAGTCGAGCTTGCTCCGCCTGCCAGACTCAGAAGGAGAGGTACTGACAATCACACAATATTATATTCTTATATCATATTTATCTTATTTACGCAATGACTAGCTTCTGTCGCTTGACCAAAACAAGAATTACTGGAAAACCAATTTCGATGAGGGGATATTTATATAAAACCACATTACCTGGAGGAATACCTTATTAAAGAAATGTTACAAACCACACACTCACCAATGTGGACTTGTAAAAGAAACTTAAGTTATTAGATTAAATCAAAATTTCTAATTAGTGTGCTTTCATAAAATAAAGAAAATATTGTGAAAAATCATTTGCATATTTGTATGTCAACTAGTAGATTGATGAAATACCTAATTTTAATAGTGAAGTAATATTATATTTTCGATTTGGAAGCCACTCAATAAAATAGAAAATAAAACTTACAATTTTTATTTTGGAAGTCAGGAATCATTATATAGTGTCAAATTCGACAAACTCTCAGATTTCTCGGTTTCCAAGAATCAAGCACACATATAATGCAGTCTTATCGTATTATGATTCATCCCGGTATAATGATTTAACATGAAACAGTTGTACATTTCTGATCTGTCTAGTAAAATATTATCTTCACAACTGAAGAGATCAAAAGAACCTCCATTCAAATTATCAATGTATTACAATAGCATACTAATTCTTTTTTTAATGCTATAATTTTGTCTATAAATAAAATCTGTAAATTTATTAGCGTTTTTAATATTATTTAAATGAAATAATATGCCTTTATTTGTACTGTACAGATCGAAAGTTCACATACAAGTTCAAGTATTTTGTGTACGGTAAATTCAGTTGAAATATGCTTTATGCATAATATTGATGAAGCACACGTAGTGAAGTGTTGATGAATGAACTGCGTATGAGGAAATAATTTTAAACATCATTTAGCCTGGAGACCTGACATGGTACGTTTTTGTTCAGGGAGCTGAGCGGAAGGGGCGCAGGCTGAAAGACTACTCTCCTGAACATGCCAAGGTGTAAAACGGACGCTCTTTTACAATATTTGTTTTGAACCTTAAATATTGCTTAGGATAAGTTTTTGTTTCTCACTCCGGCCTAGTGAAAGGTGATTATTATGTTGACAATTAATTATGAGATTTATTTTATATAATGTTACGCATCAATTAAATATGATATAAATTACATTACAATCTCTTTCAGAAAATTTAGTCTTAAGCACGTAGCCAAGCCTTGTTTTGAAAGTTAAGTCTCAATCGGGAAAGACGTTTCATTGTTATTTAATAAACTTTCTTAATTCTAAGCTCACATTAGAGGCATTGAATCTTAGACCGAAATATCATTTCATACCGTATAGCTGATGGGGTGTATCTTTTGCAGAAGTTTGGCTGTGCCCGTCTCTCTGTTGTCAGTGGTGAACGGTAAGTGTTGCCAGGCCTTCTCCTTCCCGTCGTCCTCTCCTTGTTCCTTCTATTTAAATAAAACAGCAGACTCCGAAACGGCCCTATCTCTCAAGCCTTCTGATTTGCAGCTCATAATATCTGAGACGATCGATTGCTCGATCTTAACTAATCCGCTGATAAGAAAATCGGTCGGCTTCCCTGTGGACTTTTACATGTTAATTTTTAACCAGCGTCAGCTGTTCTCCCATAATGATTTTGAAACTAATGTATCTTGAATTGTTGCCGATTGTGCGCTGCTTGTGCTGGTTCTACTTTGCCTGCTTTGTGTGACAGGATGAGCACTCATCTTCAAGACATCGAGCGGAGAAGCACTCTGACAGACACAAGCATTCGGAACGCTTCAAAGATGGCAA
This sequence comes from Himalopsyche anomala, assembly GCA_031772345.1. Taxonomy (NCBI): domain Eukaryota; kingdom Metazoa; phylum Arthropoda; class Insecta; order Trichoptera; family Rhyacophilidae; genus Himalopsyche; species Himalopsyche anomala. The sequence goes on from CM062824.1 coordinate 27,860,219, forward strand.
TAAAAGATCTGGGTAAGTTTTTCCTCTCCTTTCCTGTGAAATGGTCACACTTGAATTAAATGTTTGAACCATGTAAAAACTCTACAATGTTTGAACAATTATTATTTTCTTTTTCTATGTATAAAGCTAAAAGACCCAATGACAGGAAAATAAAAATGTTATCAAACAATTTTATTGATTGAAAAGGGACATTTCAGCTTAATTACTTTTATATGTTGTCGACATACTTAGCAAATCTCGTGACCGCCGAAAGTCCAAGGAGAGGAGCAGAAGCCGGAGGAGATCCAGAGAAAAAGACCGAGGTGAAAGAGAAACCGAAAGCACTAGAGGCACCAAAGACAAGGAGAAGGATAGAGGTGAGAGGGGAGATCGAGATAAAGAAAGAGACCGCAACAGGGACAGGGTCCGTAATGAAAGAGACAGGGATAGGGATCGTGATAAAGAGGGCAAAGACAAAGAAAAAGAGAAAGAAAGAGAGAGACGGCGACAGAGAAGTCGTTCACGAGAAGCTCGTCGAGCTACTGGCACAGCGGGAGCCGCTCTCCTCGCTCTTAATCTTTTAGCACCCTTAGAAGAACTTGCACCCGAAGAACGGGATGCCAGAACAGTCTTCTGTATGCAGTTGTCACAAAACATTCGATCTCGAGAATTAGAAGAATTTTTCTCAGCTGTAGGCAAAGTGCGCGATGTTCGTCTCATCACCTGCAACAAGACCAGACGGTTTAAAGGCATTGCATACATTGAGTTCAAAGACACCGAAAGCGTTCCATTGGTGAGTGCTTCCATTTGTTCCAATATCATTAATTAAGTAACCATTTCAATATATATTTTAAAATGTCATAGATTTTAAGGTGTAAAGCGAAAATCAACATTTAATTTTAATATACGATAACACAAGTAAATACTGCATTTTTAAGCCTGGATTATAATGGAATTTTAGCTAGTAAATGACAATGCTTTTTTTTTCAATAGGCTCTGGGATTGACTGGCCAAAAGCTGCTTGGAATTCCGATAATAGTTCAACACACGCAGGCTGAAAAGAACAGAACTGGAAATTCTCTTCCTAATCTTGCACCCAAAAATAACACCGGACCCACCAGACTGTACGTCGGTTCTCTACACTTCAACATCACCGAGGATATGCTCAGGGGTATTTTTGAACCTTTCGGAAAGATTGATAATATTCAACTTATCACAGATTTGGAAACTGGGAAATCCAAAGGATACGGTTTTTTGACGGTCAGTTTAATAAAGTTTTGTCTATTTGTTATGAATTGCATAAGCTAGTAGACCCAGTCAGTGATCAAATATTCTCTTTCTGGGGGGATTCAATTTATGCTATAGTGATTTGAATGCATTTTTTAATATACTGAATAAACTAATTTTATTCTGCAAAATGTGTTTAAACAATATTACTTCTGTAAATAAAGTTATTGCAATACACAATATTTATAATATTAAAGAAAATATTTTCAAATATGATGCAGTTTCACCATGCGGCTGATGCGAAAAAAGCTTTGGAGCAATTAAACGGATTTGAACTGGCAGGCCGACCGATGAAAGTGGGTAACGTAACAGAGCGAATGGAATCAGCTTCCAATGCTCATCATCCGCTCGACACTTACGAGATGGACCGAGCCGGCATCGATCTCGGAGCCACAGGCAGATTGCAGCTCATGTTTAAACTTGCCGAGGGAACGGGCTTCCAGGTTAGTTATACACATGCTGAATATATACAGTGGCCCCGATCTACCGTTCTCGCATTGTTCATTTTCCCGCATGGTTCGTTTATTTTTCATAGTCCCGGCCAAACACCCATAAGAACAATGTAAAATAATCCCGCATTAACCGTTCCCCGATTTACCGTTTTCCTCGATCTATCGTTCAAATATTTTGGTCCCGTCAAAAATATTATCCTGATTCACCGTTTTCGTTGAATATTTCTCATAAATAGTCTTACCTCGCATTTCGTTTCGCGTTTTTTTCAGTGGAACCCCAATCTTCCGTTCCGCTATTTTCGTTTTTTGCATGGATCGTTTATTTTGTACTCGACCAAGACCCCGTAATAACAATCTTTAGTAATTCCACGTTAATAATTTCCCGATTTACCGATTTCCTCGATCTATCATCTAAATATTGTCGTCCCATCCCAGTTACTATCTATCCCCATTGACCATTTTTGTCGACTATTTTTTACGCTCATAAATAGCCTTACATTGCATCTGGTTGCGTGAATTTTTCTAACTCAAAAGTTAAAACTAAAATACCTTAATGAAGAAAACTAAAACTCTAGTTGAGTCAGGAGAAAAACGAGTCGATATATCAAAAAGGAGTTGACTTAGAAATGTACGCGATTTTGAAAAGTGTTTGTTAAAATTTAAGTGCCAAACTGCAAATTGGCTACTTAGTTTGTATTAAAAAGTTAAAAATATATTTATTTGTTCTTTAATAAAAATAAATGTAATAAATAAATAAGTTTTTTGAAAATTAAACCTTTTTTGGTGTTATTTGAAGATTTCCCGCATTATCAGTTTCCCGCATTATTCGTTCATTTATTACGATCCCTTGAAAAACGTAGAATCGAGGTTTCACTGTATTATGTTCCTGTGCATATGCTAGTAGACCCATTTTATGCTATACCTTACATACTCTGGGGGGATTCAAATATGCAAAAGAAAAGTAAATCTCAGTTAAACACAAGTTGCAGTCTTTTCTCTGCTTACTTTCAATTGAAATTTTACAACCGCATTCAAAGAAACATGTTTTCTGCTTATTGAAAATAATCTATATATTAATAGTCGATTATGTAACGTGTCTGTCGGTTCCCGATTTCGCCTTTTCGATGACGTCAAGAAAGACGGTCCCTTCCCCAGCCCCGCTGTCGCCATTTTTTTATTCATACTAAAGACATATTTTTTCAATACACTGTTATATAAAGAAACAAATTTTGTGTCGTGGAAAATCGCTGAAAATTTGAATTCTCATACAAAAAAGCGCCGCGGCCAAGTATCAAAACAAGGACTCTGGATCATGACCGGAGATCGTTACCGCTCGGACAAAGTCACAACTGTCAGAGGCGATAAAATTAGATTATATATATCAAACACACATTTGAATTATTCCAAAATACGCATACTTCACATGCATACATACAAATTTGAATTAATCTAAAAATTCCAAAATAATTAATACTGCATATAATTTTCGTGCAGTGTATTTTTTTAGTAGAAAGAATTTTTTAAGTTTATTTCTTCTATGAAATATATTTTTTAGCAAACTAAAACATTCCAAATATTCTAAAAATTATATTATTTACAATTTCAATACTGCAGGGGTGTCGATATATATGTCCCGAGATCTATTTCTTCTTCTATGAAATATATTTGTTAGCAAACTTAAACATTTAAAATATTCTAAACATTATATTATTTACAATTTAAATGCTGCAGGGGTGTCGATATATGTCCCGACATCTATTTCTTCTTCTACGAAATATATTTGTTACCAAACTTAAAGATTTCAAATATTCTAAACATTATATTATTTACAATTTACAATTTATTTTTCACGCCAGTAAATTTTCTGATTACTTAAAAATGCAACAAACCCCCCCCCCCCCACCCCGTTGAGCTCAACGGGCTTACAGCTAGTTATTGTGAATTGTGATGAAATGAAAATAAAAATATAAAATTTATTTTTCGTTTTACAGGTTCCACCTGCTGCAGCTAATATGTTAAAAATGACAGCAGGTTTGGCACCTTCAGTTCAGCAAGTGTGTCCTCCCATCGCCACTCAATGCTTCATGCTCAACAACATGTTTGACCCTGCTACGTAAGTATTTATCCCGATACACTATCAGACCTATCTTGAGTCATTTGTGGTCATATCTATATGAAATCTAATGAAAAACATTCAAAATCGTCATTCGAAGAAACTGACAATCATTACTACTGCTAATTTAACCTTTTGGTTGCCGTAGAAAAAAACCTACATGCTAGGTACATTTGTACCTAGCATGCTGGCTATTATTTGCAATTATTAATTTAATTAGTTATTGACGAGGTAACTCGTCTCTGGTGTGTCGAGCACAACAAATTTGATGAGATATCTCGTCTGGCAGCCATCTAGTTAACTGTGAGTTAATTTTTTACTAACAATTTCTTTTTTATTGCAGTGAAACAAATCCTAGCTGGGACATTGAAATTCGCGATGATGTCATCGAAGAATGCAATAAGCACGGCGGTGTGCTCCATGTTTATGTTGACAAAGGCTCTCCACAGGGAAACGTTTATGTCAAGTGTCCTGATGTTACTGTTGCAGTAGCGTCTGTCAATTCTCTTCACGGTCGATGGTTCGCCGGCAGAGTTATCACGGCTGCTTACGTACCTATAGTTAATTACCACTCACTTTTCCCGGATGCAATGTCGTCTTTCTCACTGTTATCGCTTTCTGGAATGAGGAGAAATGCGTGATGGGTTTTATTAAAATTGTGATTAATGATATTACTACACTTCATGCACAAGAATGTGTTGGGTTTTATGCTAAGCGGCTATCTTTAATGTAGTGATATAAAATAAACCCTTGCACAATTATTGTCCTGAATGTTTGTTTTATATTGGGAGTTTATTTTTATCAGTCCGTAGACATAATATTGAACTTTGAAAATTATGTTCACACTCGATTTATTTTTAAAAAATTGCTTGTATGCCAAAAAAACCTTGAAAAATAAGTCTTGTAATTTCAAACTCTAATATTTGACTGGATATTTTAAGTCTCATTTGGACCATCCGAGTACGCGGCCAAGAGTGTGAGCTTGGCCAAATACAAAACAATCTGAATGTGATGCACGGAATTTGGCTAAGCGATCCGACGAGTGATTTTAAGTGAGCGAATGAAAAACAACTATTCTTTTTCTCTCTGTTTCTATTGCCTCGGTGAGGAGGATACCGCCACCACCTGTAGCATGGTTCTGCTCAGGTGTTGTTGAATCAAATGAAATGCACGTAACAATGAACTGAATCAATAAAAAAAACATATCCTTGTAGACTCTTACTCGGTCAATCTTGTTGTTCGGCTGCATACTCAGTTGGCCTAAAAGAGGCCAAAAAATCCATGAAAATTTATCTGTTATTGAAGATCTGATAATTCTACATATTTTGTTTTTAGCCTTTAGTTTTAAAAAAATTTCATGGGTACTTACGCAGTGGCGGATTACCCCTTATAAGCGCATGGTGCGTCTGGGGGGTCTTAAAAAAGCATATATCTTACTATTTGTATTTATTTCACATGAAATTTTATTATTTTACCCTAAAAACATGGCCTCCAAATTTTATTGAGCCTGGGTCTCTCGAGTGTTTAATCCGCCACTGTGCCTAAGCTGTTTTGTGTTTTTTAGCATTGTGAGTTAATGTATTCAATGTAAATTATATTTATTATAATTATTGCTACTGGAGTGTGCTTCATGTAAAATATTAACAAATATAATTGAATTTGAATGGGGTCAGTGATGAGATTATATTGATCCATAATCGGCAAAAGATCTTAAGCGAAACAAATCGGTAAATTGCGTTTAAGCCAATAACTGCTTAATATCGCCCAAGGCGTCAGTGACACAAAAATTTTAGAGCGTTATCTCATTTGCCTGATCTTTTTTAGGGCCTGTGCATTTTAGTGTTTTGGTTTGTTATCGTTTATTCCACGTGAACCCCAGTTGAGAAACGCTGATCTAAAGAACTGAAAGATGTAGGACATTTTTTTTATAATAATAAGATAGGCAGTGACCATATATTACTATTTACTAACCGCACTTAAGGAATTCCTTTTTTAACCACGATTCAAAAAAACCTGTAAAATTTATAAACTGTCATTAAGATTTTCTGCCTATTATGAGTCGATATATATATGTGGACTTAAGTTTGAAATTGCATGTCTCTTGCAGTGTTCAATATTCTTCCCATATAACATACTCTCACTGATAATTTTTTTACTTGCAAAGATTTTTTATCCAAAAATACATCATAAAACATTGAAATTATTTTTATTGCATGAAAAGCAATCACCAATAATCACTCATTTGTTACAGTAGCTTTGCGTCCGTGACAAAAAAAAAAAGATATTTTTGGGAAATTTTCCCTATTCTTTTTCTTTAGAATATCTGTAATGTAGGTACTTATAATTGAAATATGTAAATAATTGTTATAAACCCTAATATTATAAAATAAATACTATTAAATTATTACATCTTTATTTACCTACCTTTGCAGCAACACAGCAGAAAAAATCATGCAAATAATTTTGAAGATTATTTTATTTTAGTTGTAAAGGATGTTGATATGCATTTATGCAGTCACCGCTGTAATAAAACATAGCTAAATCATTCAGTTGAAATTTATTGGTGTTGAGGTAATCCAGTGCAGATTGTTTTGAAACTGTTCTGATATTATATTTACATTTTGGGCAGTTTATACATGTCTTATTGTGTATCGACTGAAGTCAGGCGAAAGGAAATTGACCTCAGTTATTTTGATAATCACACTACAACTTTATACACTTTCTTTTAAAAGTATGTATGCTGTAAATGCCGAATGACTATCTAAATTTGCTTTTAAGTTTGAAAAAAGAAGGGCGTGTAAAAATTGCAAGATAAGGAAAATGTTTATGCATGGTGGCACAAAATTACTTTTACGGTTCTAATTATCACAATCTTGACATTAGATGTACATCGAATAGAATATATTCTAATAAAATTGTAAAGGCAAGTGGATTGTCTAAAATTTTTACAATTTTTTAAAGTATTATCAATATATTTACCTACCTAAAAATATTGTCTTTGGTATAGCACCAACATTTTATATATTTGGCAACATAATCTCACGTTAGTGGTGACGTTTACGCTACGTGTAGCCGTCGAATTGTTCTTGCTGTAAGTATTTCGACGTGTGCCAGTTATCCGTTAGTCAAAGTTTCGCTCGGGACAATTAAACTCGTAAATTCTTAAAAATGGTAAGTGAAAAGTGTTAAAATAATACATTATTCTCTGTAAACAATCCATTTTAATTTTACACGTACTATTTTTACTCAAATGTTCAATTATTTAAGCCTATTTAGAAGGTACATTATGTCGCTATGGCATGATTTAAATTTAGCTTAATATAATGTGTAAATATTAACCCAGCTGTTTTATAAACTACCTAATAATATTTCAAGCTTTAAATTTAAACCCAGCATTTCGTAAAATTCGGAACTTATTATTTATATCGGACATAAAACTATTTTGAAGTGTCAAGAAACGTCATAAAAATAATATAATAGAAAATGACTATCTATTTAATATTTAATGCTCATATTTTAATGAAACTAATCTTATTCTTTTTATATTTGACTTTAACCCTTTCCAAATATACTTTTTATGTTGTTGAATGGGTGCATATTTGCCACCTCAGAGGTAATGTTACACGATTGTTATATGAACTTTCGATGTATGAATTTCGAAGAAAAGCTTTGTCACTTTCATTTTGATCAAATGTAACTTATGTCTAGTCCTTCCATTTATCTTATTAGCTGTATGAACTCAAGACTTTTGTGAAAATATATCAATCTATTTATTTTCAAGATGTATATAAGCTGATTGATTCACTTTCACTTTAGTGCCTACAGGGTTTGTGAAACATTTCTATTATGATATTTCATAGAAGAAATATAGGAAAGACAATAATCTTTTTTCTGCTCAGTTTCTCTTTAAAAAGTAATGGTTACACATTTTAAAGAATAAATATTTTATTATTATGCAAAGATTCGACCTTATATTTAATAATTACGTATTTGGTATGTATTACAGCCGGCTTCTCCGAGTTCAACGGCCGTAGGGTCAGGCACCCGGTCTCCCAGCAAGGCGGCCGTGCCCCGTACCAGTGTCACTGGAACAGTGAGACAACGAAAAGCTGCACCAGCCACATCTGCAAGAAACCGAAACACAGGTACCTCCTCAGGAGGTATGTGGAGATTCTACACAGACGATTCACCCGGAATTAAAGTGTGAGTTTTGCTATTACTTTTTCGTGAATGAGATTGTTATTTTTTAATAATTCTATTCAAAATTTAAAACGATTATTTTGTTATTGATTTGAATAACAAATCTACATCCAATGTATGAAGAACAAGTGAAACATATCACTATTCTGTCAGAATTTGGTAATTAGATTTAAATTGATATATTTGCGTACATGATATGTCGTCACCTTTCTGGTAGAAGTTGGTAAGTAACGGATTGATAGTTTTGAGTAAACAACAAATGAAAAATTTCAGTTTTTAGGATAAAGCCTCTAGCACAGTGTCGTAGGAAGGGGTCCTGCCACCTGGGACGATCTTTGAATTTGCCGCCCCCAATATTTCCGCTATATTTGTTTTTAATGACTTCTACTATTTTTTAACTATGAACTAGGAGTTTTTACTTTACGTAGCTTAATTTTTTTTCGTGTTTGAATATGATATCTGGAAATATATTGTATTTATTTTTGAAAATGCTGTCCCCAAAAATGTGCCGCCCGGGGCGGTCCGCCCTACCACACCCCCCTTGCTACGCTATTGCTCTAGCATCAACATTTTATGTTACATAGACAATTACAATATCATAATATAAATGCATTAATGCCGGTCTGACATAAATAAGAGTTAAAAATTATTAGACAGGGACAGAGGCGGATTATCCTAATATAACCCATATAATTTTCCAAAGTTTTTAAGTTATCAAAAAACAGCAGCCCCAAATTGCATTACGCCTGGGGCCTTTCATCTGCTTTATCCGCCACTGGTCAGGGACAATTTCCTGCTCATTAAATATTCAGCATCAATAATAATTGCCTACACAAATAAATACCTTTTTTGGCAAACTGAAATAATCAATGCACCAACTGAGTTATTCCAGACGAAGAATGATTAAAGAATCTCTTTGTATGTGTAACTAATTTTTATCTGTTTTGTTACTTACCAACTTTTGCCAGAACAGTGATAATATGGTTACTAAGTTATCATTTTTTAAAAAAATTCTAAGTAACATTGTACAATCCTGAATGCTTTTAATTGCTACGAGGCTTCATGTTTCTGATCTTTAAATATATTCCAAATAAAGCTCATAAGATTGTATTATAACAAAAGTATTTGTAGCATATTTTATTACTGCTTTCAAAACAATGATTTGCAATTTGCTTGCAAAATGTTTAGAATTCTTATCGGAAAAGTATGTTTTCTATTTTTAACATTAGCTCTCTTCTTCTGCGTACTTCTGACAGTTTGTAAACCATCAGAAGGACAGAGCTATTATCATAAAGTGAAAATCATATACTGTAAATGATTGACTTATCCAAGCGTTGCATATCAATGTCACATTTTTACACCAGTAACACTTTATCTGAGGCATGCAAACAGCAAGCTATTTTCTGTCATCCGTACCCTTGAAATATACAAAATTTGAAAGATTCAAATTTAATATGGAAATTCCAGCTATCGCTTTTATTCGATATCTTAAATTATAATATTTTGCTAAAAAATCATAGTGCCGTATTAAATATTAATATTTTTCAATTTAAGTCATAATTCAATTTTTTTTTTTTATTATTCAAATATATAACGGAAGAATCCATATATGCTGGGAATTATACCAAAATCACAATAGTTTTATTAAACTAAATTTATATTTTAATTTATAACATACAATAATCTTGGAAGAATCAGTTTTTGAAGCAATTTTAAAGTGACATAAATAAATCTCATAATTACTAGTTGATTTATTTATATTTTGAAAATGAATTTCGAAATATGGTATGCACCAATCCATTCTGACGGATAACTTATGGCTGAAATGAAATACGAACTGACCCAAAGCAATAAATCAAACCAAAACTATTTATTCATCGACATTTACTACAAACAGAATTTTTTCAATCGATTTCTGTTTGAAGGCAGGATGTTAGTAATGTCTAAAAATTCCCCACACCATTCCAATCTTAGAATAATGAGTGCAGAGAGAGTGACTAGCCAACCACTAGTCTTGTCCTGGCTATCCTTTCTATCCCTATTACTCTCTTCGAAAAGGGGAAGTTGAGTGATTGAGTTAGTTTTCGTAGAAAAACTTCTGCAGAGATACTCCATTGGGAGATCATACTTCACATTGTGAGCTGACATGTATTAATAAATACAGACTCGACATGCAGATGTGTCAGTAATCTGGGGCTAAAAAAGTTCAGTTATTGAGGACATGGTGAAATATTAAAAAAATAAAACACTTAAAAATGCTTGTGATGAGCGAAACCAGTCCTGATTTTCATATAATGCCTTTCCACCAATTATTAACAGCTTAAAAAGGATAGTAAAACGTGTTTCACAACAGAATAATAATACATATATTTGGTTAATATTAAAACTGAGCCCGGTTAAAAAAAAAGTTTTTCTTAGAATGAACTCTTTAATATTCAATTCAAACACTTGATTCATCATTTGATGTTAATTTGAATGGGCAATAATAACACCTTTCAGTAAATCTTAGGCTACTCTGTCTTATTCAATAATAAATATGTGTTTTTCTGTTTGCAGTGGCCCCGTTCCTGTTCTCGTGATGTCTCTTCTCTTCATTGCCTCCGTATTCATGCTACACATCTGGGGAAAATACACCCGTGCGTAGGGAAATAAAATAAATAATAGTTCTTCTCAATACCGATCAGGACACAAAGTGCTAAAGATGTGCGAGGATACTCAAATTTCCCTATATAATGATGCATTGGTAATATCGATAATCCATTTGCATTTATTTATTTTACTGTCTTGGTGTAATCATTCCGATAATAACAAGAATGTTGTTTTAATTTCATAGATTATTTTATATGGAATTAATATGAAAATATCCATTATATGAAATGGAATACGTCTGTTTGTATTTAATATAAAAATAAATTACTTGAATAAATATGTTTACATACTTGTAACGACGGGTTGATGTTTTTTTTCTTATTTCCTTTCATGCTAAATTTAAACCTTATTTTTGTATCATTAGATAAATATCATCGATAACAATTAATACAGAATGCTGTGAAACATATATTATTTTATAAGTCTATATCAGGCAATTAAATGGATTAATTTACAAGTAAACTAATAATATGTTGCCATCGGTGGTGGGCAGCCCATGGATTCCTAATAATTTAAGACGTCGATAGCATTTTTTTATACTATATCATATTTGAATATATTGTACCTTTTTTAAACATTGATATAATTTTCTTTACGTGATTGTGATGTAATAACATCATATAATATACGATTCTAAAAATTTTCATAACTCCACCTCCTTTGACAAATGACAGAAGTCGACTGAGCCAACTGATAAAATATAAGCTGTGCGCAATGCGCATGTCTCGCAGAATCGTATTTGTAATCTGCAGTGCGAAATGAGACACGAAGCTTTCATTAACAATTTTTAAACCTCAATCTTGGATGCTGTCTTGCTGTTTGAATCTCTATGAAAGATACCTCTAGAAAAATTTTCAGATAACGAAAATTTTTGTTCATCGGTTTTAATCTTTTTCGTGTACTATTGCTTTTCATATGAATTATAATTATCATTTATCATGTTATTAATTTACAGCCCTTAATATGGATAACCAAAGTAACAGTGAAAGTGAACTTATTGCTGAGGTCAATAATAATAATAATTGCAATTGTTTAATTGAAGATATGTTAAAAAAAGGTTTGCTTCCCTCCTATTTAATGAAAACGAGGTTATTGTTAACAGTCCAAAACCAGCATCAATATTAGATATTAAATAGAATTGGTTCGTTTTTTTTGGATAGCATCTAGTCAAAAAATCACTGGTTTAGTTTATAGATTTTACTTTTACCATTATCACTTTCTTCTAACAATTTTTTTTATGAACCAATCCAAAAAATCTAATCTTTGTAGTGATGGTGAGTTTCTCGTGTGCTTCCTTTAAAATTTGTAAATCATTGCTGCTTACCCATTTTAACACTGCATTGTCAACAACAGGGAATGACGTGAGGTGGAACTGATTAGAAATTGATACCAGAGTAATTTATTTTCAATCTGTATTTGTTTCATTAACATCGACATGCACTGTGCACCTCTTAAACCCATTCTTTGTTTGTGTTTTGATTGCCATCAAATTTTGGTGACATGGACTTAACATTGAACAATTGATTCCAGTCTACATTTTGTTGAATATAACGGTTCACTATTTGTTTGATTAAATTCAATGACAACATTTGAACTAAACTGCTTAAATTTTTCTCCTGCATGTGAGAATTTTTTTTTTTTAAATAAGAAATATAAATTCTTTTATCAGAATATACAACAAAATATTAACGTTTAAATTCTTGAAATTATATTATTAATTTGCTGAATAAGTTTAGAAATTCAAATAGTTGACTAATCAGCTAGGCTCTCATAGGGAAGTCTTAACATTTAAAAAATATTGAATCATTATTATATTCATCTCATTTGCTGAAGACAGACAATCTTGATTTCTTTTTTAGACAAAGTCAATAAAACTCTCGCGATGTTGAATGCAAATGATACCAAAATAAAAATGAGGAATTCATATTTTGGTAAAACATTACGACCAAGGTAAAATTATGCTTTGGGTAAAACAACAAATTAAATACACGGCTATTGAGATACTCGGAATCAAAATGTCTCATTTCATTTGATTTTTTGTGCGTAGAAATGAAAACTTATTGGTCGGCTGCAGTTTGGATAGCCCTGACAGCTAGATGAAATCTCATAAGTAAAATTCATTGATAATGTAATATTTTTTTAATTTAATAATAATACATTTTAAATGTTTTCTATAATAATATCCCATTTAAAAATCATTAACCACCACAATATTAAAAAATATATATTTTTTTACAAAAAAGAAATTATTTTTTATTTTGTAAATAGATTTATAAGATAATACAAAGTAAACTTAAAAATACCAAGGTATGACTAATGTAAACATTCATTTGAATATAATACGTTTATTGATATGCGTAAAGTCCACAACCACAAAGAAAATGAAAAGCACATAGTTGGTCAAAATGTTTTCGCGATTTTTCTATGATAAAAAATATATATTGTTTACTTCATATTTTTTTTCAAATCCGAAATTATAATTGGAAATAATATTAACAACTATTTTTTATGGATATTCAAAATAGTTCAATGGTTGGTAAATTTATTTTATACTTATGACAGTTTTTCTAGCATTTAAAGTTAAGAAGGTTTGATTGGAGATTTTAATATGCCAACTCTTCGTAAATATCGAACAATAAATGGCGTTGCTGTCAGGGTGATTCCAATTCTTACGGGAGCGAACACTTTATGAACGGCATACGCCACTACGAAGGTTCCTGCGTTGGCAGTAGCTTTTTTAATAAATTCACTGTCCTGTAATCCAAGATATTGCATCAATGACATGATATCTAATCCGCTGAAAGAAAAGAAAATTATGTCAAAAATGAATGAATAAAATAACAAAAAAGTGTTATAGATAAAGAGATACTAATTTGGAATAGAATATTTTGCTCGAGTTAAACAAAAAGGAACCAACTGCAAATTTTCAGAATTGATCTTCAAAGTTTGGACATGATTATAGATACTAAATGTAAATGTTGTGAGTGCATGGCTCTGTTAAAATGTTATTTCTTCTTACATCATTTGTTAATTTGTCACAACATATACATTGTAATTGGTTCCTTTTTCGCTACAAATAACATAACTTTTAGAGATATTGCACGCTAAAAAAAAGGAAATAATGCAAACAAAACAGAAACTAGGCCGAATTTCAGTTTGATCGCTTCATCAAATTGAAATTTGGAATATTTTGAACTAATTCCCATTCATAAATCGAAATACCTAAAAACGACACTTGGTTCTTTTTTGTTTGGCTCAACTCATTTACAATATCAGGTATACATATATACTTGACATGTTCTTTGAATACATTTGTCAAAAACATACTATAATAAAGAAAGTAAGAAATGTTGAAAAAAAAAATCAGTTGGCTTCATCAATAGAGTTCTAAAAAATATGCCTACAGAACAGATATGGTGGGTATATTTATATGTTCTATTATATTTTGTCTATGAATGGTATACAGTTTATTTATGATGAAGACTTTTTAAACATGCTGATTGCCTGTTGTCACATGAGAACTGTACTGAGGACATTAAAAAAAATAGGTGCTTTTTTTTGCTAGAAGCATTAATTTTCCTTGAATAATGTTACTGGGGTGGGATATTCATCTTAAAGATAAAAATCTGTTTTTATTTTAGATAAACCTCTTTAACACATCTTATGATATAGCACTAAATCGCAATATTATATTATTGAGATGTCTCAGTACAGCTCTTAGATGAAAAAAGTTGTATTTTTGTTTTTTCTTTAAGAATTTTTTAATAAATATTTAAGATAATATGCAGATTGGCATTCCGAGGTAACTTGACAGCGCCATCTATTATCAAGCCTGCAAATTAATTTATTGTTTAGTATCTTGATTTGAATGTGATGGTAAAACAGTCAGCTATTGAAGTAAATATGATTAAATGAAAGCACAAATTATGCAGAATTAGTAAGGTTTAGTAATGAATAGATGTTAGTTGTAAATTTTCAATTCAAAAAAGAAATCACTTTTAGCTCAATAAACTCACCTACTGACGAGAAGATAGCAAGATCCCAGAGATGCTAAAGAAATGGCCACATGGAACACGATAACAGTCGAACCGTACGCAGACACCGCTCGCTTCAACTGCTCCTTACGACTCAGAGGCTTGTCAGTCTCCGTCGGCTGGGGCGTCTCATTACTCATTGTTCTATTGCTACATCTATTTCCCAACACCATAAGCAAATGGTCAGTATTAAAAGGGTATGAATTAGCAGACTTATTAATTGTGGATCTAGCTAATACGATGCTAGTATGATACGAACGAAAGGTACCTGTGTTAGCACCGGTTCCGTGAATGCTACGGCTGTAAGTGTTACGCAGGTTTAAATAGTGCGAGCTGTGAAGATGATCAGACAAATATTTGTGGCCTTGTCCCCACTGCGAACCTGGCATGCCCAAGAAAGAGTGCTGTCCTCCAAACGGACTAGGCACATTGCTCTGCATCGATGATGACAGATTTACAGCCCCGCGGCAATCGTAAGACCCGATGTGTGGATCGGAATCCATTGTGATGTCAATTCTCGGAATGATTTTTGACTCGTAACAGCTGTCGTGGGAAGAAATAACTGAGCCATTGATATCTCTTTCTCGCAGTGGCGAAAAGCATCCCATTTCAGAAGCATTTATATCTTGAATGTTGTACGGAAGAGGCAGTAGGGCTGCGCATGGTAATGCTCGTGGAGTTGTTGCGTGTAACTTGTTACGGCTATTTATGTTAGACCCTAAAAAAAGATTTTTATATTAATTTTTTTTTTTATATCTATGTCTGCTCCCAATGTGGAGCATATGGCCTCCTAATGGAGGTGTCTCAACAGAAGTTTTTCTACGAGAACTGTTTGCTACTCAGTTGCTCAACCTCTTTTTCAAGAGTGTCAAAGTTCTTCGAGTCTCCTTCATCACTAATGTTTAGGAAAATTGTATTCTTTTACCATCATTGCTGACATTGCTGATTGCAACAGAGGTAAGAAATCCTCATTGAAGCCAGTTCACGGGGACTCCATATGCATTCATTTGCATATCACATTCTATATGCTTTTCCTCATACCATATTCATACATGTACACTAGAGGTCTGCACGGGCCCGGGCCTCGCCCGTGGGCTCGGGCGGGTGAGCGCAATTGAGAGTCGGGCTCGGGCCGGGCCGGGCTTTGGAATTTGGGATATAATCTGGGGAAAATATAGCAAATCGAAAATTTCAAATTCCTCATTGAGCTAAAAAAAAAAAAAAGGACTTTTGGAGATAATCTGGGGAAAAGTATAGCAAATCGAGGATTTTAAATTCCTCGGTGAGCTAAAATAAGGAGTTTCGGGTCGGGTTCGGGTAACAAATGCGGTATTAGACTCGGGCCCGGCCAGGGTCGGGCGTGAGTTTTTCGGGCTCGGACCGGGTAGTTTTGTAAAATTTTGGCCCGTGCAGACTTCTAGTGTACACACACATGCGCATACATACATTTACACAAGGAAGTCAACCAAAGAGAGACATTTTCATGAAGTCAAGTTATTTATTTTGGACGAAACATACAATCTATGGTGGGTCGTCAAGCATATTACTAAAGATAGCAGTAAGACAAATAAAAAATATAATACACTTATATAATAAATAAATTTGGTTGGTGATAAGAGACAGCGTACAATATTAAATTTGAAACCGACAAAGAAGCAGCCAATATCAAATCATACCTATTTATAGATCTTTAACTACGTTATGGTAATCAATAATCAGAGATTATGTATAAATTATCACCTTAGCTTGTTGTATGAATGATTACTTCATTTTGATGATTTTTTTTTTAAATCTTAAATCAGCAAAGGCATTTAACTCAATGACACCGAAAGACGTGAAATTCGCTCATTAATATCTTACAACTCTTTGATTATATTTTTTTACACTAATTGTTAACAAGAAATGCGTTTATAAAATCATAATTTATTTATTGTTGCCAATGTCACCAATTATGAACTAAAGCATGTGATATTTTATTACTTCTATATTCTATTACTCAACGAAGAATGATAACAAAACACACCACAATGGTTATGTCGATATCGAAAACAATAGAGCACTCATGCTGGGCGATTAAACAGAACTCTCAAATATTTGTAATTTGATTGGAATTAATAAAATACAACCAAAGTAAAAAATAATATTGCACAACTGTTGGACATTCATTGAAGCATTCCAGACTCGAGATTAGTGGCCATAGTTTAATTAATAATATTATTGAAAAAGTTGATCAGTTTATTAGCAAACGCCTCAGGAAAACACCCAAACTTATTTACATGTAATTGTTAGTTGGTCAGTTTTATTGTATTCTTATTATAAATCAATCCACAAATATAGGTGAGATTACTTAGCGAGCTTTTAAATTATTTTCCTTTAAAAAGAAAGCCGCTGACTTTGCAATCCTTGCCATCACCGGTTAGTGCAATTGATGGAGTAAAAAACAGTTGTTTTAGTAGATTCGTCAATGTTATCATATTTATTTATGAAGCACATATGACCATATTTATAACCTTATTCACATTACCAATCTCTGTTTGCACGAAAAAATTCAACATCAACATGTTGATACGTATATATGTTGTTTTCAAATATTTAAGTGATTTTTAAAACAAAATCCGAAATTGAACAAGCTCAAAGTAGTGATTAAAAAAAAGGTAATTGTAGAGTATAGCTCGTCATGGATTATTACAGCGAAAAACTTCACAAACTAAACTGAAAACAACGCCATGATTTAAAATTATTTTTTGACGTCTTGATAATTGCGTTAAAATCACACATTAAAAAGAAGAACACTGATAAATTATATTTCGTATAATTTATCAGTGTTCTTCTTTTTAATGTGTGATTTTAACGCGATTTATCAATGCTTCAATAAATATTTTAAATCGTGGCGTTGTTTTCAACATACTTTGCCGCAATAGTCCATGTGTAAGTAAAGGATAATTTAAAAAGTATGGCGGTGTACAGTGAGAATATGTCATATTTTGGATAATTTATTTGTCAGTGTTCTTCAAATTAATGTGTGATTTAACGCGATTATCAAGCCCTCAAAAAATAATTTTAAATCGTGGCGTTGTTTTCAGCTTAGTTTGTGAAGTTTTTCGCCGCAATAGTCCGTACGATGAAGTATGACAAATTTACCACTGTTTTAATTTATATTCTCTTGAAAAATCTCCACAACTTAAAAAAAATACAATTGGACAATTGGACAAAAAGGAAAATTGAAAGGGAACATTTATTCACGAGACAACTCGAAATTTGCAGCTATTTAACTCAAATGTGTTATTAAAATTGAATATAAAGTGTGCCTAGGCGGAAACTTTTCCCAAAATGTTGTAGATTAATAATATAAATATAAGATATCATGAGGGTCACAGAAAAAAACAAAAAAATACCTGTTTGGCATCCTGGTAAAAAGAACAAATGAGAGTTCAATTTTGAAAACGTTATTTGTCTGCTTGAAGGTATTATTTTACTCAAATGACAGGCCATTGTAACTTTGAAAGTATTATATTTAGAAACTTTCAGATACAGTCACCACTTGAGAACAATGAACAGCTGCCGAGAGTGTATTAGTTTACCGCTGCGCTGCCGTACCGATAATAATCATATCAAGTCAAGTGAATAATAATAATATAAAACTCAATCCTGTTTGACAACCTTGAACCATAGAAAGCATACACTGGTACGATGTCAAAAATACGTATGGGTACTACGATATAAAACCTCCTTATTTTAAAATCAAGGTTAGAAATGATTTTATCAATTACTTACTATGTATATTAAAACCAATATTTGAAAATAAACACGAGTAGATATTTGAAATAATCAGAACCAAAACACACGAACAAATAAATAAATAAATAACGAATAAATACAAGATACCTATTTTTTTTATCGTATGGCAATAAACGCATGGTTTTCAAACTATTAAAATACGTATTTTTGTATTTATTCAAGAGTCTGCGTAACATCTCAGAAAACTTTCCCATAGTTTTATATCACTGCTAAAATGTATAAAATTTATTCTTTTCCTTTGTCAATTGAACCTTTCTTGGCATATTTAACAAACGCTTTTTTCATAAATAGTTTTAAAAATCTTCTTCTCCCAAATTCGCTGCCTTTGTGGAGCATATGACCGCCACGCGGCTCCTTCATGATTCCCTGTGTTCTCCCATGATATGCCAGCATCCCTCAGTTCTGTATTTAAATCCTATGGATAGTACCATATACTTGTTGTATGTAATTTGTTAAGTTCATAATTTGCCCATTTTTGTTCGAAAGAACGTGTCCGAAATTACTTTCTACGCGTATTTATAAAAATATTTTTTCGGAAAACGGATTTTGTTTGTATTGTTTTTTTTGTGATAACGACATTGTATTGTCTATTTGTATCAAGTCTTTTTTTTGTTAAAATTGCCAATATTTTTGTGAAAGACAGTAAGTATATATAACAGAATAGAAGATTATCAATTCACAGAGGAAAATATTTTGACGATACCAGAATCAGGCGATGATAGTGATTTTGAATTTGAAGTGTTCAATAATGATGACGAATATGATTTTACACATGATTTAAATATGAATCTTTCTTCAACCAGTCAAAGTTTACCCATTCAAGAATTATTCCATTTTGAATGGAAAACATACAGAAATTATAACCCTAAGTAATGTCCATCCATTTGACCGTAGTAATTCTGGCTATAAAAAAACCGGAAAATAGTTATCTTGATTATTTAAAAAAAAAAAGCAATGTCATTGTGTTGTTAATAGTCAAAGAAAACAATAATCATTTCAAATGTATCTAAGAAACAATGCCAGTTACATACAGGATAAAAAAAATGGACATGGATATTTGTTTTTTGGTGTTCAGAAACTCCAGAAATGCGATTTACGATCATTGATTTACATATATTCTGCTAAATTTGAATCATTCAAATTATGTACACTCCCACAGATTTTGTCACTAACGACCCGGGTTTCGCCTTTCGGCATCTTCAGGCGTTCAAGCGCACGGATGAACTTGAACTGACGCTTAGTAAATGGATGTTTCGTGTTTATATATTAAATAAATGTATCACTGAGTCTAAAGCCATCGCTGGCGAAAAGGGTAAGCTCATGGGAATTCCCAAAGATTTGAATAGTGAGTGGTTTTTAGAATTATATTTATTTGTTTGTCGGCAAAGGTTTTATGATATTATTTATATAGGGTATAGAAGTGGAGAGCCAGGAAGGTTTAATATCTCGTTCGAAATCGGAAGACTATGTAACTGTGCCCTATTAATTTCTAAAATTTCCTGGAAAAAGAGCTTATGACTGTCCGTATTTGGGTGTAACATTTTTATCCCCTGTTCCTGATTGAACACGTGTCCTTCCGAAATTAAGTGATTAGCAAAAGTAGACGTGTCCTTTTTCAGTCTAAAGGCTGCCATATGCTCTAATACCCTGATTTTTAAAGTCCTCTCTGTTTTGCCGATATAAAATTTATTACAACAAGAGCATTGTAATCTATAAATTCCAGATTTATTTAGGTAATGTATTTTATCTTTATTGTTAACTAATAATTTGCCTAAAGAGCTTTTACAGTAAAAGGCTGGTCTAACACTATCAGCTAGTTGTTTTTTAATTTTAAGACTAGTATTTCCTAAATAAATGATTCTACGCCAATACCTAGTATGATCTATGTCCTTTGACAATGTACCTTGAAATAACATTTTTTCTGCAAGTTTAGTTTGTTTTTTTGATAAAAGATTGTCTATAAGAGACATATCGTATCCATTGTTGATGGCGATTTGTTTGATGATTTTTAATTCGATATTAAAGTTCTTTTCATTCAAAGGAACACTCACAAGTCTATGAATTTCTGAATGAAAAGCGGCTAGTTTATAAGAAAATGGGTGCATTGAATCCTTATGTATCACGGTATCCGAAAATGTAGGCTTCCGAAATATTTTAAATTCGTGAGAACCGTTTTCAATATTAATATTTAGGTCAAGAAAGTTAATATTCTTGCCTCCGACTTCTAACGTGAATTTAATATTTTTATCTAATGAATTTATAAAGTTATGAAAGTTAGTCTAGACAAATAACTAATATCATTTTATCAGTAAACTTTTAATATTTTTCATAAACTCCATGAGCTCAATTTAAAAAAAAAAAAAACATGTGGTATGTGATGGGTTCCTAGCATAAAACCTCGCGGCACTGCATGCTATTTGCTGCTGCATACTTGAAACCATAGACTAATAAACTGCTTGAAACAAGTTAATGGACTCTTGACTTTAATGATGTTACTGCAACAACTTGGCAGACCACTGGTTGGCGACTGTTGAACTGGTGTTGTCAGAGGGCGATACATTGTAGTACCTATTTAATTTTGATATATTATTCTTGTAAGATGTCGACATGAAAAAGAAGGAGTTGAATCTTCTAACCATCCCTTCAGCGGCAAGGGGTGAAGGGGAATATATAATCGGATAGAAAACAGAAAATTTTCGACACATTAAAAAAAAAAAATGTATATAGAATCAATGCAAGCTATATTTCCTTCACCATGCTTTCTTCTGTCTAATTATAATAGGCACCTCGAACTTAATGAAAAAGACCATTACCAAATGGATTTTTACCATGGACTCACTTCTTTAAAAAAATATATTTGAAGCTTTTTATGTATAAAATTCTAGATAGAACACTTCAATACTCAAAGAATCTTAAAGAATGTAAAAAGAAGAACAGTAAATAATGCAAATTAAAATTTGAAACTTATGTAGTAAACGTATTCTAAGCGAAAGTGTAAGCCAACCTTTATGTGAAAAAACAAGATGAAAAAACACAACTTCTGCAGGCTCACACTACCGATTTGATATTATTATTTTTTTGTTGCAAAACAATGAAATAATAATAATATCATTCCAAAGCAAATTGCGCCCTTGCTTGAAGAAATCGACCAACACGCTAGGCGTGTCGTTAGCACCCAACGAGTTAATCAACAACTATTGTAAATTAAAAATTGGTTTTTTTGGATACAACTGTAGGGGGGTTGACAAAATCAAAGACGGCCCCGGGCGGCAAAGCGTCTTGCTCCGACACTGCATTCTTTATATATAGATCTGATAGTTTGCATATGTATTGTTTCTTTTTTGATGTACAGTATTTTTATTCCAATATGACTAACATGAGGCATGTTGTCACTAGCATAATACATTCGACATGCCAGCTGATCAAATAAGCCAATACGTCCATTGAATACATTTTATTTATAAAAAACAAAATGAATTAAAAATTAAAACAACAACTTTACCACTACTATAATGATTATTGGAAGACACAAAATAACACAAGTGTAAGGTGACTATTTCTACTGATTTTACCAATAAAGTTGTTTTTTTATCACTGGTCTCGTTTATTTTGAAATATGAACTATTGATGTAGTGGGGCAGGATCGCATGGGGTCGGCACTTCCATACCTTTACCACAGGATTCGAAAATTTTAAGATAAATGTTTATTTTTACGTAAATAATCAACCCATAATCGGAAAAAGATCTTAAGCGACACAATTAAGTAAATTGCATTTTAAAGCATTTGCCTTATATTTTTTAGGGCATGGGCATTTTAGCGTTTTGACTTGTTATCGTTTGTTCCACGTGGTCCTGTGGAAATAATATTAATATGATGTTATTCATTTTATGTAAATTAGTAGCAGAATTAAATTTGATAACTTTGTTATTTCACTTGTGTTACAAAATGTGGCACATGTTTCGCCTCTTTGAGAAGCATGATCACATAAAAATAAAAGTAGAAAAAGACAACTGATCAGATAAGCATAACCCCAATTAATTGCAGCTCGAGGTTACTGAATCAACCACTAGTGTCACATGTAATGCATACGAATGAAATCTAATACCACCACAAAAACAAAACAAAAACCAAAGACTACGCACCCGCCTACGCCCAGGTAAATCCAGGACGCTACGCGGGAAAAGCAACATCAAAATACACCAGATGAAAGGGAGATTGGAGCTCAGCTCCACCGGCCCCATAATTTGATGTATAGATATCAATCAGACAAACCCTCAACTTTTATTTTGTAATCTACAACTTATTCCTTAACCTTGCTGAGAATGCTTCTCAAAGAGGCGAAACATGTGTCACATTTTGTAACACAACAAGTGGAATAACAAAGTGATCAAATTTAATTTTATATTATAAATGAATTTCCACAAAGTTACCGCCGAATCCATTGGCAATATTAAATAGTAGCTGGTTATTTTATTTTATTAAAAATATATCAATTCAATATTATTGTTGAATCTGAGACAGAATGATAGTTTGATCCCGGAACTAAGAAAGGTTACCCATGCATGCTTCATTGCATTTATTGTCTATATTTTTATACCATCAAGGTTTAAGTATCAATAATTTAAAATGATAACCACTTAATACAAATGACATTTTTTGATGAATTTATAAAAAGCAATTTTCAGATTGTTTGATGCAACAGGTTAAAAAATTGATTTACAATTTCCTACCAGTACGCCTTGATATTCAATTAAGTTAACTATACCTGAGGCTTCACGTGTACTGCAGAATTTACATATATATTATGTCAGTGCTGCATAGAGACAGAATCCTTAGCAACCGTCTGATGCAGATTGAATAATAAGCTTGTCAATTATTCAATAGAGGGAAATTTTACACATAAACAGTATGAATAACATAACACTGGTTGACATGGTGTTCTGATTATGTGATGATCAAATAATACAAAAAGGAAGGAATTGTTGGTGTCAGCGTTAATGTATATTAACAGCTTAACGCCCGCTCGTTTTTTATAGAATTTCACCTGGCGGCCGGGCAATTTTGCGAAAAATTCGCAAACAATTGTAATTTTACTAAATTCACTATAATTTGTAAACCAATTGAGATATCTTTACCAAATTTAATTTTCTAGCTTCAGATACTTTGGCGCATAAATCAATGCCATTTGAGCAGTGGTTCTTCATCTGTATATTGCATACTTATGTTGTGTGCTGAAAAAACCTAAATCTACTAAAAGATCTTCTTTTAAAATATGCAAAACGTACTTTTTCACATTGTTTACGTGTACATACTATAGCAAATTTATATTTGCTATAGTAATGTAACATAAAAGAATATATTTCAAAGAAATATTTTTTAATTTATTTCGTAAACATAAGTTGAGAGCCCCTGTCACTAAGTTTGAATAGGTCATAATATTATCAACCACTCGTTTAAAAATTCAAAAATTGTTTTCGGCTGTCATAAAAATGCAGCATCCCACGCCCAAGCAATAAATCACTAAGCAATTCGTAACTCTAAGGGCCCCGCCCCAAAAATGCATCTGGACGACAGGATACCCTGCTAATATTACGTATGTATATCGTCGCTAATCGGGGAAACAAACCACACGATTTATAAATCAAATACTTAAACAGAACGTAAAATAATATTATGAAAAATCACATACGAAAAAAAAAAGTCTACTGTCTAGGGGTGTTATTTCACGAAATAGTTTTGCATAAAAATAATTTATTTTTTGTCAAATAATGCGTCAATATGTATACTACCATCTCTCGTTAACATTCGAAAACAAACTCGATCCTATCCAAGTGATTTTTCAATATAATGGAATGTATGACGTAGGACGCGTATATGCGTCCACGGTCCGCAACCGTTGGATTTCAGACTTAAATACGCGTCCACGGTCATTAAGCTGTTAATTATATTTTATTTAGATGTTTACTGTGGTAAAACTTCTCCTCTACTTCTTCTTCTTTGACCATATTCACTCCCTATGTGGAGCATATGGCCACCACTAAATGATGATGTTTTACTGATTCCCTTAAATCAATCATAACTGTAAAAATATATCATTTATAACTCAAAAATATTATGCCATTTTATGCCACTGGTGTTGAAATATGATTTTGGATGAAAGTGCAATTTGGAAGTCAAATTTTTAACCACTTTTGGAGCCGTATGTCGGCAATAATGTGGTGAATGTTGGCTGATGAAATGATATATATATATATAATAGATATGCCAGATTCAAGGTTAAGTGCTTAACTCCGTTGGCTTTGGTTATGGTGCTCACAATTGTACAGTACAGGCGTTTCCTAAATTGATTTTTGATCGATTTATTGAGCAACTGAGAAACATAAAGTTCCTGTAGAAAAAATCTGTTTAAATAAACTCCGTTACGAGTGCATATGTTACACATTGGGAGTGGGCATGGTTAAAAAGATATAGAGGAATGCTTGCAGATCATTTTATAATTGTTAAAAAAACATTTTGATAATTATTTATTTATTGGCCTTAAAATTTGTACCTTGACTATACATTTGCAATAATACAAAGTCATATTGTAGGTTTTTAACATAGGTACAAATAATTCACATCATGTTCTAAAAAAATATCTATATTGTAAAAAACATTTAACATTAAAATGTAATATGTTATTATATAATGTTTATCTATTTGGCAGATGTTTTATTATCCTAACATAAATTGTGCCTTCTTTGTTTGTTCATGTTGTTATGTGTGTAAAAATGAAATAATATTTACTTGTCAAATTGTTTCATGATTTTGATCATTATAAAATAAAAATAAAAAGTATATTGGGGCAAGAGATATTATGAAATATTGCATAAGTATACAAAGATAATAATAATTATATAATATGATTCTTACTGTGAATTCTAGACACTGGAAAGATTGTATTAATGATAACCCAACATATAAAATAATATTCTATGTAAATTTATGGTTACCAAGCATATTTGTAAAAAATAATTATATAGAATCCTGTATTAAAAACAGTTTCATGAAATACAATTTTATTCAATAGTGTTACAATAGATTAATACGAAAACATTCACTGTTTGTATATTTTTAATGGATTGAAAATTTATTTAATTGAAGTGTAATTTATGATATGAATCACTATTTCAATGTTCATAATACAGCAAGCATATTTCATTACACACAATATTTGTGCAGCAAATACAATAAATCATCTATTTTAAAGGTTTTTAAAATCTTTTGAAAACTTTGCAAATAGATTAAATAAAAGATAGTAAATTTAAAAAAAAATTAATGGAAAATAAAGCTTCTTTTTTATAAAAAAATAAGTCAGAAGAGATAAAATTTGAGTAGTTGAATGTCAAATATGACAAACAACAGTCACTAAAAAGTCAAACTTATAAATACAAAATTGTTTAAATGATGAATAATCAGGTTCAGCATGAAAAGTTTATACCAGAATGCTTGAGATGGGTCAAATTATAAATGTTAATTTTACACCAATAATTGATGAACACATTTTGAAAATATCGTCGGCTTGATACAAGAAGTCATTACAATGTATTTCGGAAGAATGACACAAGCTGTTAATGATGATGGTCTTTCATTCCGGTATATGCATGAAATACAACATAATGATTTTAAAGGTATGTAATTGGACAATATCGGTTCACGTTAAGATACTGAGTGACTTTTAATTTATGCAAAATGAAAAAATAAGCACTTTTGCAATATAACTCAGAGTTGACTAAATTGTCAATTAATGAATTCTCAGAGCAAACCGTCGATATCATTAATTTTATTTGGATTCATTAAATATTATATGTCAAATATAAAGTTATTTAAACCATTTTGTAGTTTTTAAGTCCTAACATTCTGTATGGTTTACATATTTATTTATTGATTTGAATTTTCACTATAGTTTGGTTAAGGAGTTTTATGAGGTAGGGATATTTTGCAAAAAAAAATGAGTGTATTTTAAATCAATTTTCAAACACTGATAACCATTCATATAAGGAAACAGATTTTACTGTGAATTTAGTAGCAAAGAGGAAATAATACATTTCATGTGAAAAAATAGAGTCAGGGCAAATCAAACTAATTCAAATAACTGTGAATTAAAATACAATAGTATTTGACTGCCATTGACTTTAACTATAATTTGACAATAGCGGGGTTTGATAAAAACTTATTTCTTATAACTTGACATAAATTCATGGTAATTAAAAGTACCATCGTCCATAGAAATATAAATTTCATTTGACAGAGATGCCTATGACATAATTGCAGAATAATGTTGATGATAATATGAAATTTTCAAAAAAAAAATAGTATTCTTGTAATATATTACATAAGCAGGACACAATAATACATGATAAACCTATTTAATAAAGGGAACTTTAATGACTACAGTATGTACAAAAAATACTTGGTGTTTTATACAGTGAACAAAATTAAAAAAAAAAACTAAGTACCTAATAATAACAATTAATGTTAAAGAAATTAGTATTCAAAAAAATTCTGAGTATCAAATAATTATATAATATAATAAAGTCTAGCTTAATCAATTCTCAGTGATAGACGTGAATTTGAAATAATCCAATTGACATTGGGCACCTATGTACAAACAGAGTAAGTATTCACTGATGCTGTTGAATTTTTTTTTAGAAAATATTAGATAAAGAGGGTTTCCATGTATTTTTTAAATATTTGTAACAATGCATTCATGCAGTGACAGATTAAGCAATTGGTAGGACCCAGGCGCAATGCGATTTGAAGGCACTGTTTGTTAGATAACAGGTTTCCATGTACAATATAATATAAGCTTTTTTTTATTTTTGACGCCCCCTAGGTTTGGAGGCCCCAAACGTGCGCCTCATGCGCTTATGGAGTAATCTGCCACTGCATTGGATTATGACAATGAAACAACATGTTCAGTATACTATATGAGAGTATTTAGATTTGAATTGATATATTTGCGTACATGATATATCGTCACCTTTCTCTTGCTGTTTACTCAGAATCTGTGACTTACCAACTTCTGAGTAAACAGCAAATAAAAAATTTCAGCTTTTAGTATAAAATCTCTAGCATCGATATTTTATGTTACATAGATAATTATAATATCAAAATATAGATGCATTAATGCTGATCTAACACAAATAAAAGTGTAAAATTAATAGATAGGGACAATTTCCTGCCTTTAACCGTTTAACTGCCATAAGCATCTTAAGGCGCACAATTTTCCGTGCACAGAACGCTGGTCATACAAATAATGTGTCTTTAGAAGCTCTGCTTTAAAAGGGATTTTACTTACCTAAATCAATTATTTTAAACATACAAATATGTTGAACACACGACAACATTCATTTATTTGGTAAGTTTTTTTTAAAAATAAACTTTAATACATTTTCAATAGAAATATATTTAGGTTTTATTTTTGCAATTCGCGGCGTGCTAGTTACCGTCTTATGTACACCTAGCGGCAGTTAAAAAGTTAAACCAGCATTCAAAACAATTGCCTATACAAATAAATGCTTTTTATTTTGGCAATCTTGTATAATAAATGCACTAACTGAGTTATTCCAGACAAATAATTGATTTCAAAGAATGTCTTTTAATGCTATACTCAGTTCTGTTATCTACCAACTTCTGCCAGAAAGGTGACGATATAATATACACATGTGGATTAAGTTGGAAAAGAGGAAAACAATTTCGAAACAGCGGAAACAATGTCACAGTTTTTCGATTCATACTTTCGTACAAAGATGATAAAAAACAATAATACTAGTAAATACTTGTAAAAATTACATTTACTTATCAACAAGGGATATCGCAATGTGAAGATACTGTATAAATATTTTTGCGCAATGCTTATATATTGAATAGACACAGACAAATTGACGACATAGAAAAAGCTCGACGATTTCACTTAATGGACGAATTATTCATTTAATTTACAATATAATAAGGAAAATATCGGAATATATAAATGCTTTCGAGTGAAAATAATAATAAATGCTTTGATTCCTGTCAATATAATACAATTTGACCAATGTAATATTCATTATTTTGGGTATTTTCCTAAGTGGTTACAGTTTTACTAAAAAATAGTGTCAAATTGATTTAATTAAATTTAATAGAACATGATTATAATTAAATAATATTTTGTTTCACTCTCTTACAAATTCATTGGATTATCAACACAAGTGAAAATTTAGCACAGTTTCATACCAAAAACAAAATGTAAAAACAGTTCATTGCTTATAGACAAACTGAATTATATTTTACTCTGTTATTGCAAATTGGTGGAAAGTTACTCAATAAGTTTGTAGTGGATAACTTGGAATATGTTGGTATATCAGAGGATATTATTTGTAAACACGGCTTGTTCCAAAATGGATAAAAAATGAAACTTGAATTTCACTTTAAAAAACAATATACATTTTAAAAGTATTTTTAGTTTTACATTACTTTGGAATGATATTTTGTATGGTATCAAGCCATGCAAATAATAGACTCATTTATCTCAAATTATCCCAACGTGCGATAAGTTGTGTAATGTCCTTGATCAATAGTACAAAACACTGTGAGATCTCAGAAATCTTGTAACAAGCCCAAAAATAGCTTTCACCTAGAAGTTCACTAAAGAATTACACTGGCAAACAAATGAAACTGGGGTTTGTTTAGAAAGGCAAATACTTTTTTACAGGACTTAATAACATTTTGTAATTTGCTGATTTTATAATTTCCTCCGAAAGACAGATATAATTACAATTGAAGAAGCAGTAGCATCATATTATTGTCTCAGATTTACTTTTTTAACGCATGTTATAATAGCTACATTTATGTTGACAGGAATAATGTTTCATGCGGGAAGGGATGTTAAACAACTTCAGTCTATAGTCTATGAGTCGAAATACTCTTTTATAAAGCAATTCCATTTAAGTTAATAGTTTTAATTGAATCAAAATGTTAAATAATATTAAGTTAAGACACGGAACGGTTACTACTGTTTTTTTTCCAAAAGGATAATTGAAAAATAAGTCAATCCAATATCACAATATCAAACTAACATTTGTAGTCGAATTTGATTCAGAGAATATTGTGTTCATATTTAGTAAGACCAACTGAATAACAAAGTTATCAAATTTGATTTAACATCATAAATGAATTTTGACAAAGTTTACCGCTGAATCCATCCAAAGTAATACTGCATTTCTTTCAAATGATAAAAATAGTATTTTCAATGGTCGACATAATTTATCAATCAGGAATTAGTTATTGTCATAATATTCGATTGATATCCTAAGCCTTCAGTTAGTAAAATCCTGCTGTGTTGTGTTTTGAGACAATTTTTACGGCGCGATTGAATAAAAAAATGCATGTCAAAGAATAAACAATTTGTAACCTGATTTAATAATGTTTCCTTATAAATCTACAAGGTGGAGCTAATTTTGTTTTTTTTTAATTTTTTATTAATTGGCTGAAAGAACCTTTTCACATTTCGTTAACACGAAATATGGATGTAGAGTAAGAATATTCAATTGGTTTATCTTACTTCTTTTTCCCACATCAGCTAATATAATCTTTAGTTAGATAGTATTTTTTAATAAACTAGCAGGAAAACAATAAAAGACACTTATCTACTCTAGTCAGAAAATTGTGTGCGTGTTTTGTATACTGAATATAGTTACAGTTGGGAAAATATAGGTCTGGTCAGTCTGATAATTTTTACATTCAGATTTAACATTTAATGTACCTTAGAATGTAATTATTTACAGTAAGTTCCAGAGTAATGGTAAAGATTTCATTTCATCTGATTTCAAATATTAGTGGCACTATTTAATTGAACAATTACCAATAATAATTAACTCTCGCGGCTCGGAGACTAGAAAAATACGTCTCTGGCGATGGGGGTCATTTTTGACCCCAGTGGTTTCCTCATTATTGGCCTTATTCTTATGAATTTCAAAAAAATAAATAGTCTACGGGCTTTAAAATATCTCTCTGCATCATTCCGCATACATTTTTTTATAAAAATCCTTGGTTTTTTAATAAATAATCATATTTTAAGTTGCGCGTAAAATATACGTCGTTCCAATGCCAATGTCAATGCGCGACTGGCGCGCTTCAGTCTAGTTATCTTACCAACGATCGCTGATAAGCGGGCGCTTATCTCTTATCTTATCGTATTTATATAAACTACAAAAGGTCCAAAAAACTATGATATAAGAATACCTTAATTATAAACATTGTATCACCCATATTAAAATAGATATTTAAGAAAATGTGGGTATTGGGGTCGCATTTCTTGAGCTTAGAACCGGAAAAGTTAAATAAGAACACAACATAATATAGAATGAAGTATTAAATTGTTTAGATTATATTGTAAAGAAGCAATCTATTGATTATAATATATAGATGTCTCATTTATCATTTCTCATACTAAGGTTATTGCATACAAAAATAAAAAAAATTGTGTCAACAATGAATTCATCCGATGAGTTGAATGAACTATTTCTATTCTTATCGGTTAGTGTACTACAGTTTGAAAAAATAAAATAACCTTAATTAATTGGGTATAAAAATTAAAAGTTATTATTAATGATACATTTAAATACATACAATACTATAATTAAAATAGCACAATTCTTTTGGATTTACTTACAACTAAAATAACTGTCTGTTCTGTCAGTCTTTTCCAAAAAAAATCTCAATATTGTAAACAATTTTTTTAAGTGAAAATTATAAATAAAGATGATGAAAAAATATTTATTTTAACAGCTTAATGACCACCGTGGACGCGTATTTTGGGTCTTTGAAAAACAAAGGTTGCTGGCCGGCGGACGCATATATGCATATAGGCGAAGTATCTGGAAGCTAAGAAAATTAAATTTTGTGAAGATATCTCAATTTGCTTACAAATTATAGTGAATTTAGTAAAATTACAATTTTTGCGAATTTTTCGCAAAATTTTATTTCGCCAGGTGTAATTTTATAAAAAAAACGTGCGGTGGTCGTTAAGCTGTTAGGACAACACCTTCACTTGACTGTCATTCTTTAATCAGATTGGGTATTAATTCCAATTTGTATTCATTTTAATCTTTATAAATTCTTCCAAAGTGACTAAACATTCCAAAATAGGTAAATTTTGAAAATTTACTTGTTTTTTTTATCTTGTTCTCATCATACAATTGAGTAATTTATAATATTGACTTTTTTGACAGTTTTTTTTTATACAAAAAAAACGACCAGATAGATATGCCTACATAATAATAAGAGTTAAAAGAGTATTGTAATTTTTATACACCTGTGGGCACTGTTATAAGCGTTCATTTAATTACAGCGTTTTTTCTAGATTAAGGGGAAAATAATCTGAAAAGCACGAGATTTCAATGACTGCGATAATAAAATTTATCACATCTTGTCAAAAGAATATTTTTATTCAATAGCACTTCACGTTCATCACACATAAGATTCCACACGCCTGCCCCGTATCCTATCAAAGAACTGCCGCCAAGAGACGATAGTCTTCCCGGACCAAATCCAGAAACTGGACGTGATGCCGACAATCATCGCCATGAGATATTTGATCATGAAGACTTCAAAGATGGGCCTGACGGCTGGAGCGCGGGCTCTCTCTCCGGCTGGACACGGTATACTGTAAAGGCTTTTCCCGCACATGTCTCTGTGCCATGTCACCATCCAGCTTCCGAGGTAAGCTTGCTCATAGAAAAGGCAAGCTAAGACGATCAAAGCCGGTACGGTGTAGAGAACGCTGAATACTCCGATTCTGATCATGAGTTTTTCAAGCTTGTCTGTTTTAGTCCCGTCGTGCTTCATCACGGTTCTGATGCGGAACAGAGATACAAAGCCGGCGAGAAGGAATGTGGTCCCGAGAGCCAGGTAGACACACAGGGGAACCAAAACGAATCCACGAAGAGCCTCCGCGTCCCACAATCCCACGTAGCACACGCCCGACAGGATGTCACCTGAAAATGAGAAAATTATAATTAGGAATAATGTTCTTTGTGAAGTTAAGAGAAATACTTATAATTTTAAGTTTATTTAAGCCAAGAAATTTACATAAAGATTTGAAAAATGGTTTTTGTCAACTAATATATCGATGGCTGAGTTCCATAGTGCTACAACTAGAAATGGTTTTTTTGAGATACGGCTAACTCAAGTTTTGACACATCTAAGCTGAGTTGTATAGAGGTAATTATTATTTGTCTCATCATTTTAGTCAAATCATTTTTTATTCATTTATCTCAAATCAATTTTATTGCAGCATTGACAGAACCATAAAACGATATTTCAAGTTGTATTTATAAAATATGAAACTGAGAGATTTTTTAATATTCCTTCTTTATCCATATGCTAACATATCTCCCTACCAATAGAAAGCTAGTAATTTCTTCTAGTTGTTCTTTTGTGGAACTATAGAATAGATGTATTTGAATATAATGGGGATAGAGCTCAAAACATCAAATTTTCTACATGGTGAGCATTGTCAACTGATGAGCGAAACCGGTCCTGATCCAATAAATTTTATATGGAAAAAGTACTAAAAATGTTTTATTATTTTTATTACAATGCTATTCCACCAAGTATTGACAGTAAAAACCTTAAAAGTGATTATCATTTTATCATTTTATGGAAATATAACTATTTGATACTAAGCAAGCGGTTGGATAGATTGTGTTAGAAAACAAGTCGACTTGTTCATGATTGTTATCTTAGCATTTCAAGTGGAAAACCTATACTAATGTAATTTATTTAAGGACTCATTGCTACAATAGAGACAAATATTTTTAATGCAAGACAATTAGTACATAGCCGTTATGACCAACATTGTTGCTGGGATAGAAGATTATTTAAATATAAAAAGAAAGTAATCTAATTTTTACGATATTTTCATTGGATTTGGCGGTAACTAAATTTTTAATATAAATCAAATTTGATAACACAGTCACTCTAAATATTGTTGTTTCTTCAACATGTAGAGTAAAAGAGTTTTTTAAATGTAATTATATGTCAATTTGATGATTTAAAAATAATCAGAAAAACTTGTAACAACAATATATTGTCATTATTATAAATAAAAGGGTTTATTGTACAGTATGTTCAGTAAGACCAGAGAAATATTTATTCATCGTCCATGGCTATAAGTAAAAAAAATGCGAATCTTCAGTGTGGGAATAGATGGGTGAAGAAAAATGAATGATGGACTTCATTGACAATATTCTCTGCCATGTTATTGTTTAAAAATCTCCTTCGATGATCGGTCTTGAATTTATCTTCAATTGCAAATTATGTAAAATTTCATAATAGGTATGTTTAGGGTACGGTTTCTCAATCGAGGCCCAGGGCCCCCATGGGAGCCACAGCACAATTTTGGGGGCCACGGGCAAATTATAGAAAAGCTAAAAACAAAGGTTTTGCGTCTTTTTATTTTGGGAAATCCGTAAATTCCTCGGTAAAATCTGTCAATTCAAAGAATTGAAAATTATTTTGGAATCTTTCAACTTACTTTGTCTCGAAAAATTAATTTGTTTATATAAAAAAACGGGTATGTGGCCAGATATTAGAACATTAATAAATCTCTAAAAAATGTTAGATTTGGCGTGGTATTTTATGACACTACCTTTCAAATTGCCGTGGTGTTGAAAGGGTTAAAGATAGGGTATACTGAACTATAAATTCGATTTTTAAAATCATTTAATCAACTTGATGTCAATTATTCATCTCTTCTTTTGATTTGATTAAGTCTTGCGCAAGCGCAATTGAGAATACGCACACGATCAACCTGTTGGCCAGTCCTGGTATTTATACAGGGTGCACAAAAAAAGATTTTTCATACTAACTTAATTTATTAGTCTTAAATTATTCGCTTTTTTTCTTTTTTACATTCATGTCAAAATACAAATTGACACTAGAAATGTGAATAGAAATTTTATCAAGAAGTGACGTTTTCTTCCCGACAAAGGTAAGTCGATTTTAGTTTCTACTGAATTGTAAGTGATCTTTGACAATGACAAGGTTATACAATTATTGGTTGAATTGATATATACTTGGTAGAACTCCATTGAAATAACAAAGAGTTTTAATTCCTCAAATATTATTTTATATATGGTTGATAGCTCTTTCGGCTTATGTCTTCATCCAGTGGCGGATTACGAATGAGGCGCGCGCATGGGGCCGAATTTTAGGGGCTTCAAAAATAGCTTATAGTAGGTATATAGCTCACATACTTTTTTCATGTTTTGATATATTTTTATTATTTTACGTGGAATTTTATGTTATCCGAAAAACAGGGGCCTCTCATGTGCTTAATCCGTCACTGCTCTCATCAGAACTAAGTTAAAACTTATATTAACTTAACTAAAAGTTTAAACATAGCTACGATAAGGACATAAGCCGAAATAGCCATCAACCAAATAGTATTTATAAAACTTAAACACTATTTCTTATTAAAATATAGTTTATGAAATTTTTGACAAATTGAACGCGAAAACAGTTTGACTACAATTATTTGAAAATAATTAGTATATATATCAAGGATGGCCAGTAGGTCGATCGCAAACCTAAATAATGGGTTTTAATTATTCTTTCACAATTACGCCTAATTATAATTAGTTGATCGCCATTAATTATTGTATAACCTAGTCGTTTCTAGAAAAAAAGTGTGGTCACCGTTGTTTGTTATCATACATGAACTTTTTTCCGTCGCTTCGTTATTTCGCTGTCTGTTGTTTAATAAGCGGTAAAAATCATCGTCCAATTTGAATTTTCTAGACTGAATTTAGAATCGTAATAAATTTTCGTCCGACGCCTGTTTTAGATTATGAACACGAGTTTGTGGCCACCGTGCATAATTCAGCATTAATGACACGGCAAATCCAATTAGCCACCACAACATGTTTCAGCTGGTAAATGTCATTCAGTGATTTATGATACCTGACAGCTAGGCGACGCGAACAACTTTTTTAATGCCTCCAAATCATAGCGGACCATAAACAATATCTGCTTGATTTGCATAGCGTGCTTGATCGGGAGATTACCTACCTATTAAAAATAAATAATTGATTTAAAAATACAGATCAATACGAATTAATAATTTTTGACTGAAACATTGTAACTAACTAACTACATAAATTCAAATATTTTTTAAAGATTCCATACTACAAAACTCAAACAGACTATTTTTATTTGTTAATCGGTTTCAATGGGTAGATGGCCAAAGTATAGTACTATTATTTAGATCAGCGGTGGCCAAGGCGGCGACCGCGTGGTCACCCCAAGTTGACCGCCTGATACTTTGAAATCCATTTTTACGTTTCCCTTACATACACATTATATTATGTTTTGAATTATTTCATTATTCAAGAAAACTTAAGACGTATGGTATTAGAAGGCCGCTACGACTGATTTCAGTGTGAAGTCGCCGGCAGAAAATAATAAAAAATATATAATCAGCTACAAACAATAAAAATATTTATTACAGTTACATATAAACGATTTGCTGCCCGTCAATTCAAGTGCATTCATGCACTTGATAAAACCTTAAAATGCCGAAAGGCGAAACCCAGGTCGTTATCGAGAAAACTTATGGAAGAGTACAGAATCAAAATAATTAAAATTTGATATTGTTGTTCCATCAAGCACCTTCAGTCGAAGTACTAAATTACAGTTATATATTTTAGGATGCGGATGACCTGTTGCAGCGAGCTCGAAACTTATACTAAGTTTAGAACGGGTTGCTTCATAAAAATGACAATTTAAATAGTATGTGTACTCGGCAAAAGGAAATATGTTTGTATCTATCAAGCATAAGTATTTATGAATTCGCTGTGATTTTGATCAAACTCACAACAGCAGAATATTTTTTTTAATTGAAGATAAGTTTAAACTTTTGTTGAAAATATTTACTTTTTTAAAAAGCTCATAGAGCCACCGAGAAATGCTTTAAGTGCCACAAGAGGCAGATAAAGTATCCCGTGCGCATCACTGATTTAGATATTTACGACGATGAAACATTTTTATGAACCATATACATAATTTATCGCCTACGTTTTATAACATTGCAAAATTAAGCGCGTATTGTGCGCTTAATTAGAATATGTCATTACTTTTTATTATTGTGAGGTTGCCACATCGGCACACGAAACATACGGAAATTGTTTCAAATGTTAAAAGCTTTTACTTTGAAAAGTTGACGATGTCGCACTCTTCGTTTAATACAATATGTTAATATTATGCAGTTGGAATATTACGTTTGGTAACGTTATGTGCACGTATGTTTTGTTATGAATAAAGTTCAACAACCGAAGCTCATGGCTTCCGCGTGGTAGAAATTCTGCGAAGTTGTGTGTGTGATTATAGATTTGCATATAATGGCATCATCTTGCAAACAAACGATTGTCATTACGATTTCAAATTGAGCAATTCAAAGAAAATAGCAATTTAAATAAACGCTACGAAATGGGCAGAGGTTAACGCGGATTTCAAAACACCCTGGGCACCAGTGTCAGTCGATAATATTATACGTAATACAAATTCATGATTGGATGACAGATCTACTGTGAGAAATTTCCTAGTAAATATTGATAACTGGTTTTAGTTGACGGCGATGCAAGAAATTATAACTTTGCACTGTCATGATGTGTTTAATGAATACCAGGAGAAACTAAATCAAAGAAAAAATGAAGTTTTAAACAGTCCAAAAATACGTTTACTCCAGTTTCAGTTCACAGGAAACAACCTGTATTTAAAAAATAAATATATTTATAGCTGGTTGTTTATTCTGCATTTTGGTCACTGAAATTGTTCCTTACCAAAACGGGAGATTTCAACGCAAGTGCAAGTAGAATTTCGAAACGTTTTGTCTAAAGATAATTATTTGAATCTAATGAAACTGTTTGTATATATCACACATTTTATTAATCTGAGATGACTTTTTAATTATATGTTAGATGTGTTAAACATTTTAATTTTGTGTTATTTTAGAATCACTTTTAATGTAATTGGTAATTTCTTTTCAATGCCAATTGTTGTTTATAACTGTTCATTTTTGTATAAATAGCATTGTTAAATTATATTTCTTATCAGTTGACGATGCTTGTAATGAGCGAAACCGGTCCTGACATATTAAATAAAGTGGAATGAAGTACAAAGGAATATTGTGTTATTACTAGTATCACACATTGCCCAGGAAAATAAATTATTTGTAGTCGATCGGTCCTAACCCAGACCCGAGTGGGAGTCGACTTCAAATTGAAAAAAATACGATTTGAAACGACGACAGGAATATTCAAAAATAGTAATTGTGAATATTCAAGAAAGGTAACATAAAAACTGTACTGTACTTGGTGAAGAGTTTACACAGACAAAAAAAAGATGTTTTTAAGCCACTCTCCCAACTAGAACATCCAATCTCAGACCATTCTTGTGATCCCAGAATTTCGGGTTTAACGAATGTTCAGTCCCAAGATTGAACATTTAACATAAAATCGCGTATAAATTCTGGATTTCGGATTAAGATTTTTTTTTATCTTTCGGACAACTTTCTCTAATTTTCTCAATTCCGAAATCCCGGAATTAGTACTGTCACAATCCCGGGATTGGAAGCCCTACTCCCAACCATCTTTTCCATTCCAACAATGTAACAGTTGTAGACGATATTAAATTTGATGTACTCTCAATCCTCTTTTTACACTAGGGATACGTAACATGAAAAACCTTCGTGAAATACAACAGTATAAAAAAAAAGATTATTTGAACCTAGATAAATTAATGATGAGTTTTATTAAATTTCATCCGTCAGAATTATAATAGCAACAATAATTATTCATCTACTGAAAATTATTAAGTTAATTACGCAAAAAATAATTAATTATGGTGACAATTATACCATCGCAGTGTATATCTCACCAAACCAACTAAACGCCTCATCGACGTTAAATTTGTAAGTGGTAAACCATCTCCCTCTAAAACGTCATAACGGGTGCGTTAAAAACACATTACTCAATCTCCCAACTCGATAACATTTGGTATTTCTATGTAAAGATATACAGTAGCCGTTAAATTAAGTTGAAAACTTGTTTCGCGTAGATTATTAAGTATTTTTTGAAGCATTTCAGATAAGAGTTATTTATAATTGTAATGAAATGATGGCTTCAAACCAAGTACCACAATGTTAAGTTCACACATCTGTTTTTATTGTATTTAATTACTGCTCGTCAAAAACATCGTGAGAATTTCGATAGCCTCGTATACTTTTGATTTAATTACGTCAATGAGACGCTTTATATTCCAGATTAATAATATAGCTCCATTTTGAAATAGTCTAATAAATTATGTTATGGGATATTCTGTGTTTACTATACATTGTATAATACAATAATGTGCAATATTAAATTTCACGTAAGAGATGGATTATCTTATATAAACAACAGTTCAGTTAGATGTATGTGTTTTAATCAAATATGTCGGCTCAACCGAAAAACAAAAACCGTTAAAACCGTTATTTTTTTCCCGGAACGAAAACCGGAACCAAACCGAAAAAAATATCATTTTTTTGGTTCAGCGCGTATTTTGGGCGAATCGATAAATTCCTGGGTTTTTGGATTCAAGTCTCGGAAGAGCTAAAAAAAAAACGAGAACCGGTACCGTACCGATACATATTTTTTTACTTGAACCGGAACGAAAAAAATAGCGGTTCGAAGCCCTGGTTATTCAGCTCCTTATCTCTCTAATTTGGAGAGTAAGTAAATATATTTGGTATACACACTTTATCTCATCTCATAATTATTTAGATACTGATTTGGCATGTCAGCATACTTGTGATGATCGAAAAAAATCTATTTTGAAAAAACTGTGGGTTAAGTCTTTTTTCCTTTCTAGAGTCGATATTAAATTTTAAAATCATTGTCTTGTGTATTTTTTTCACTGACAATTCTTGGTGGTATTATAATATTACAGAATATATCATTTTTTGTATTCATTCCACATTATTTATAATATACTAGCTGGCCCGACGAACTTCGTACCGCCTCAGAATCAATAAATGTTGTGTTGGCTGAATTAAATTTAGTTTAAATGAATACTCAAAATGAATTAAGTTAAATAAATGTGCAAAATTCAAAATGAAAACTATTTTAATTACATTGAAATGATGTTATTCACGTGGCACAGTCGATATATTTAAAGGAATGCAGTAGACCAACGATTTGATTTTGAATTGTGAAGTTGAAATGATCCACATCTATGTTATTTGCTGCAAGAATTGCTCGTTCACTCAACCAATTATGATGTTTGTGATTAGCAATGATATTCAGGAACACTTTGTTGATTGTCCTTCGATGAGACGAAATTTCAAAAATTCGGCAGAAACGAAATCAATCCATTCGATTCGTCGACAGGAACATGGCCGTTACAGATAGTCAGCAAATGCTTGGAGAAATCTTTTTATAATTTTACGAAAGTTCATTCTAAATTTTCATATTTTTTATATTACGAAATGATATAAATTCTCATTATAACAAAGAACGCAACATTTTCCAAATCTTCAATATTATATTTATGAGATTATCTTTCATTAGAAAAAAAAAAATATTTTTTTGTTTAATGTTCCACACATACAAACAGTTATACAGTCAATCCTGTTTTTATGCGGTATATGGGTTCCACGAAATATCGCATAAAAAACTTGACTTCCATAGAAAAAGTGGGGTGCGTTACTTAAATTTTAAAATCCGCATAACTTTGAAACAGCGAGTTAAAATATACACTAAATCGCAAAGTATAAGAAAATTAGGGGAAAACCACGGCGTTAAAATATTAAAAAATAGTCACTGTATGACAATTCTATGTGTGTTTTAAAGCATGTGGTCACTCTGTTTCGAAAAAAAGAGTATGCGCATCAATTTCATAAAACTATAGTTGTTTTCTAACAATGAAATTAGTGATCAGAGTTTGTTCAGATTTTCTTTTTCGATAATTAATTGGTTATGCAGTTTGTTATACCCATATATAATTTTTTTAAAGTTATCGTTAAAACTTGAATGCGCGATCAGAATATGAATCATTTAGAAAGAAATGATCTTCTAATTTAATGAAAAGTTGGAGACTTTCTTCATTTATTTTCGCAGTGAAGGAACTGGAATTTCTTTCAGTTCGTCATTATTTTCTGGTTTTTTGTCAATAATTAAATTTAAATTATTGACATCTTCGTCACTTATAGCTTTATCTGTAAGTAATACGTCGATATAATTTTCGCTAAAGGTATCAAACCTTTCTTCGCCAAGTTCATGTGCTAAAGTAATCATTTCAGCTGAT
The DNA here is from genome assembly GCA_031772345.1 of Himalopsyche anomala. Lineage (NCBI taxonomy): Eukaryota > Metazoa > Arthropoda > Insecta > Trichoptera > Rhyacophilidae > Himalopsyche > Himalopsyche anomala. Next base: position 27,901,097 of record CM062824.1, read on the forward strand.
ATTGCCGATGTTTCAATGGTTTCATCGACTGTAACATGCCTAAGTAGGTGGACTTAATTCAGCGATGGCAGATGCAACATGATTTAAACAGTCCGAAATCGCATTTTTTTTCAAATGCCGGTTGTGTTTATGATTCTCTCTATTCTATCCAAAATACAACGATATATGCTTTCGATGTAATATTTAACATTTTTAAATATCGTAAAATATTGTACATTTAAAAAAATTCATTTCTAAAAAACCACATTACTTCGAAATCGCATAAACAAACCGCATAAAAACAGGATTGACTGTATATGGGGATCAAAAATAAAATAATGATTTGATAGTATTCTATAACAATATAATATTCATGAAAAGTATACTGATTTTTTTTACGTACCTTCTGATTTTATGTACTTTCATTCGTCTTTTCATATTTCAGTATATATTTTAGCGACAGTGATGAACATGAGACATAAATTCCTAAAAGTTTTTTTTTAAAGATATTGAAGATTTAGTTTCGAAATTCTGACACAGTGAAGTTTGTTGGTACATCTCTAATTCAAAATATGAAACAAATGAATTTTGGAAATATCGCCATCTAGTGTATGAAATCAGCATACAACGACATTTTCATAACTTCAAGCTGTTCCTCATTTAAAAACTGTATGAAAATATTAATTTTACAATCAACGCCACCTAGTGTATTAACCGCAAACAGCATCAACGTCATGTTCCGCGTTCGATTTGGAAATTTCGAAAATACGAAATGTATGGAGAAATTTATTTTATTCATAATTTCTTTTCCGTGATATTTTTCCGATGTTTTAATGCTTATTCTGCTATTCTAGGCGCATACAAATTTAATAAAGCAAAGATCATTGAAATCCGTGCTCTAATTCTCGAGATATACGTGGTGTAACTAACCCCACTTTGTTTTATATATATAGATAAGAACCGGTCATATGTATGAATTCAGCGACGTTCGAGAAGCATTTCAAGATATGTACTGTCTATTTGTCAACTAACTGATATTCGAAGTCGAAACATTTATCGCGTAAAGACGATAACTACCACCGGACGAAGACCACCAGTATTTAAAAATGGCGAATTTTTTGTTGGAAATATTAGAAAGTGTTATTTAAAGATTTAACGCAATTAAAATTCCGATAAGCATCTTATATATATGGTCGTAGCATTTCCAAAATGGTAAAACTATACTACTATGGGCGCATGCGCAAACAATTAACGGAATGGTGCTTGATTTTATCAATTGCTTCGCGTAAAGTATCTTACACAAAAAAAAAATATATATTTTCAGCCACCTGCTGTTACGGCTTCGAATCCCGATACGGACAGTTTTATAAATTGATTCTTCAATCGATTTATGAATTTCTGTTCGAATGCAGTCATGAATTCCCCCCTCCCATTCATCATATCCTAAAAACGGGATATAGGGAAAGAAATTAGTTACCACTAGTCCTGTTCTAGCCCCATCCTTCTATTCCTACTTGGAACCAAGAGAGGTTGAGATATGCTCTGTTAGGAGTCCATATGATCCACATTGGAAGCGGGGATGGTAAAAACATTTATTGTTTTATGTCTTATAACGTATTTTTAATATTCTAAGCAAAGGCACTGATAGCATTTTTAATGATCGTTTAGAATGTTTTCCAGTCGGTTAATTTATGCATGATTATGAATCTTTTTTATGAATAATTATTGTTAATATAAAATAGGTTTTATTGTTTTAATCTCAACTATCATTTAATCAAAACAAAAAATTAAGTAATCAAAATATTTGATAAGCACGCAATAAACACAGCATAATAAAATTTACTAAATTGTAGTAATTTTCATTAGACAATCCGATTAAGTTATTAATTCACTAATTAATATTTAATTAACCAGTTTGATAAATAGCTTGAATCGATAACCACTTCCAAATTGGTAAATCCAATATAATATTATATTACTCTGAAATCGGACACCGCGATAAAATATATTATGTTGTAAGGAATGGCAACATTCCTGATTTGAACAAAATGCAATTAAAATATCCGCTTTATAAATTATTAGCCAGGTTATTTCGAATCTTAGTTTTATGCAGACAATTTCTGCGAAATAAAACAACGTATTTAGAACAACTCGCTGGTTAAAAGCGTATAGTATAGTATAAAACATATTATGAAATAATTATGATAGAGAATATAACATGAGAAATCCTTTTCACGGTATGTTATCATGCTTCAGACTTCAGCTTAGACTGAATCTCATAATGAAAACGATTATCACAAATTATTAGCTTCAGCGACACAAATTCAACAATACATCAGTATACGAGTGTTGATCGATGCTGAATATGATACCCTCAAAATATACGAGTAATAAATACTTCGTTTATTCGTGTAGCGATTTGGTAGTGTTATAATCTTTTATTTACTGTATTGACATTACTCGTAACCTGCATTTAATATTGCTATTTGATACATATTTTTAATATTGTATTTTCGTCTTTTAATGTAACCACACCTCTAATCTCACGATAACATGAAATATAATTTAAGCTCACCTGTCACAATTTTTAAAAGAAAGTGGAAGGTAAAGTTATATAATTATATTACAATCAACGTTCCCTCTAAACCGAAGGGTTAGCTGCGCGGAAATTTCAAAGGTTGCGCGGACCGATCAAATATTAATTGAACAACTGCATTGCAGTGCGCGCCAACCCGGAATGAGTGCGCGGGGGCTTCCCAACTGCTGCGCGGCCGCGCACGCGCGCAGCTTAGAGGGAACGTTGATTATAATATATGGTGAAAAATAAATTATTTAGTTCTCTACATTTTTTTTTGTATGGTTGATAGCTATTTAGGCGTAATCCTTCCCTGATTTATTGTAATATTACTAAATAGTATTTATTTATTAAATAGTATTTTTAATGGGTTTGAACTGCTAATACTTTTTAGATTTAGTAGCATGCAGTGGCGCCACTTTTGACTTGGCGTTTGTATACACAACAAGTTTAAAAGTACAAACAGTTTGACTCCACAGCCCTGGAAAATACACATTGTATAAAAAGCCAGGTAGGAAATCATACCAACGTCGGAGCATAATGTTGCTTGATGTACGAAACCCAAGTTATTATTCGCAATGGGTCTAAAAACTGTGCTTTTTTTGTTGTTTAAACACCGAGTGTATTGAATTGGAGTTCATTACAAATGACATGAGAAAAAACTCATGCCAGCTTACTGTAAATGGCAACCGTCCAAAAACTGCACAATCATGTGAGAATAAGCCGATCTGAATTTGTTAATTAGACAAAAGAAAGCACGTAGGAGTCATATAATATGTACGAATATACCGCACAACGATTATCATTGTGATCTCTGGCCAAATATTATTATTCTAAGATGTAATATGATTAATCTTGGAGTTGAGAACTTCATTTTTAACTTTTCAACACTATAATATGATTTGTTTTAATGTCCATTCATAAGAGTAAAAAGTTTGTCGATTTCATTAAAATAACATATTTCTTATAAAAATAAGTAATTTATAATTTAACCGTATTTTTAAAAATCTAAGCACATATATAATTATTTTTATGAAGCCATATATCCAAGAGATATTAAAAACGGTGATTTTTTTCTTTTGTTAGTATGGTAGAAGCTTTTTAGTTTTATTATATAGCATTGACAAAGCACCGGTCTGAATTAAAACCAGCGCTATAGAGTCGGAGTCGTGGAGTCAGACTGTTTTATCCGGAGACGTACTTGAAACAAACTAATAACTTCCAAGTCCTTTTAAAAATCATTGTGTATTAGGGTTGCCACCTTTTTCTGGAACAATTCCGGGACAAATTTTCGGGCTCAAAACTCGTTTTTTTTAGCTCACCGAGGAATTTGAAATCCTCAATTTGTTCATATTTTCCGGGACAATTTAGCATTCATCCGGATCCATCCGGGACAGCGCTTCCAATTTCGGGACGATCCCGGCCAAAGAACAGGTGGCAACCCTATTGTGTATTCATTTAAATCGTTACGGCCAAACGTGACACTACTGCATGCTACTAATCTTAAAAAAATAATTAAAGTCGTGTATTAAGCCAAGGTCGGAGTCCTCTTTATTTCTCCGCAGCCCTGATTATGATTTTAAATGAAAAAAATTGTCGATCACAGGTTTCAAAATTATTTGCCCGTAATGTCGCCAGAAATGTTTCTTAAAACGAAAAAACAGTTTTAGCGTATATTTATTTGATCAGATGGTTCTTATTCTGCTATGAACTAATTGGATATGGATTAGTCACTATTATAAATATATTTTAGGCGTTCCTGCATGAAGGGTTAAATAAGTAAATGACACTTAGGAATTAGTAAAAAAAACGTGTTTTTTTTTTAAATAACGCATGATTTTATGTGACTGACTCTCGGCTAGGGCTTCCAAACCGGTTTAAACCGAAACCGGTTAACCGGTTTTTCGGGTGTTTTTAAATAAACCGAAAACCGGTTTATTTTGGGCGGTTAACCGGTTTAATTAAAAAATCTTTTTCTGCTTTGGACACCACGAGTTTTTATTTAACTATTCATATATAGAGTACAAATATTTAAAAATGTTGTATATAATAATTGTAATAAGTAGTACAATATAATAAAGTATTTTACTGTTCAATTGTCTAATTTCTGTGACATAAATAACAAGTTTGTAGTCGAAATCATGGACAACTATACTGCTTTCAATCAAATATCTGTAATACAAAGGGATTCTCAAAATATCAATGATAATAAACCAAGTGAACTTTATTGAACCAAAAATACGTTCATCATTATATCTTTTAAACGAAAAAAATATCCGAATTGAAATCTTGTACATCAAAGCAATTTAAATTAGTAAAAAAAATATATAATCTACATTTTTTCACGTATTCATTTGATCTTTATTAGTCGGATTATTTATAATTATTAACAATATAATATTATATATGGAACTTAAATATTGTATAATATATACGATTGATATTATTCCAAGAAAGTAGTAGGTACCTGAACTTAAAAATATGACAATTTGTATTCACTTTTGTTGCAGGATACATACATAAAAAGGTTAAGTGATCAATCCCATGTTTTATTATATCTTTCAAGTTATAAAACAATTTAATTTTAAAACGTTTTTTTTATTTTCAAACAATCGGTGCCATAAATCATCGGCTACTTTAAGAGGTCGGTGTCTTTCCAATATGCACATGTGGCAAACAAAAATAATAATAAAGACAAGCAAAAAGGTATTCGAAGTGTTATACAATTGAACACTAGCTGAATATGCGTTACATTTCTTTTAAATAATTATTTAAAAATGTGACAATGTTAGGCATACAATCGTAAGGACACGAATGCATGTTTGCGCATAGTGAAAATTAGTAGTTATTGACAAAATTACTAATATTTATAATAGGATATATATATTATAGGGTTATAAAATAATTGCGCTTGTGGATTGGATGGTTTTCACAGGTACAAAGTGAACTTGATTTTCGATTTTGTTGAAAATATCACAAAATACATATTTAATATATTTAAAATTTGCTATCACAAACATCTGCGCATATTATATTTTATTTTAGTTCAAAAATAAAATATTGCAGCCAAACTAAGTTCTATGGGAAGCTACACTACATACATATAAGTAGAAATGATCTAACCGAAAGTTCATTAAATTCTAAGCCTGTATAATTTAATAAACAATATATAAGTTATAGTACTTACTACATAGTTATTCCATAAAAAATGATTTTTTATTTTAGTTATATTTCACTCATGACGAGTATTCTCAACTGATTTCTAAAATGATAAATGTGAAATTAGTATAAAGGAGTGTTTTATTATTTTTAAAAAGCCAAACACCAGAAAAATCATTATTTGATGACACTTAAACGACAATTTTTTTTAAAATAAATATTTTCTTTAAATAAAAATATATTTTTTTTAACCATGCCTACTCGCAATGTGGAGCATATGGTCTCCTGTTGGAGTTTATCTCAAGTGTTTTTACGATAACTTTTTGCTACTCAGCTGCTCAACATCTCTTTTTTCTAAAGATAGTAAAAATCGAAGGGTAAGACTAAAGCAGGACAAGTGACTAGCTAATCGCTCTCGTTACGCTTCGTGCTCAGGATAGAACGGGTCGGAGAGGGGAATTCAAAACATCACAAACATCCTGGCCTCAAACAGAAAATCATAAATCGATTAATATATTTTAAATATATATATATATATAATTTTCTGTGCCGGGATTCGAACCCGTGACCTTCTCAAACGAAAACGGCGATATTTTTTATCTACTTTCTAATTTTATACACTTATTGATTGTTTTTTAACTAATCAAAATACTTTTTTTTGAAAAATTGGTTAGTGTGGTACTAAAATTAGTTTTTTGAAAATAAATCCGGTTTAAACCGGTTACCCGGTTTATTTATTTGAAAAAAACCGAAAACCGGTTAGTTTAAATGTCCGGTTAATTGGAAGCCCTACTCTCGGCCCATAGACTAAAAGTATCTACGTGTCTTTTGAGCAATGATACGCCAGTGTAAGTGTAATTAAATAAAAATATTCCTTAAAACCCTGATACAGAAAGCACACAGTTTGCGTAGGTTTTATATTTATTTGTTTAGAAATAATAACGATAAAAAAGACGTGGGGTCCATAATAGATGTATTGTAAAACAAAATCTTATTATGTATGTAAATTTTTACACTTCCAAAATTAAGGCAGCTAATTAGATTTGATAATGTAAAAAGCGGGTAATTTAAGATTCGACATGTGGTGGAGTCATGAGGCCGATCAAAATCAAAGTGAGTAAGAATTTTAGGAGGAAGCGGAGGGTCATTGATACGCACTAAATGTCATGTTCCATGTTCAAATCTCCCGCCTCATTCTCAATTCTGAATCTTGCTCGTCATTTGTTCGAGCGTGTATTTTATGAACACAGAGATAATCAATATCGCCACCGCAGGGATAAAATTGAATTACATAATTAAATTTAGAACAGAATTAATATTCTTTTGGATATAACATTTATGGAGTTTTAAGTAGTCAAAGTTCTTCGAGTCTCTTTTATCGCTAGTGTTTTGGTAGTTTGTATTCCCTTACCATCGTTGCCGGCGGAAGGGCGTGATCGCTACAGAGGTGAAAAATAAATCCTTGGTGAAGCCAGTTCACGAAGACACCATATGCATTCGTTTGCAAATCAAAATACTTCCCCACATACTATATCTATATATGTACACACACATGCGCATATACACATACGTAATACAGAATAAAGTCAGCCAAAAAGTCATTTTCATGATGTTAAGGCTCGTTTTTACACATTTTATTAGAATACAATAGCGAGGCTTGTATTTAAATTTGCAAAAAGATAGTTGACAATTTAAAAATGAATTTCCAAAAACAAACTATCACATAATATTAATGATTAAAATAAACTATTTTATTTAAGTTAAATGCACACCATTTCTATCTCAACCTAATTTACGACGGACAGTGATAATGACTGTGAAACAGCTAATGTAGTTATGTGTAACTATTATAAATAACAAAAAAATAAAAGCCTTAATATTTATATCATATACCTCCACCTAAACATAAGAATTATTGGAATACCACATTAATTAAGCCAGACATTTCGCGTGAACTACCTACGAGAAAATACTGTGAAATCTTAAATTATATTACGATAAAAACGCAAAAAAATAAATGAAATCTGTACAGCGAAAATTCTATTGAGATCTGAATGCATTTACGACAGAAATTATGCATCGTAGCAATTAAAAGTTTAAACAATGCAATGGTTTGGAATTATCATGAATAGTTTTAATTTTGTTATTTTAAATTTAGATTAAAATCAGATTTGTGTAGAAAGAATAAAATACAAGCGATATCTACAGCCTGATCTTTTTTTTCAAAACAGGTGCAACTTCTGTGAAACGGCTGACCTTTCAATTTTATTTAATAATTCCATGAACATTAGAATACCTCTGACAACGTAAAATATCTTAGTAATACAGTTCTTTATCTCTGTTTAATGAATTCGAAGGCAGTTATACATGTGAGCGTGAGACGGTCGTTGGATAATCGCCATGGTCTGCGGCCAGCCCAAATACTGGTTCTAAATTGCTCATCTATAAAAATCTACCAACAATGTCTTCATAATAAATTGCCCCGCTGGATTTTGTATACAAAAAAAATCAGAGTGCTTCCTGCCGGAGACAAGAAAAAAGAAACAATTATTTTTATACAGCTATGAGATTATCAATACTTTTATAAATCATATTCGTATGAAGAAATTAAAGATTGTATCGGCGTAATCTTTATATCTTAACATTTCCTCTCGACTTGAAGATAAATTTATTGTGCATTTAATGGGAGCACTATTTAAGATTTCCAGTTCTTATAATTTCCCCTGAGGTTATTTAATGGTTTCACTTTCATTACGTGTTATGTAAATAACGTGTTGACCCGACAATAAAAAGATTTGATCGATTGGAAAAGCAATCAATAGAACTAATTTAAACGATTTCAGACATAGATTATAACACTAACAGTAATTGCAAAATTCAAATATTTCAAAGTTAGACTTCTGCATTTGTTTTTGTTGTATTGTGTTCACGGATTGTAAACATTTGTTGAAGACAAATATTCGAATATCGAATATTAAAACATTACAGTGTTCGAATATATTCGAATAATATACAGTATGAATTTCATCATCTACGATCATTGTCTTTTCATATTTCTGGCGAAGCGTATTGACAATCAAGATATAAAACGACTTCGAAAGAAATTATTTTTTAATCCACTGGTTTAATTAACACTTAAATGAACGTATAGTATTTTTAAAAATCCATGTCCGCTCCCAATGTGGAGCATATGGTCTCCTAATAAAGGTATTTCAACAAAAGTTTTCTACGAGAACTGTTTGTTACTCAGTCGCTCAACCTCTCTTTTTCAAAGAGAGTAGTAGGGAGAGAAGGATAAGGCTAGGACAGGACTAGTGGTTAATCGATCTCGCTACGCCCAGTTTTAAAGGATTGGAAAGGGTGGGAGGGAGTGTTAAGACATCATTTATAAAAAATACGTATATTCGATTATCAAGAAAGTGCCGAATATATTCGAATATTCGATTGGAATCCCTAACGGTGTTGTGATATTGTATTAACAAACTCACCGTTGTTTTCGTTCAAGTAAAAAGCACGAGTTTTCAAATGTTATCTCAAAACTGGAAATTTTGAATTAGTGCTTTTGGGCCGCAAGCCACGATAAAAATAAACCGATCTTAAAGATATTTTTAATTAAATCTCGAATGTTCGTGTATTCTCGTCAACCATTGCATAACAGTATTTTCCACTCGTATTCTGTGGGTACATTTTGGTATTACAAAAACATGTTTATAGATCAACTGAAATCATAACATCACAAATTTACGGTGACTTTGAAATGGTCATCGGTTTTAAAATACAACAATTCTTATAACGAATGATTCTTAAAAAAATTGTTGAGATGTGAATCTCAAATAATTGATACAATACATTTGGAACCCGGTTGCATAAATGAACATACCTATTTATAAAATGGTGGCACAGGTACAATGACTACTACTGTATGAGCATTCATTTGTAAATTACTCCCAATAAACGTTACGTAATACTTTCTGAAGTAAGTGTGTGTGTAAACCTATTGATAATAAAATAGATCAAATTATTATGAAGATAAAATCTCATTTTTTTCCGAACCAAACGATTGAACCGGTTCTGTCAGTAGGATGGTTTTAAAACGAAAAATATTGAATAAAAAAAAACAGATGCCACGATGTAATTGGGATAATTAATTGTTTGATTAATTCAATAATTAAAACGCCAATAAAATAGATATGTAATAACATAATACCTTTTGAAAAAATCCCGGCTCAAGGAACACTCGTTGTGATTTTGACAGAACCTGTTTATAAGGAAAATGGATCAATCAATTCCGTATTAATTAATGTTTATATCAAAAGTAAAAAGTATAATTAAAAATTGTTTAAACATCGTGAATTTGATGCTAGAAAGAAAAGAAGGAAAAAAATTTAAGACCTTGGTAAAAAAAAAGAAAAATGTGAAGTTTTTTTCCCATTTTCATTTAGTTGCATTGCTCGGTTTCCTGTCTATGAGTTATCTTTTAGATACATTTGAGCAAAGAATTATAAATCTCAAAATTCTCAATTCAACTCTCAAAAATATTGCGCTTTAAAAAAACAGCAATGTCCAGTAGTTTGTTACTGGCCGAGCTGTCAAATTACGTTTGATTCGTTGAATAATCGCCATTTTTTCAATAAAAAAACAACACAATTTCAAAAATTGTCTAAATACAACATGTTACTATCTTTTCGCGCTTTTAAAAAAAATTTACTCAACAAAATTTACAACCATAAAGTGCATATATGTACGTCTCTTCTGCGATCCTTTATTGTCGAAATAATAAAAATACGAGTTTTGTGATATTTGTTCTTTTTTTTACGGAGATCTTCAATTCTATGCTGTCCAAACACCCATGGTCGTTGACGTCATACATGATGTACTTAATAAATAAAAAACCTGATTTTAGAAGATCTAACAAATTTTCATAAAAGATTTTTTTCAATATGTTTGTTTGTAGACTTGTGATATTCGGAAATACTTCATATCTTAAATATTATAATTCAACGATCAACGTAAATATGATTGTTGTACATAACTAGAATTTATACTATACTACGAACTAGCACTGTAATGTACATATAAGCTGTGATCATTGACTTTTTAAAATAATGGCGTGAAATAACCCGCCATTTTGTGAAAAAAATGGCAGTTTAACATAATCACAGTCTTTTATGCTACATGGTTACTATGGCGTTTGTTAATTAGTGCAACTATTCACTAACGAGACAGATATTATTAAGTATTCTGTCAAGCAATTAATACGTACTTCATGTCATATTATAATATATTAAAGCAAGAATGAATAAACGAATCACGAAGTATAATGAATGTATTTAATTCTCAGAGAACAAAAGATTTTTTCAACCTTTTCTCTTCTTCTGATAACACGTCCGTTCCTACGTTCTTTATTTTCGCAGAAAAAATATTTAAAAACAATGTTATATCATTCGATTATTAATGATATGTTGCTATAAAGCCATGTGGGTTGAGATTACATATTAGGATTCAATACTTCTACTTGCATTTTTTTCTTATTATATTTTTGATGTCAGCGTGTGCAGTACATACAGAGATTTCTTTAATTATCCTTTACACTTTGTCTGTCAATTTAGGGTGTTCAGAGTCACTACTTGGTGGAAGGCATTATATTGAAAAAAATAGAATATTAAATCGTACTAATTCCATTATCAATATTATCTTTGTTTTAACCGTTTACAAGCACAATTTTAAAAGACAATATTTGTCGATTTCTATTCGAAGGCATGGATGTTTGTGATGCCTAAAAGCTCCCCCCTCTCCACCGTTACAATCCTAAAAGAACGGGATGTAGTGATAGTCCTGTCCTGCCCTATTCTTTCTATCCCTACTACTATATTAAAAAATATAGGTTTAGCGACTGAGTAACAAGAAGTTCTCTTAGAAAAAATCGTTGAGATACCTCCACTAGGAGTCCATATGATCCACATTAGGAGCGGACACGGATAAAAAAAATACAAATATGATTCAATTATTCCATGAGGATTAAGATATGTTTATATTCCGGGAAAAATGATTATATATATATATGTATATATATATATGTATATATATTTTGATTTAAATTTCTGGCCATGAAAAAAAAATCATAATAGGGGTTCAACTTCCAAAACCCGTTCTCGCGCACCTGTGTATTGCGAAAGAAAGAGAGATTAATTAAGAATAATTATGTAAAACAAGATATTTTAAATTGTGTTTTTAATTATGATACGAAAACGTAATATTTTTCATAATCCATAAGAATGTATTATTTAGTTATCATATATAATGTACCAAAAATAAAATCGTTCATCAAGAAAACAAATTACAGTGGAACCTCTCATAACGAGTTTGATTCGTTCCAGAGTCTTGCTCGTTATGCGAAACAATTTTTCCCATATAAAACAATGTAAAATACAATAATGCGTTCCATGCCGGAAAAAAAACGATTTTTATATTTTTAACGTTTATTAAAATAAAATTACATACTTATAAATTGTAAGCGTAACAACCTGGAATGCGATTTCGATTTGCAAAAAACAATAAAAAAATCGACTAGTTTATTAGTATGAATTTATGACAAATAATTAATTCTTTTTTTACTGGAAAGCTGTTCAGAGACAAAATTTGGTCAAAATGTTACACAGCACAGTCATTGAATAAATTTGTAAAACGCATATCCACCTCCTTATTAGGGTGATGCTTCTCAATTTCCGATGCAACATCCCATCCCAACAGTTTCCCATGCTTTTAACATTTCTCTTATTACGCCAGAAGATTGCTGATCTGCTACTTCCTCCTCCCCCACTAACAAACTCTCCTCCATAACTTTCTTCTTGATGTGAAAAACAATGTAACTCCATAAGTTCTTCGGTGGTCAGCTCTTGACTGTGCTCTTCTACTAGCTCATCAATATTGTTGTCATCCACCCAGTCCTATGGTATTAGAGTGAACACTCACAGATGAGTGACGTGAAGATGGGGCTTTCTCCCTCTGCGTCACTCGTTATGCGAATTACTTGATATAAGAGGTTCCACTGTATTTCCATTTAATCTTTTAATCGCGTTTTATAAATATTTATCAAAGCTTCTGTTGTAGAATTACTAATATTTAATATAATAATATAAATGATCCAATACATAGGTCGATATGTATGCGATTGAAAACAACTTAGATAGAGATGCAATAAATAAATAAATAAAACATAATAACGGCCGAGTTGTGCGTTAATGGCCGCCATTACGTGGTTTGGAGAGAAACAAATATACTCGAACATGAATGAAACAATAAAATACAAAAAAAAATCGAAAGGTAACACGACCGTATTGGAAAAAAATCCGGCGCGATGATTCGACTCATATCGAAGTATTCTTTTGCCTTGTGTGGGATAGTCAGCCCGGAGAGCCGTTCCCAAACGACAGGTGGACAAGCTTATTATTTTATTACGTCGAATAAGTGGCTATTAGAATCAATGGTGCTTCGAGTCTTCGGCCGAATCGTTAGCATTTTTTTCCAGCCTTAAGAGGAGATTAGTGTTGTGACTAGAGATTATTTATTGTTATTAATAGTACATTTCAAGATTTTGGACACATATTTGTACTTATAGAGTGAAGGAGGTTTTTCTTGGCGTGTGTGCACGAGTGTTTTTGTATTATTATTAATAATATACCTCTTAACCAAATTCACTCGTCCAAGATTTTACTATGTTTGTAACACATATTATTACAGCTGAGAGGATCACCTTTTTGCTGAGTACTAACACCTAACCGTCTACCTAATCCAGAGGTGGGGAACCTTTTCATTTCTAAAGGCCACGTACATTTGTCTGATTCAACATATATAAATAAAGAAAACGTAGAAAACTTTTGACAATTTTTTTGATCAAAGTGAATATATTACATTATAAATTTTGTATTCATTTAAAAAATATCCAGATTTATTATAAAAAAAATGATACAATTCAACAGGCCGCAGGTTCCCCACCACTGACCTAGTCCGTTGGAAAACGCTCACCGTCACAAACCTTAGGCATCAGGTGATGAGAGGGTGCAGAATGGTGCTAAGACCACTCTTCAGACATTTCAAGTGTATACCGTCTCCACCCGGTGTTTTGCCGTTTTTAAGACTCTTCACTGTCAAGACAATCTCTCAATTATAATAAGGATAAAAAGAGCAAAATATTTAATTCTAAAACACTTGTTATTTCCACAACAGCTATTTTGACATTACGCCATCGGCAGTGTCAAGTATCGTGTTTTGGTTGGTGGATATCACCCAGAGGTCTTCATACTTTGGTGTTCTGCGACCTCCGAAGACGAAACCTGTAACGGCTCTACAATGTTGGGTGATATCGTCTACGCTTTATTGTATAATATACACACCGACTGTGGAAAGGAAAAAGGACGTAAACTACACATAAAAAAAATTACAGGAGACACAAAAAACGTGTTTCAATGATTTTGGAATAGAGTCAAATTATGAAAAATACACAACCTGGAAGAGCACGGAAACTGATAAACTGGTTTTTAATTGACTTTATCTAATAGTTTTTTTTTCAAAATAAACCATTTTTAAGTCTTTTTTCCTGATCGCAATTTTTACAGGCCTTTCTTTTTTCAAACTTAAAAGCTAAATTTAGATACCAATTCAGCATTTTCAGCTTACATCCTTTTGATAGAACGTGTACCAAGTTGTATATATTGTGATTTTAGAGGAAAAGCTGAAAACTGTGGGTTACGTCCTTTTTCCTTTTCACAGTCGATATGTAAAATAACCTCGAAAGTCTAATACACACTAATTTCAGTATATATAAATATGTAACAAAACCACGTTATTATTCTATCAACTCTTTTATTCGTTTCGTATATTTTTTACCATTTAAAAGGTTTCTATATTATTATATAAAATAAAAGATGGGGAGGTGCGACAATAAGTATTTTATAGTAAAATATATTTGAACTAGAACTCCGTGAAATTTACACCGATTTATAAAAGTTACGAGACTCTAGATTTATTAGCCTTATTTCTAGTTTGCAAACCTGAGATTGTGATTTAGTGAATATTTTATAATGTACTGATTCAACTAAAGTGATTCCTCAGCGCTAGACAGGTAGACCAAGCAGTCTTTGACGAGACGCACGTAACGAGGCGGTTCCCAACGCTAATTCCATCACGACCCACGTACGGAATCGATCGCACACAAACGACTGATGACTTTCGATTACTATCTTCTACAATGCTATTTGCTACCCCCCATTACGTTTTTTTTTATTTATATATTTTGTTGGTTTAGGGATCGACACCAATTATAATGAATCATTTCGGCTACTGGGTTTTTTTCCGATCATCGGCATAATTCAACCGTGAAGTTTGGATGGAATTGGAATATCTAATTCAATAAGAAAAAAAGTAAGCTTTCCCGCTTTTTTGACAATGCTTGATATCAACTTATGATATCAATGCTACCACGTAGACAGTTAACGTAGCAACGATCTGGACAATTTTAATTGCGCTTCTAATCGGTAATCATAAGTGTCGGTGATTTAAATTAGTGAATAGATTTGGTGGTAATAATTAGGGATTTTCATATATAACTTAAATGTACGATTTCTTAAACTAATAATACATCATTGAAAAGCTCATCAATGTTGATACAACTCCTAGCAGATTTAAAATATTTTAATTCATTGCGAATAATTTTAATAAAATATGTGGTGGTTTATATGTATTTAAAATTCAGTTTAATATATAATACCGAAAACAAGTGTTTTTGGATTTTTAGTACCGGTATTTCAGCATTGAAAAACACCATGAATATCGGTATCCCGGTTTCGTTAAGAACGGTATTGCCATCCCTAGTAATAAAATAACAACATTTTCTTACTTTAAAAAAATAATTATAAACGATACGGATAATATGGAGTGAACAAAGTTTTAACGATTCAAATCTGATATTAATGTTTCACCAAGGTGGGCCTTTGATATAGTAAATTAAATGTTAATATTTAATAATTTATATCTAAAAAAGGGAAAATAGCCGACGGTGCTTTAGCACAATAATAAAAACAACTAGGAGTCCATAGTCATTATAAGCATAACACAACAAAAGATCGTGACATTTAAAAGCTTGCATATAAGTGTGCCAAAAACCAAAACGATCATTAATCTTCCGTATTTACTTGGCGAGTTAACAACAAATAATGAAGACCGACAAGTTTAATGTAGAAAGTTTGACGAAGCCCTTCTCTATGAATGATACAACAAAAATACTATTATCACTGCTTACACATTATTTTATGTGACAATATGTAAAATTAATAAAATCACTTCTATAAATAGTGTTCGGTAGGAAAGACTAAAAAAAGAAATACCAGTGTCCATCTTTCTTACCACAAGCTGGTGTAGTAAGTAGTAAAAATGGAATCCAGCTTACCTGTAACAAAATAAAAAAATAAAAATTAGATTTTTCATATTGTAATTTACATTGAAAATTGTCGTTTTGATAACATGTAATCACTGTAAGACTGTGGTTTCCAAGCTTTATGTAACTACGCCTCCCTTCGAAAAAAAAACTTCGCGCCTCCTCATCCTATATTTCATATATCAAAAAAAGAAACGATGGAGAGGAAAAAATGGATTTGAGGTAACATTAAGATCAAAGTCTAAGTGAGCTCGTCGTCTAGGAAAGAATTTAACAAATTATTTATTAATAACGGCAACTACTTTTTGCTTTAAATAAAAAGAGAAAACCAGACATTAATAATGTATTTTTTTCATTCGCAGAAGCTAGTTCGTAAGTAAATCTTCACAGCTTGAATTAAGCGAGTAAATATTTTCGTATTTGATCTGTCATCTGTCAGTCAATTTCGTGCAACATTAAACATACGAGATACAAATAGTATATTCTGAGCTGAGTCCCGAGAAGTAGGCTAGGAAAGTCAGAGGTGTTGCGAATTGCGGCGTGGGTGGCAATATTAATTAATGTTTAAATAGTAATATGAAAATAATATCGATATGCTGATATTTAAGACCAGTAACCTATATTTTATGGGCGATATCATACAAGTTCACGCGTATCTTGTGTCTTACAGGGCAACCAATCAGGGCGTAACTTGATTCCCGCAAAGAATGCGTTGCGCAGAGAACGTTAGCAACGGACACCATGATTTAGAACATTTAGGATACGGATATTTTGTTAGAAAGAGATCAATTGAAAATGGAATTGTAATTTGATTCTGAAATCATGAACATGTCGATAGTCGAGAGTCGGAATCAATAGCTACCAGAGATACTTCTTTTTTGTGTGCTATTAAAAAAAATACAAAATTTTCGGAGTGAAATATTTATATTTATTGACCTCAATATTAAACTCAAATGTTTCTAAAAGCAAACCAAAATTTGTATAGCTAATATCGTAAACGATGGTGAAACACCGTCGATATTCGAGCAAGTCTATATTCGATGTCGCAAAGAAGAAAACTTTTAAGAAATAATTCTTCAATCGATTTTTGGATCAGAGTTTAAAGGAGTTAATATATGCGTGTGATATTTATATTTCCTCTCGTTAATTAAAAAAAAACAAGGTGTCTAGATAACGATTATCTAACTACTCGTCCCTTTAAACTCCCATCTTTAAATGTTTCCCTCTCATATAAAATAAGTTGAGTTACTGCTTAACAAGCAGCTCTCTTAAATCAACTTATGTCGATAAAGGTTTTGATAATATTTCTATATGCTTAAGACGGATATCGTTACAAAAAAATATAGTTTAAATATGATTTATAATTATACAGTTATTGCAGAAAGCGAATCATTATTTATTAAAATAATGCAACATCAATCACTAGAATAAATCTTGCAAGTCTGCATTAATTTTTCAATATTATATAATAACGAATTTACAATTAATATAGATTTTGGATGTAGCTTTAATCTTAAATGCAACTCAACTCATACTAGTAAAAAAGTAACGTTTTTCGCGATACTTCATACAAAAATCTATTCCCTTCACGCTTGTTGTGGACACGGTTGAAAAAAATAGGTTTCATTGGATGTTTAAATCTTAATGCTTTAATTTAATTAAGTGTACATAATTACAATGTCAGACTGTGTCCCATTTAGCGAACAGCGTGGTGACCACACTACAAAGCGTGACCACGTCTGTGGTAAGGGATAAGTAGCCGGGCGAGGCAAGGTGAGTAAGAGAATACGGCAGGTAATCGGGGAACGCAGCATTGTGGTGGGACAGGCCGACGTTTTGGACCGAACCGAGTCTTGTTTCACGCGATATACACTATGCTCGATAATTGATTATTGGCATTGATAGATAATAGTTTTATGGAAGAATACGTTTCATAAAATAAATTTCAAAGACGAATTGTAGTTACTAATCACAATAACGGTGATTTATTACCATTGCATTGATATGGGATGTACAGTTAATTAGTTTTACGATTAAAATACCGTTAAAGGTTCTTACTATATTACAAGCAGGGCTGTGGACGTTTTTAAAGCTACAACTCAATTTAAAACAATTATTGTATTTAAAAAAGACCCGATAATTTTCATGTTACAATCTAAACAAAAGTCAGTGTATACATAATGAACTATTTATCATGTATAAATTATGTTAACTTTGAATATTCACGTGATATATTGCGTGTGGAAAAGCTATACGGATCTAAGCATCTGCGTACGCATAATTTTAACATAAATCTTAGCGAATAAAAGCCATTAAAATACGAGCTTGTCATGTCATAATATTATGTTTGTAGGTTGTAGAGTTGTCGCAAGTGCTAGAATAAACTAAGGACTGCAAGTTTCATTAAATTATGATGGTTGACTTTTAAAAATTAATATGTACAAATGTTTGCAAAACAGAAATGCTAATGACAAACAATTTAATTCACTTAAGATAAACAAAACTATTTAAAATTAAGGCTTAGTAAGGTAAAAATAATAAAAATGATTTATTTTTTATATTTCGTCGCGACGTGCATAATAATTGTATCATACCTGTCGATCGTCAACTATATATTTTTTGATATGGCTTAAAATTATATTTTCAATATTTAGTATTATTAAGTACCTACCTACAGCTAAAATACTTCTCTAAGATTTATTTACAATTCTAGTCATTATTGTTTTTTTTAACGGTATGTTCTCAATATCATAGTTGCTGAGCAATTTTTACTAAACGACAATAAAAACAATATGTCAGTGATTGAAAAAACAAACAATTTTGCTTTTATCCGATGAAGATTACATATATGAATAAAAACTAGTCAATGCCTACGATTTTTAAATTGTTATATTGATAAATATTCAATGAATATTCAACGATAACAAATAAAACGTTTAATATACATATTTAAATAATTATACATGGCAAGTCTATTAAAATATAAACGATTATTTGCAATCCATAAATCGATTGGCACCTGCATAGACGTGGGTTTAAAATAATATATTATTTTTTTAGCACTAACTTATAAATTATACATTTTTTTTTAAATATTATTAAAAGTCAAGCATTAATTTTTGTGTCGCTGATTTAAACAAATCCATCGACCTAAATTTAGACTAAAAAAACTCTTATACTTCAATAGGTAATCATTTATGTATGGCTTCCGTGTCGATGTGATAGTAATTATCATTTGATTGAGGTAAACAAGGTACCGATATGTCAGAAATAATTTATAAATGTTCACGTCAATATCAAACTTCAGGGAAGCCGTGTAAAGTAAGTATAAAATTAAATGAGAAAAAGTTGAGCCTATTGTGTGAAATATTGTCAAAATATTTCAGTGGGTAGAAAAAGAAATTGTAGAAAAAATACGTTTGGTAGCATAAAGCAATAAGCACCCATAAAATGTCCTAAGATAAGTTTTTTTTCGTGATAAATTTCGTCCTCCGAAAGCTTATTGGTAAGAGTAAATAAAACACTCTTTTGTACTAATTCCACATTTATATTAAAATGTTTTTATGCGATTAAAAATGAAATACATAAATATAAAACAAAATAAAAATAATCTTTTTAAGGTCACTTATTCATATTTTAATTCATAATTTATAAATTATTTTCATATTTATTGTTAAGTATAAAAAACCTGTATTAATATATCAACTCGTATTTGGCAGAAAAGCGTAAAACTCGATATAAAGGTCGTCATATTTTTAATTAGTAGAAAATTTTCGCGATGAGCGAAACCGGTCCTAATTCGAATAACGCACAAGCTGGTGGAAAATAATATTAACAGTATTACAACCAAGAAGCCAATGCAATTTGACTGTTGTACAATATAATAATACTATTATAATTACATTTTAAATGAATGTTTAATGTAATCTGATTATTCCGACCGGCAATCTAAAGGTTCCGACGCATACAGTATTTCGGTTCGATTGGATTAACCGACCCAATTCTAAGCATTAACAAACACAGCAAGAAAAATGTAAAAAAATCTTGTTCTATAAAAAAAAACACAACTAAAACTAAATAATTTGATATTTTAAGAAAACTGTATGTTTTCTACTATCCAAACAACGTGACCGATGCACATGTATGTAGAAGATAAACATTACCACGAATAGAAGCAGGATTTTTCATAGTTTCCAGTCATTAGTGCATTTCAATAATCCAGCAAAATCATACGGGAATCTTGCATAGCGGGTTAAGTAATATTTTAATCTATCTCTCCTCGCTTTTAGTAAAAAAAAGTTATAATTAACCGATAAAAGTTTAATTATTTAATAGAATGCATCAAAAAAAAATAATTAAAAACTTGGAAAGATTTTAAATTGAGTTGGGAAATAAATTTAAAACAAAGAACTCCCCGAAGTTTGCGTCTGTCTTCCCTGTAACTATGACGTCGTTCTAAATTTAATTTAAAACAAAAATGATACGCGAATAGGCGCCACGAAATAAAACAAATGAATATCTCTTTTATTCAAAGGACTACCTGCTGATAACTTTTAAAATTGCTTTCATTATAAAAATAAAGGTTTTTATTCTGTGCGCACATAAATTTATCGGCCTTTGTTCATACGAATACAGCGTGTATCCCCAAGGGTGTAAAATTTATTGCCCAGACCCTTTGGGTATAATAGTATTTTTAACGTTATGAAGACCCTGGTTAGATATTCAAACATACGTCTGGGCCATAAAACGTATTGTGATATGATGAATTTCAAACAATAGCCCCACTAAGCACATATATCATAGGTTTTAATATAACAGGATTCATGAGGGAGAAGGGATTGGCAGATTAATAATAATTTATATGAGAATAAAAAGGATTTTACGAATTAGCACACATAATGACTAAATTAGTGAATCCAAAATTTAAACGTATAGTAACGCCCCGCACCACCTTGATGTGGGGTGCACCGGAGACTTGCATTTTTCAGTGCCTGGCGTAAAACAACGAAGTTATTTTCATAGTTATCATTTTAACATTAGCTATCCAAAGATATGCAAAGATATTTAAGATTGTCGCAAAACATATTATCAATTTAAATTATTAAATGTTTATTTTAATAATCAGTGGAATAGTTTATTAAATATGCTTACCTAATGTTTAAGTGGCGGTGATTCAGTAATGTTTCATGGTGGATACATATTTATTAAGCCACTGCCCGGATATCATACCAATTAACGAACTACTATAATAAATTAAATGAATTATTGTCATTATCATATCACAAACGAATGACTAGGAAATTACGAATCAGAAATAATATTAACTGAAAGAATTCGTTAACTAACTGCTCAGACTGCTGAAATACTCATCACCTCATACAATCATTAAATATTTTGTTGAGAAAAAACAGAAAATTATGTATTGCAGTTTGACGAAGGTGTTGTTATTCCACATGTAGTACTTAATATTGCTAATAGCTTCGCAATATAAAATAACATCTCATATGGTGATCTATGCAATTTCCCGCGAGCTTTGGCATCTATCAGAGATGCAGTTATTTTGATGCGAAAAATATGTTAATTAGTTTTGTATGACTCACTTTCACATCTCGACTGCACTAAAATACAGTACATGGATTGTATTCCCCCCCCCTTTCTTTCTATCTCGAATCGTCGATTTGCCCTTACAATGGCAACGTATGTACCACTGCCAACTCACCATGCCACTTTACCATCAAAACAACAGTCAAGTCGTTACAGAGCTTCAAAAACGTTCCTCTTATAGCCATCGAAACATGTTGAAAACATATATAAAATTATTTGAAGTTATTTTTACTCGAATATATTAATTAGTTTGATGTATCATTTAAGATTTCAAATAAAAGTGCTGTTTGGTGGAATTTCAATATTAAGTTTGAATCGTTCAAATTTTGTACACTCCCACATGTTGTCATTAACGATCTGGGTTTCGCTTTTCAGCATTTTCAGGCACGGACGAACTCATGAAAAGTTCAAATTAATTGCACTTGAACGCATGAAGATTATAAAAGGTGAAACTTGGGTCGTTAGTGACAAAACATGTAGGAGTGTACAACATTTTAACGATTCAAATGATGTTAGAGTTAGATGTATGTTTCGGTATAGTCCTAAGTTTACTGTTCTATAACCTAGATTTCTTTCTGTTTATGAAGTACTAGGTAGTATCATTTTTTTTGTAAATAAATAATAAATGTATTCACGATGGCGTCCTGGAAAATACAATATAAATCATAAACAATGGTTGTTTTTCCCATTATTGATATTTATTTCTGTTTATGAATATTAAGTATGCACGTGTTTATTCATTTTTTTTAACCATGTCCACTTCCTATGTGGAGCATATGGACTCCTAATGGAGTTTATCTTAACAGATGTGTTTCTACGAGAACTGCTCGTTACTCAGTTGCTCAACCTCTCTTTTTCTAAAGAGAGTAGGAATATAATGATATGGCTAGGACAGGACTAGTGATTAGCTAATCGCTCTCGATACGCCCCTTCATAGGATAGGATGGGTTGGAAGGGGGAATTCAAGACATCACATACATCCATGCCTTTGAACAGAAATTCATAAATCGATTGAAAAATCAATTTATAAAAACTGTTCGTACCGGGATTCGAACCCGGAACCTCCGTAACCAAAGCCAATGACGTTGATCACTCGACCACACAGGCGGCATAGGAAAATATAAACTTTTCATAGACTTTCAAAACCTGAATAAGCGGCAAAAACTGAATTAGGAAATAAAAAAAAATATAATTTCCGAGCATTAGTGTGGAAATTCGATTTTTATGCCGACGCACCACGAATATTAGAAAACATTATTAGATTTCAAAAATAATGCGCCGAGTGGCATATAGATTGAAAATCATTGAGTAAGCTAGGGGAAGAATGGCATAAAATGTATTCTACGTCCCCAAAAAGAAGGGCGAGGAAACACAGCATCTTACTTCTTACTTCTTATATGGGAGGGTGACAAATACTTTCCGATGAAATATTATGAATCAGAGAAAGCTGGACACTAAGTTGAAGTCAATGCATGGATTTCTAAATTGGAATTCATTGAAATATGACATCTATTACACTTAGTAAAAGATGTTTGTAATTATAAAGGCACTGAATGAGTATTAAAGTAAGCGAGAGAGGAAATCGTCGATGATTTATCTCTTACCTGCATGCAAGGCATTTCTACAATGACAATAATAATTATTATAGATAACCGCTTTCGATTATACTGGGAAAGAAATAAGTATGTCTCAGCATATATTGAAAATAAATCTAGCCATTATATAATCATGTGAAGTCAATTCTCCTTGGATTAATCTCATGTGACTTTCAAAAAATTCTCGTCGAGTATATCTCGTATGATCTTTCAACTTCAAAATATTTGACACATTGGCGTAAGCTGTAATGTCAAATATTTTTTTTAAAAATTAAAATAATAATAATAAAAAAATAATCAAAATGCACCGTTATTATTTACATTGATTCTTTATAATATTCAAAATATGTGATTTTAATGGCATAAATGATTTTCGTTATCATCAGAACTTTTGAGATTGTTCACCGAAAACAAAATATACGAGACAAACCTCTAAATATTTTTTTTTCATAAAAAATAACGATTATTATATATTATTTTTACCATCCTCGATTTACACTTTTTCTTCGTTTCATAGGAATGTAGGAATTTGATTCCCGAAGTTTTTTTTTTTAATTCAAAATAAATAAATATTTAAAATTGATAAAATAAGTAGGTAACTAATTAAAAAAAAAAAACTACTGTCGATGAAAGTAGAAAATACTCTATGGTAGATA
Organism: Himalopsyche anomala; assembly: GCA_031772345.1. NCBI lineage: Eukaryota > Metazoa > Arthropoda > Insecta > Trichoptera > Rhyacophilidae > Himalopsyche > Himalopsyche anomala. Next base: position 27,925,097 of record CM062824.1, read on the forward strand.
TCTGTACAAGGTTAAAAAAATAATCATAGATTCTTTGATAGTATTAATACATATGAATGTTTTTTTTTTATTTTGAAATAGGAATCAGTATGCATAGAAAACAATAATATACCGAAAAGAAGTTGCATTGACTAGATCGGGCCGCCATTTTGAATAAATTTGAATATTTAATTTCATAGGTATGCTACGAAGCAGAGTCTCGTAAAATATGAATAAACGTGGAATCCTTATCTAATATTAGACGTATCGGTATGTCATGTCGAAAAAAGAATGTAAATATAATTTGTTGCCGTGATATCAGAATAAAATGATGTCCATTAAAGTGATTTGTAAAGGAAACATAATACCATGTACTTAGAAAATAAATTGTTAGATTTCGTGGGTTGTCATTTACATTTTCTTTACTATTTAGAATGACAATACTTCCCCTTTTAGGAAAAATGCACTAATGTGTAAGATGACAAATTGAGTTAGGAATGATATTTGAGACATAATTATGTATGCTATTTAATCCGTTAATTAAAAATACAATAAAAAATATTATGCAACTATATAAAGCATCTAAAATCGTTAATAGATATTTCGATATCTGTAATTTTTCCAATTCCTAACGCAACGGTAGTTACCGTAATATTCATGGATTCGTCGTATTTTAACCTATTATAGATAATAAATATTGTGTACTAATTTTAAAGTATATATTAGTGGTCGGCAACCTTTTGAGGGACTAAGTATAATGGATTTGAAAAAAATATTTGGTTAGTGGGTAAATTTTTTTTTACTATTTTATAAAAACCACATTATTTTTTAAACATAATATATTATAATGAGTATATTTGAATATTTATACATATAATATTTAATCCTTAGTTTTTAAATATTTGGGAAATATGTAGTTGACTGTAGTGAGTAATTCAATTAGCCGAGGGTAGTAGGTTGCCGACCACTGGTGTAGAGTTTGAAAAAAAACGTAACTACCCTCGTCATGAAGTTTTCAACGTACGTGCTTTAACTATTAAATAATTATACCGTTTATGTTTCTTTTACTAGAGCAAATCAAATCGAAACAATCACATTGAATATAATATTATACAAGTACGAGCTAAAGGAATCGACGGCAATAAATAAAAATATAAGCTTGATAAAATCACAAATACTGCCAAGCGGGAGGAGAACTATGAAAATAGTCCTAGCATTGTGAGATTTGTAAAAGGTAATTTATTTGAAATATTCTGTGAGCGTTTGTCGGCGAACTGTTCCCGACACAACTGGCTATTAATTCATTTTATGATTGATTAACACAAACGGTTTCCAAAGTTTTATTCGTTTTACCAAACATTTTTTTAATTTACTTATATTTGAATATATAAAATAGTTTGTAATAGTCAAAATTAAATATATCAATACCTCTCCACCGGCACACACAGTAAGTTTATCTACAGTTTTTTCTCAACTGTGTTGAGTGTCTGAGGATCAATTTTCCTGTGCTTGGTGGTGGGGTGTTCACATGGTGTACAGGTAATTAATTTATTTTGGTAAACTTATATGAGTTGATGTCTAATCGCTGTCTTCACGCCTGTATCAATGTTACGTTAAACTATTATAATATTCGTCTATTCTGTTATCTTATGACACTGAAAATAAAGTATTTTATATAACTCTTAGCTTGTCGTGTGCACTAGGGCTTAACTTTTTACATCCATGGACCACCAAAAAATGTTTTTATGACCACCAATATAAGCTTTAACAAATGGATATTAACTATTTTTGAACTGCAGAAATTTTTTGCAGACCACCCAAAAATCTTTGCAGACCACCGGTTAAGAAACAGTGCACTAGGGCATCCAAACCCAGACCCTTTTAATGATCCCGAGATTGAAAATTCAACATAAATTCGAGACTGAGAATTTTTGTTCGGCGATTTTGAATTCCTATTATTTTTCAAACAAACTTTTGTCTAAAACACCACGAATTTGCCGATTTCCCAAAATGAAACGAGGCGAGACGTTTTATAGCCCTCGCACAATTTTCTCAATCAAGAAATTAGTACTCTCACAATCCCGGGATCACAAAATCAGACGGGATCCCGGGATTGGAGGCCCTAGTGTGTACGTGTGCATATCTACTGAGAATCTGCCGTTGCGGTGGTGTTTAATCTACACCTCGTTGGGTCTAAGAAAGAATCAAGAATATTTCGTTTCTCGTATCATTTTGTAAATTTATACAATGCCTTTAAAGTAGGCCTTGGTTGAAAACAGTTCAGCGTGGCCAGGTGCAATGATATGAATTAATTTATGACTAAAGCGAACACGAATAAAGATTGAGAATCTATGGATACACTGATAAATGCGGCTGATGACAATAATTATATTTTAATGCTCCGCATGATTTCCAGCGTCAACATTGTTTTCATCTCCAACGGAGACGATTTAAGAATGTTAAACATTCCAGCATCGGACGGAGTGGGTCGGCCATCTTCGATTCCAAAAATGGACTTGTCGACAGTAAGGTTATGATAGCGATCATTCACACGCAGAATAACGCGATTTCCAACAATAAAAAAAACTGTTAACACTCTCGAACCAATCAAATCGGTGCTAATTAAATGCTCATAAATATCGACCCGTAATCTGCAGAAAAGCGTAAGCGACAATTCAGTAATTTTACAGAAGGTTATTTTTAAATTACTCTCGTAATATGTTCGCAAAAAAAATCCTTTGATCAATCATAGTATCTTTTTGCGAACTTATTAAAAAAGGAATTAAAAAAAACCTTACCGTATATAATTAAAGAATTGTCGTTTAAGGTGGTATTCTAGTAGAGTAGAAATTTGAAAAAATCTATTCTTTCTTTTTTATATTTTTCTAAAGTTTAGACATTTGAGAGTACGTCCTCAAAAGGATTTTTCAAAATTTTAATTATTTACCGAGTTTGGTTCAACTAAGCTGGTCCAACCGGAACAGATCGAAACTCAAAACTTTAAACGCGTTTTTCTCGAAACTACTTTTTCAAGCAAGTTCTACCAAACAGATTTATATGAAATTTTGTGTGAACCTTCTATATACATCTCTTTATAGCCCGTAGCAGAATTAAGTCAAAATTATTTTTTTTACTATTTTTAAAAGTTAAAAATAAACATAAAAAATCATTTTTTTTCAAATGCTGCCATTTTCTGTAAAAAATTTTTTTTTACTTCTTCGAGGTAGGGGCTATAGCGACCTTTTTATTAATTAAGAATCCGTTAAAAAAATAATTCAGATGACCAGAAAGGTTGGAATCGTGTACGTCAGGACACGAACTTTTTTGGACCCCTCCCTTTACCAGCTGATAAATTTTCGAGTTTTGATTTTTTTTTTTGATTTTTTTTATATATTTTTAAAATATGAATAAACGAATGGTAAAAAAATGGAATGTAATTTTTTTTTTTGTTTATTTTTTACAGAGCTCGAAAAAACACCCAAAATTCGTGCCTCTACACTAGAATAACCCTTTAAGCTTTTCTGCCGATTGCGGGTTAATTTAATCATTAATTCAAGTTATAAGGTATTTATAACACATTAAATCTGAATAATTATTGCGAATTTTCACATTTGTATATAATAAATACCATCATCGGTTTTTTCACGCAGAAAATAACGGTTATGATCGTAAGACCGGGTTTGAAGGTGTTAAAATCCAAAACCAGTAAGTAGCAAAGTACGCAAGCTGTAGTTTGGTTTAAAACTGGAGCGTAAGAATATAAATTTATGACAATAGCATTTAAGATGACAGGTTTGACGTATAAAATACCCGTACATTTATCTCCAGTACAGATTTACTTACGACAGAATACCAGGGCTGTGAAGTCATTGAAAAACAAATTGACTCCAACTCTTCGACCTTAGAATAAAACGTGACTCGACTCCGACTTTGAACTTAAAAAATGACTCCGATTGCGATTCTAAATTCGGTTTATTTTTTTTATTGAAAAATATTATTTTCCTCATGAAATCGTCTTCAATCATTTTCCCTTCCAGAATATGCAGTCATTAGTTTACCTTTCAAAACGATGAATAAGCTCATTTTATAATAAATTCGGCTTACGAATACTGTATGTACTAACTAGGGCATCCGATCCCGGACAATTTCTTGATCCCGAGATTTTGGGATCCCTGGATTGTCCATTGGCGATAAAAGTGAGAAATTAAGAGAATAATTTGATTGCAAAAACAAAATTTTTTTTTTAGCTCGATGGCTAAAAGAAGTTGTGGATTGAGAGATTGCACAATTATTTAAAAATATGAGAGCTTTTTTTAGCTTTACTTACGGATCTTCAGGTGTTATTGTGAATCCCGAAATCCCGGGAGTACAATTTCATAGATGAACGAGGGTGTGAATTTCTCATATCAGTATTTAAATAACTGAAAAACCGCTGATTTTTTGTTATCTTACAAAAAAAGTTTATTCACTAAAAAAAAATGTTTTTAATGCGTTCAGACTTTTTTGCCACGTTTGCTACTTTTTAGTCGATACTCAAAACAATAAAAAAGTAGTTGGAGTCGTTAGTTTTTTTTCACATTCTGACTCCACAGCCCTGCAGAATACGCAGTAGAATTTTTTGCAAGTTGCAAGTAAAGAAATGCGAATAGTCACGCATTTAGTTATGGTCTAGATTAGTGAATTATGTGAAAAGTAGGCGCATAAAAATGGTATGAAGTCATTCGATTCTATAAAACTATAAGACAAAAACTGCGCTAAAAAAAACGTTTATCTATATCTATAATGAACAATCTTGATGAAGCAGATTGGTGTTGCTTAATCAAGTCTTTTTGCAGTGTTTTGCCGTTTTTTTTTATAATCTATCTCTGTAGAGGACTAATCTATTTCAGACGATATTAACTTGAGTGAATTAAAGGTCAACATATTGGCTGTTACTATGTTTAGTTTATTTTTACTAATTTTCAAGTGCTTAGAATATGAAGTCACCGATTATGCATGCAACATCTGCTATGCGCTTGTTCATGGTTTGGTTCAAATCTGATTACTACATTTAATATTCTTTACTGTTAATTTTTGGTGGGAAGACAAGTTTTTATCCACCAAAAAAATCTTTATTTGAACTTGTAGTTTGAGCCAGAATGACAAGGATATTTAATGTTCTGTACGTTAAGGGGTCGGTTATCAAAACGTCTTCATGTTTCCCATCATCAAAGAGATGGTCACAATATCTTTATTTTGTATACTGGAGTGTTGGAATTTAATATTTTAACAACAGGTTAGCATTACAATGAAATTGAAATAAGAGCTGATATATTTTTTTTTTCATTGTGAATCATAATGAATTTAATAAATTAATGTCTTTTCAATTATTTCCAACGTGGAAAATATAAACTATTAATTGAACATATCAATAGAACGAGATATGGTTGTTATTTGGTCTTCTTGTAAAGAAGGAAGGTGAATATATAGAAGTATTAGTACTTTTAAGGTGTTTACTGTGTTTATTGGTGGGAAAGGCATTCTATTCAAAACATAATTGCTGATCATTCGACATAAAAGTAGAAGAAATATCAGTAGTTGGCTAATCTCACTACGCAACGATTGTAGTATCGGATGGGTGGAAAAGAATCAAAGAATGCCTTTCGACACAAATCCATATGTCAATATACGAAAGTGTCCGTATAGGGATTCGAACCAGCAGAAACAGCAACCGAATTGGCAATGAAAAAAGAGTTTCAATTGAGGTAAGCTTGTAAAAAGATATGCTATTAAACTTCTTACAATTTGAAAATAGTTAACAATAGAACATTCATTTAAAGGAACACATATTTGATAAGACGAATAAACGTGATCGTGTTTGTTTTTATATATTTTTTACTATATTAAGTATATTTATTGCGAAAAAAATGTTACCATTGTTTAAAATCATACAATATTTTCAATCCATTTATGAAAAAATTAACTGGCCGTAAATTGTGTTGTTTATTGTCTTAATAAAAAGCGCATTCGGAAAACCCGATTTTATATAACAGATTTTCAACTTTAAAGGACATCCTCTCATCCGCATTCTTCCGTTATATCGAGGTTCTACTGTACAAATTATCGCTCTAGTTTGTATTTTAAATTCACTTTCTTCGATAGAAAGAGATTTTAATTATGTTCCCTATTTGATACAAAAGCGCTAATTTAGACGGGAAATACTTAAGTGTTTTTGTTGCCATAAAAGAATCGTAAACTCGAATGAGAGGAAATATCGAACGACGTATTGGAAAAGCGTGCTGTACTTGTTAGGTACATCAATACAGCCGCAGGCTATCTGATGTCAAGGAATCAGATCATATCGAGAAGAATCGGATTACCCGTATTTTGCAAACCATATAATCGATATGTATAATATTGGCAGATCGTGACAAATAACCAAGTATTGTAAATACAGTTTGATTGACACAGAAACGTTGTTAACGTGTATATTTATTTATATTCAATATTAAAAACCAAACATAATACATACTAGAGAATTAAATATAGTCTCCTTTCACAGTTGTCTATGGAATCAGTTGAAAAACGTGGCGCGAATTATGATGTTTCGAATGTAGATTTTGAATTAGAAATAATGAACGCCGGTTTTGTTTTCTTATTGATATCCGGTCCCGAATTCTTGAATCGGAAATACAAGTCCCATGCGATGATGTCAGTATTTCCGGCATACATTTATGTTCCTAATATACTGAGCAAGATAATGATTGAATTGCCATATACTGGAATGAATAATTACACCAAAGAAAATCTATTACAAGGTAAAACTGCATTATTATAAAGTACAAGTATCGACAGTGTCATGCTCCACTAGAATTATAAAATACAGGTAGCTATGAGGATGGTGCGATGCCGAAATAGCTGGGAAATATACTGAAAAAAAAACTTACATTCTATTAGCAAGTATTGAAACGAAAATTATGAGTAAAATAGAAACAGATTTTGCGATGAGTTTTCCTTAGATGAAAAATTGTCATGGGCGGAAATGAAATTCTCGTGTGCGACTTTCAAATTTAGGCCCCTCATTTTCAGAACTATTTACATTATTGCAAATCATGTAACTGTTTAACTTTTCCGGTTCTAAGCTCAAGAAATGCGACCCCAATACCCACATTTTCTTAAATATCTATTTTAATATGGGTTATACAATGTTTATAATTAAGGTATTCTTATATCATAGTTTTTTGGACCTTTTGTTGTTTATATAAATACGCGATAACGAGATAAGCGCCCGCTTATCAGCGATTTTTCGTAAGATAGCTGGGCTAAACGCGTCATTTGCAAATTCATATTTGTGCTGGAATGACGTCTTTTTTACGCACAACTTAAAATATGATTATTTATTAAAAAACCACGGATTTTTATAAAAAAAAAGTATGAAGAATGATGCAGAGATATTTTAAAGCCCTTAGACTTTTTTTAAAATTCATAAGAATAAGGCCAATAATGAGGAAACCACTGGGGTCCCTAAACGACCCCAATCGACAGAGAAGTATTTTTCTAGTCTCCGAGCCACGAGAGTTAAAGGAAAAGTTTGAGAAATTCCAATATGAATGTATTTTTAAAATTAAGAGTTAGTCATAAAGTACAAAATAATAGTCAGATTCTCCACACCCGTGTCGCCACATCGCCCGAAGTACAAATGTACGTATCCAGCACACTTTCATAATTTTAAATTTATCGAATCAAAGCATGTATAAAGTATCCAAATTTATTGGTTATTTGTCTTATTGACACACGGCAATAAAATCGGTTGTTTATTTTGATAGACCACCTGCGGGGTAAATTATTCAAAAAATATTTCCAGCCAGCACAAACATGTCAGTGTTTCCAGTCGAGGAAATAGATTTACCCGCAGTTCAAGTAATCAGGTAGCGCTGTCAAGCTAGGTCAGTTTTGTACGTGCTCCGTAGCCGGCAGACACACGATTCTCATCGATTTCACATACGCTTCGTTTGTTCCTGTTTGTTTGCATTCTAAGTCATATAAAAAGTATGAAGTATCCATGGTGTGGAAGTAATTACTCGTATTTGTCTTGCCAGTGTACAACATAATAAATACTCGATGGTTATGCACTATACTTTTATAATATAGGGAACGTGTGCGCTAGAGTCAAACATATATACATAAATTATTATAAATACAATATTAAAACGTTGCATATTTTATTTTATTGACTTCATTCGACGCACATCTTCGAAATTATGGGCACGAATCAGGAATTCGGCATGCAATTCGTCAATTCCGTGCACGGTTTGTCGCTGTCGGAAAAAAAAAACTCTGCTTCTTGAAGACTTTCTGAATTGGATTTCTTAATTTGATGTCGAGGAATAAAAAAGTACGACACGCGGACAACCTTTTAATTTTGCAAAAGTTAAAATCACGTTTGATAAGGAGAGAGAAAGTATGAAGAAAAAATAATATAGTATACTATATAGATACATAATACTAATGTTAATATTTTGTATATTATATAATATGAAAACAATACGAGTTAATGAATTTTTGTACCAGATGTATCAATCCAACTTTTCATTATTTTGATAATTTAATTGAATTATAATATGAAAGAGTAGAATGGAATATTTTACATATTTGTATTTACGACAATGACGTTTGAAACTTGGCTAGTCATTTTCAAGAGTGAGTGGTAAGCGATAGAGAAATGTTCAAATAATTGATTGGGAGCATAGTATAATATGATCCCTCGAGAGGTGAAGTGAGTTAACTAGTAAAGTGGTAAATCTTTTTAAAAAGTACAATATCGACTTTATTTGGTGTTTTGGTGGATTGCATATTTTTATTTCAGAAAGATAATACTATTGTAATGTGTAAACTGAGATTACTTCACTTTTACGATACTTTAAGATGTGTAGAATATTACAACGCATATAACTTTTTTTTCTAAAATACCACTTGGCTCATTTCACCTCTAATGGACCCATATATTCCTTTTGTTCAGTTATGCGAACCTGCAACATTGGAGAGTATTCAAGAAATAACCATGTATTTTCTTCGTCTTTCGTACAACATGAAAGAGTATTCCGTATGTCTAATTTTTCGAAGCGCAATAATTATTAATCTATGGTTTAGTGAATGTTTACATGTAAAACTATTTTTTTTAAAAGCAAATGTCCCTTAGCAACTAACTGCACAGTCTATTTTGAATAGTTTGTAAGAGATCAGTGTTTGGTGGGCATACAATACTACGTCAGTCAAGTGTTATATTTTTGACGTGAGATGCTCTGTCGGGTTCTGGCGAGTTCACGCAGAGTATTTGTAGCATGCTGAGTTTTTTTGAGAGGTAAAACATTATTGTGGCAGTGATAGATAATGCCATTAGGAAACATTCAGAAGTTGTTAAGGAATTACTGCACATCACTTTAAATGCAGCAATGTCAAAATACAATCAAATATTTAAATGCTGTAATTACGACGAAAAACAGATATACCTATCTATACAGGGGTGGTTATAAACATGGCACAATAGTAAAAAATATAAAATACGAATATATTATATTAGACTCATTCATAGAGTCCATATTGTCTATATTTGGGTTTCTCAACGGTGGGCCATAGAGATTTATTTTTGTTTTGGGGAGCCACAACACAGTTTAGGGGGGCCACGGGTATTGATAAAACAATACAGGGAGAGCATAATGGTGGACGTCGCGCAGCTATTTTTTGTAAATCCGTAAATAAAATAAATTACTGGCATCTAGATTTGAAAATCTCGGAGGAGCTATAAAAAAAGGTGGGTTTTTGAAATTATAATTTTCATGGAAAGACAAAACAATGGTATGGGGGCCACGGAAAAATAAGGACACTCAAAAGGGGCCATGCACCCAAAAAGGTTGAGAAACACTGGTATATATAGTCCATACCATTTATTTATCTTATCATTTGGTAGAATCAGGGCTGGAGTTGTGTTCGAAAACAACTAATAACTGAAAATCCTAAAAAAATGTGTATTTAAATTACTAGGGTCAAAAGTGGCGCCACTGAATGCTACTAAGACTAAAAAAATAATTGAAGTCATGTTTTAAACTTACTATGGTCAGAGTCGGAGTCGTTTTATTTCTCCACAATTCCACAGCCCTGGGTAGAACTCAATGATATGAACTATTTTGAATTATAGTAAAACAATTTCTATAGAAATATAGAAAGACGTAGTAGTGCAGCCAAAATATATATATCCAGACATGTGGCCGTGTTGAGTTTGGACAGTTTCAAAAATTGGTTTTTCAATCGATCATTATCGATTTGTATTTGAAGGCATGGATCTATCTATGTTATATCTGATACCCTCTCACTCGATCCTAAAAACCTGCCCGAGTCCTATTTTCTATATTTACTGTCTACAAGCGACTGAGTAAGTAACAGTTTATTGAGGAATCATTGAAGCTTACAATAAATGTCAGCTAGATATTATTGGTATTTAATGAATGGTTGAAATAAACAGAATTTTGCAATGCAAATGACCTAAGGTTACAGGAACGCTGAGCAAATGTTGTAGTTTCCTTATAATATAAGTAAAAATATGATATAAAACGACGACATTTATTACAAATGAGCTTAATTCTCAGAAAGACAATTTTTACTAGATTTTATAAAGATTGGCCGCAATTATTTCATCTTTATAATGAGCCTGGAGTTTGTGCTCAGTAAACCGCATCCTAAACCAATAGGCTAATATTTCGTGGTGAACGACGTCATTAAAATGACCGATATTTATTGCCACGTCGTATAGATCAGTGGGTGGTCTTATACTCATAGGTGTCCAGTACTTAAACCTTAATGAGAGAAGATGTTCTATAATATAACGTATTTTAATAGTTTTATTGTAGTTTTAGAACTACAATTACAAGTTATAGTTCAAGTAAGATAACAGAGGAGTGTGGAATATTCGACTGATACGTTCGATTATAAAAAGCAATATTTGGAAATACATTATGGGATATGTCAAAGCCATGCTATAGAGTTGAAAACAGGTACTTTTTTCAGATGAGCGGGCCGGCGTCATAATTTTCAAAGTAATATCACATCATTATAAAACCATTTATTACTGTTATTTTGAAGCAAATACACATATATATTGTAATTATATATTTTTTCAATTAAATCTTTTTTTAAATAAGAAAAAATCACATTTTCTAAGGTTTTTTAATAAAAATCTCTGAGAACAAAAGCAAACAAAGATGCCAAATCATTTTATTTAAATTATTTTTTTTACAATATTTCAATACAGAATATGAGGTTGGATAGTTCATTAAAAAAACCAACGTCATTATTTGGATTTTAATCAATTACTATTAGTCTCGAAATTTATTTGTGCATACTGGTTCGTCACTCAATCTTTCCATAAGATTTCTCAAGTCATATCAGTAATCAAAAATCAGTTAGTCAAACTAGGGTAGCACAGTTCACTTCATTATTTTTTTTATATTGTTATAGATTAAATCATCATTTACTTAGTATATTTCCATTATTATATGATAAAAGACGCAACATGTATTTCATAATATCACAATAGGCGTCAAAATCTAATATAATATTATATGAATTCCGCTTGTTACCGTCGTTTATGTAATTTATAATTTATATTCTATATAACTGTGATACTTAATAGTGGGAAGTTAAATTTTATTGGTTTTTACCACACATCGCATTTCTTGCCAGTCGCTATATTTCTTACAATCATTACTTAATTTGCATATATCTATAAAAGCGGGTTTTTGAAAAGCGACAAGCCCTCATGAAAATGAAACAAAAAAATTATGAATACAATTAAGTGTGATATACAAAAACATCGTTTACTGCTAATATTGCTTTTTAATTTGAAATGCCTTAATTGGGCTTGGGACAAAGAACTTTGTTTTATCCTGGTGCGGAAAGAAAATATAAAAGGGTATTGTCTGTCTACGTATTGAGGACTGCCCCCATTAAGTTATTGCTTCCCGCTAAATATTTTTTCTACAAAATTTATATACCTTGAAAACATCAAAATTTACGATCTTGTAAATGAAAAATCGTTACCAGTCTTTCACGGATAAAGTCAAGTAATTTATTCAACGATAGTAACGAGTAGAAGTTGCCGTTAAAAGCTGGGATGTGGACGAGGGTTCATTAAGAATAATAAGGCACCGTGTCAGAAGAATGAGTGTCCAGCGAGGCAGATGAGTGGAAGAGATATAAGCTTAACTCGGTAGGTAGGGCTTCGGAACGTGTTTTGGTCACAACAATGTGAATTGTTCCTTGTCCACCAGTTGCCCACATCTCCTCTTCTGCATATCGTTAAAAGTTATCATTGCATCAGCTGCAGTACTTCTCAAAGTTTAATAAAACGTAAATAAGAATTTTATTAAAAACATAAATTATAATTTTGCGATTTGAAAGTCTGCAAGGCATCTAAATTACATTTTACCTCCGTGTGAGGTAGTTTAATATCTATTTAATTTATTGTAAGTAAGTTAACGGCAATCAATATCGAATATGAGTTGAATGAAAATTGTTATTTTGAATTCCATTATGCAAACAATGTTAAAGTTGCTCATCTTTGTTTTAGAATACAAAAAAGCGACATACAAAATGAGAATTGGGCGTTTTGACTGTGCACCCATGATAAGAAGGAATATATCTCCATCTCGAAGAATATGATAAAATTAAACGGCAAAAATCTTATTCAAGAAAAGTACATTTATAATTAAGCGGAAAGACGATAAAGATAATATACTATATATCATGGGAAGAGCGTGTAACGATCAACTTTTTACGATTAATTTACAGCAGTGGTTTCCAAACTTATTATGCTTATGGACCCCTCTCAAAGCAAAAATCTGACCATGGACCCTCGAGTGAAATAATAAATTTAGTTTTATAAATTGAATGGTGAATGGTGATGTAAAAATGAAAGTTAAAAAAAACGCAATTATTTTAGTATTTATTAAAATAATAAATTTTGTTCTAAAATGCAAAAACACATTTTTATTTCATTGAGATGGGTGAACCTGATTTATGATTATTTATGTTTGACGATTAAATCCATGATTGTCATTACTTGTTTTCTTATGTACCATAAAAATATTTTACTGACGACTTAAAAATCGTTACCATTTTATTTATTTTTACTATCATAATAATGAAAAAGGTGTCAGGAATATGTTCATATGTATTCTTTCGCGGACCCCCCTCCCCCGACGTTGTCCACGCACCCCAAAATGATTGCTAATTTCTCACGGACCCCTTCACTGGTCTCGAGGACCCCTAAGGGTCTGTAGGAACCACTTTGGGAACCACTGATTTACAGTGACCTCTTTTCTTTGTTTAAAATAAAAGTTTGAATTATAATATTATATAATCTGTAAACGCGGTAACTGATAATATCGCCAAAAGTTGAGATCCACTGCTGAGCTTGGTTTTGTGTGGGCAGGTTTTGTCGGTATCCTGAACAAACGAGGCGATGCGACGCGGCCTGCTGACTTCTGAGGACATCCTGCCATCTTTCCTATTTAAAATAATGACAAGCACGGTCTATAAAATAATAAAAAAAAAGTTTCCCGGAGAAGAATCTAAGGGTTGTCTAATTTGAGCATTTTCAACACATTAGTAACTGACGTAGTATAGTTTTATGTGGGATTTATATTTTAAAAAGCATATATAGACCACGTTGAGTTTTAAGAATAATTGATAAATAGCGTGTTTTAGAAAAATATTTTTTACCACAAAAAAATATTTTATTTCACACAAAAAAACTGTTTTGCGTCTTTTCTACAATGAATAATGCTAAAAATAATCAGTTCATAAAACAACGAAGTCAGTGAGAAGCAAATTTTAATTTATGTTCTGAAGGTAAATAACTACATATCCCAAATAACTAATAACCTCCATATTCACTAGAATACATTGAAATTAGAGATTCTAAATATTCTAATATCGAATATTAGCACCGATAAAATATTCGAATAATCTACAGTATGAATTTCATCTTTTATGAGTGTATTTTCATATCTTTAGCCAGACGTATTATTTGTTAAGACATATTTGTTCTCAAAACCTACCACTGCACATAAAAACAAACTATTTGGGCTATGTAGATCAAGCAAGTGACGTTAATAAAACATTATCAATAACTCTTTTCAAATGTCTTTTAAGAGTAGTATCGTATAAACAATGTTCAGTTCGCACAGATTCAATTAGTTTCTGTCATTCTGGCGGCGCAATTAAAAGAACACGCCGAAGCTTATTTGGATGAAGCAGTAATCTGTGCCGCGATCACAACGGAGAGACGCATGTATGCGTCGCACGCACATGTGAATTAGCGTACGCGGCTGTACTTCCGTGTGTAATATAAAATCTGTACTGCGTCACTTGCGTCTCAGCCTAAATGCGGTAAAATTGCAATGTGAAAAACTATTTCTACCAACATTCGAAACATATTAAGGGAAGCTGTCGATTATAACAGAACAGCTCAAAAATAACATTAAGTATAAGCAATTTGTGTTACTACCTATACAAAGAAAATCTATAAGTATCCGCGTATATTTCTCTTGACACATTAATGTCGACACTGGTCAAAGCATAAATAATTTAAGACAACTAGTAAACTATCAAATTGTATGGCTATAAAACTGTTACAGGATATGTATTATTAATAGCTATAATTGATTGAATGTGTTAACAGTAAATAAATACCTGGACACTATTCCCAAAGACTTGTCACAGAATTAAATTAACGAAAGGGTTTAACTGCGTCATTTAAGAATTAGATATGTGGATGGTTACAACGATCTCGTTAGTGTTATTTAAATAAAATGTTTGAGTCCGGTCAGACAATTAATAGACAAAAAAAATATATTGGAATTTTAACCGAACATAAATGGATAATCCCAAGGAGTAGTATTATTACGTCTTCATTAAAACCCTTAACTATCGACATATTTTCTATTTAAATTTGACCGAGAGAATATACTATAATTAACAAAACAGACACACTAAAATGATTTCTCATTTAACTGTTTTGTAAAGAATCATGTTATATATAAAATAAATGTTTATAAGAAACTATATTATTTTAATCTAAAAAAAAGCAACAATCACATGTACATATGTATGTACGTACGTCCTGTATTTTTATATTTGAAATGTAAAATTAATAACAAATGTTGGTAAAAAATATTCTACAATCTAAATCAGTAATACTCAAACTGCGGTCCAATCCGCTTTTATGAGTGGCACAAAACATCCATAGTCATCAAATGAATCTTTACAAACATCTGGTATAGTTTTTAAAACTTTAGATTGCAATCGGTCTGTCAGCAAGCCAGCAACGTGTCTGCCTGTTAGGTTAGCATGCCTACTTACAAGCAGGTCTCGAAAAAAAAACTTCTATTAAGATACATCCATTAAGAGGCTACATGGTTCACGTTGGAAACGGACATAAATAAAAGAATATCATGTATAGTTTGTAGTATATATATGGCCCCCGCAATGTCGAAAAAATTGGTATGTAGTTGAAAAAAGGTTGCGTATGACTGACGTAGATGGGCAACCTGCGGGCCAAAATGAAATTTCTCGCGTCTCAATTAGAGATATTAATTTACAAAGTAATATATACTGAGATCGTGTTTTTACACATTTACTGGAAAATGAAAATTTTGGCCCTCCCGTCAAAAGGTTGAGCATCACTGTTATACAACATAAAGTTTTAAAATTCTCAAGTATGGAAGTCTCACCAATTCAGTCGCGTATTAAAAAGTAAAAAAATAAAATAATTCAAGCAATATTTTTACCATCATAACAGTAAGCAAAATTGGTCGTATATTTAAACAGTATTACATCAATGAATTAGATACATTCTATTCATAAGCTTATTAATAAAAAAAAATCCGGATTGGTTTGTTTGGTGAAAGAATATTGCAGAAACGTGCAGATTATAGAGATATGCATATTCCAAGTTGGTCAAACAATAAACAAAAAAATACTGGTGATGCCACAAGACACGGGTTATTTCAGATTCAAGGAAACAAGTTTAGAAAGCGATGTTGTGATGATGAGTAGATTGGTCGGTCTGGTGATCGCAGATACGCCGTACGTGGTATAAGAATAAACAACTACAATATTTATAATACAAGGCTATCAGATAATATTGTTGCGAGAAAAAATATGTTCGGCGGAAGAATAGATTTCTACATTATAGTTTTGCGTCAGGAAATACCGCCTGATACAGTATACAATGCGTAGTTAGTGTTTGGATGTAAAATAAAAATTGAAAACAAACACCCGTCAGAGATAAGAGGATGCAAGTCATCGAATTGTAATGCAACCAAATTAAATAACCATTTTTTTTCCAAGTATTTATTACTGTTTACATGCGGCGTTAAGATTGATAGTTAGTTGGGTACGCGGAGAAAAAAATCAAAATTGGATATTATTGGCAGGGCTGTGGAGTTGTGTAAAAAAAAAAGCGACTCCGACACCGAGAATTTTTTTCAATAATTTCATTTAAACTTATATATGTATTCTATCAGATCATCTTTAGTCAGCCAAGCATGCAATGTCAACACTTTGGACTATTTTGTTTGAATGAATAAATATTTTTTTCAAAAAAAAATTTAGCCGCTCATTTTTCACGACTCCGACTCCACAGCCCTGATTATTGGAAATTGTAATTGCTTTTTGTCTGAGATCAAATAAATAATGTATAAACGTCCTTAATGTATTATTTGTTTGATTTAATAGTGAATTTTAACTTCATTGAAAATTGCACTTTATCACAACAAAAAATATTCAACAAACCCTCCACCCCATGAGAATGAATCTGATAAAATTGTTTATTAGCAAACCATACTATATTTTTTTCGAAACGACGGTTAATTTCAAAATATCGTTTCAGTGCAGAACATCTCGGACACACTGACACGAATAAATGAATTCGACCATGTAGGGATGATTGATTACACCAGCGCAATATTCAATTTTACGATTATCCGCTCAGGATTTAAACTATTTACCGCATAAAAAATACTTACAATTAAATTAGTCGGGTCCGCAGTGCGGTGGTCAACGTCGTTGGCTTCCGTTACAGATCTCACAGGTTCGAATCCCAGTACGAAGACCATGTTTTTCGATCGATTGATCAATCTCTGTTCGAGGTCATGGATGTTTGTGATTTCTGAAAATTCTCTCCCAACCTAACAATACTAAAATAACAGGGCGTAGCGATTAGATAACCTCTAGCCCTGTCCTAGCCATATTTTTTTATATCCCTACTCTCTGTGAAAAAAGGGAGGTTGAGCCACTGAGTAACTAACGTGTTGCTTGCAGTTCTCGGAGAAAAACTTATGTTGAGATACCTCCATTACGATGCCATATGCCCCACATTGGGGAGCGGACATGGAATATGTAAATAAGTTAATAATATTATTCTTCAAGTAAATGTCTACATATATTGCATATCTGAAATATTCTGACAACTTATATCAACTTTTTTAATGCGGATGCTAAATGTAATGAATGTGTGCAAAAAGTCACTATTCTGTAAAATGCAAACATACCGCAAGAATGTTAAAAGGTATCGCAAACATTGGATTTGTAAATAACGTGATAACTAGAAAACTAAGTGTACAGAATATATGCGAGCGGCACTTCTAAGCGTAAGCGAGTGTGACTGGGCTGAGATGAGAAAATATTTATTTTTATTACAAGATCCATCTATCTACTTTTAGTGTAGTGTAAAATATTTTTTAACGGTACCTATCACAGATTTTCGGTCATGTCTCAAACGAAGATATTCTTCATATAAAATATAAAATAACTTAGATTATTCCAAGTATTTTCGAGGATATTATTCATTTAATGATTCTGGTAGAAATCGCTACGAGATGAATGAAGGCTGATGATGGTGCTAGTGAGGACGTGTTTCTAGATTAAATGGTTAGTGTTTTTCTAAGCGAATATTTCGTCAGTATAAATATTATCCAGGTCTGAGGATGAGTGGTAAACAGTGTCGGCCGGTCAATGTGGCATTGGAGCAATGCACCCCTTGTATATGCAGGGGCGGTTATATTTTATGAAATAATATTCAAACATAACATTTATACCATTCACTCATTTTAAATTCTTCGTGTATTTGCAATGACTATAATAAAACAAAACAAAAACTTCAACTCGGTTTTGAAGCATTTATGTGAAACGAAAATAGATTTATGAAGAAAAAGTATCCAAGAGCAAGAAAGCTATCATTTTATTTGTTTAATGTGTTGTTATATACATATTTCTGTAATATGCACCCGGTACTATTGAAGTTCACAAAATAACAGACAGAACGAACATTTTAGTAAATCAATAAAACTATACGACTAATAATGAAATAAATAAAGTACACTTTGAAGTTTGCAGCCAATTTGTTTCAGCCTAAAATTGGATTGGTTTTTTTAAAACTTTTACGTGTCTTGTAATTGATGTCTCAATGGAGACTAAACCAAAATCTTAATAGACCATTTAAAATCATCTTAAAATGGGAATACAAAAGAAGGTGGAAGTAAATATTTTTGTAGATTAACTTTCACTGAAATATAGACAACAGTATAGAGACAATGTTACTGATAATTTTCATGTAACATCTTAGTCGTTCAATTGTTGATGGGGATACAATAAAAATGAAGCTGATTACAGATTAAACGACAGGCAATTAAAATTGCATTTTGCGACGCGACAATAAAAACGAAACTTCACCAAGCGAACAATAATAAATTTAATATAAAATTATGTCGATTGTCAAAAGAACAATATTCTTACATGAGGAATGTCTTTTTTGAATTGTTCACCGGGTGTTTTAATAACTTTGAGAAGTGGAACGTGGAGCATTGTGCATTATTGACAATAGAAACGGATGTAAGAAAAAATGTCGAGTTTCCATTTCAGAGTTATGAGTTTTTTTTAATTCGCATAGTGTCAATGTAATCCAAGATCAGTGTTTGAATATTCGTACTGTTTACCTACATTAAATATTTTCATTGTGTTTTCTCGACAGGCGTATTCCAAAGTGTTGCCAGCTGTTAAGACTAATAATTGTTTATGCAAAACGAATAGTCTCAACTCGCTGACAAGCATCAAGATTAACTTCGAATGTTAGCTGATAAATGATGAATTTATAATTTTGCCCCGCAATTTTCAACATTATCAAGACAGTTGTTTGAAGTAAGAAATATAATTTATAATTCAAACTAAAGACAATAACGGAATTGATAAATCTTAAAAAAAAATAACCTATTGAGTATTGATTGACTAGGGCAGTGGTCGGCAAACTCATTAGTCAACTGACCCAAATATCAACTATAAAACGATAACAAATTCTTTTGATAGCCAATTGTTTTGGATATAAACTATACATTGTTATTTACTTGATTAGGGCACTTCTAAGCTGGCTTTTGCTAAAAACGTCCTCAATCAGATTGAGGTACGTTCGCTGAAATCGCCCCTTCCAACTCTAAGTTTTAAGACCGAAAACTGACTTCTGGGATTTTTTTACGGATTTCCTAAATTGAGACCTTTCTTAAGTCTCAGGAGATTTCAACATTTTTGTCTGGTTGTCATTTTTCAAAAACTTTTCGAGAATTTTACACTTTTATCCTCAATCCCGAAATTTCGGGATTTGATTTCGGGATCACAAAATTGGAGGCCCTAGTATTGACACTTATTTAAAAATTTCAAATCAATAGCAAATACGAACGTTTCATTTAGTTCAACACGATAGAGATAAATGAAAATAATTAAAATTCCAATGGACTCATTTGAAAGGGTAAAAATGAAATCTTAGTTTCGTCAATTTTCAATGAAATGCAATAGTAAAAATACGATAGATTGTGATAGTGAACACAATGTTAATGCTAATTTAGATATCTAATTAAAAAAGCCTGTCAACTGTAAGCAATAATGTTTTAAGACCTGTTTTATATCATCCAGTTAATGTAGCGTTATTTAGTGACGCAGTACAGAAGTCAATCGGACAAATTACTTATCTCTCCCTTGACTAGCAATAACGAAAATAACACATATTAACCCTCATGCACGAAGCGGTCGGAGGCCAAGGGTATGAAAACCAATTCGTCTTAATTGTACCAATTACAGAAATAATTCCCGAGCTTGGTATAGGAATGTGCTCAAATAATCACAAATTATTAATTGACAATATTTTAATAAAAGGAATTGGAAATTGTTTTACAAAAATTGTTTGAGAAGCACCACCATTTAAATCCGTTTTGGAAGATAACTTTTCGTGTTATTTAGACTTAGCGTTGTTATTAATTTCGTCGATACAGATTCTATGATATCTTAAATATGCCACTGAAGGACAGATCTTTGTCCGGTGGATAATAAGATTGTGTTAATTTCATTTACATTATCTTGGCATAAGCCATTGTATCCAACAATTATTATATTACAATGGTGGACTTTGCAAATATAACACACAGTGAATTTACAGTGATATCAAAACTGCAACTAAACGAATACAGCATTAAACTACAGACGCATAACTAAACAGATATCTATATAATGACTTAGTATATTTGAGTAACAACATGTTTATTATTAGTATATATATAATATTTCGCGAAAAGCAGAGATATTACCAGAAAAGAATTTTAGCTTCTCATAACTTCTTCAATAACACAATGATACATATTTTACCTTTGATCTTTACGAAAATAATGTAGAAATAGATCCCTAGATAAGCGTATAAATCATCGTAATTCAAATAGGGTGTACACAGTGCAAGAGTTGGTTTTCGTAATGGCTGATGGTATAGAAGCCCGAGAGTGAGGTGATAAATCGAATAAAAAGAGTCGAGTGACGAACAGCGAAGACGTGAGAAGATGTGGAATATGTGATATGCTAATGGGGGCGAGAGTTCCTGCCTCGTGACTCCAACAGATGTCGCCGAACTACGTGGAGACATGCGCGGAGATGTCGGCTAGTTAGTGGATGTGTTACGTGTCATTCATTGTCTATGGTTAGAAAGACTGTTTTTATTTATATCTCTTGAACTAGAATTTTAATTCTATAAAAAATACTAATTAAAAAAATAGAGGAAAATGAATTGTTGGAAACACACCGACACCGTGTCAAACAGCCACCAGTAAGTTTGCAAACAAACAGTTGAGAAAATTTAATTTTATATTAAAAATGAACTTTCATAAAGTTATCACCGAAAACATCGAAAAGAATAAACTTTGCATGTGTTTTTGATCAATATTTACTGGTACGTTATAACAGACATATAGATTAACTAATACTAAGCAGTACTAATATTTTTGGCAGGACGAATGCGGTTTAATTAAGCTTTATTTGTTTTGAAGCTTCATTAAGCCACGTGGGGTTTGGCTTAATGGAACATTAAAACAAAAGAAAACGAGTCTTAAGTCAGTCGCTTAAAATAACCTTCTTCATTCCGAGAAGATATAGAAAGGAGAACCAAGTTTGGAAAGGACAACGAAGTAAGGAAAGGACCGAATAAAATCCATATGTCGATATAAAACCATGTATGAAAAATTCTATTCCAGGATTAGTAATTTCATTTCATTTCAATTATTTTTTTTATAATCCCCCTATTTTTATTACCAAAAAATATCTGGCAGTACAGCTAACGGAACTCTACCTTTGACTAAGTGTACAAAATCTCCACAGCGGATTAATCTACTATCAGATCAACGATTTACAAATGTTATGGTCCTCTCTTCACGATGGCCATCGTGAATGGCGTATGAAGGCGGCGATGGACTCGGTGTCGGTTTTTCGAATACACCAAAGGAAGATGGCGAACAATCTACGCGTGCTCAAATGCTGACCACCATATTTTATGTAATATTGAATAATAATGAAATTGAGCTACTTGGGTAGAGTTTCAGAAAAGATTTCAAGGAAATTCAACAAAAACCTTTTTAATGTCACTTTTTATAATTCTTTTAACTTACAACGCATTTTAGTAAATTCTAAAGATAAACTCAATATTCTTAACCAAAGTGGCATATATTTAATTGATTGCGATTCTTGTGGTGCCAGCTATATCGGTCAAACGGGACGAGCTTTTAATATCAGATTTAAAAAACATCTAGCCTGCTCACGTAAAGGGAATGAATTATCTTCATTTGGGAACTATTTGGTCCTAAATAAGCATACATTTGATATCTCAAAAAACTTTGAAATCCGGCATGTTAATACTAAATCTTTAAAACTTGATAAACAAGAAATCTTAGAAAGAAATACATAGACATAACTTCTTACCTAACTGTAATTTATTAAACGAGCAGGTTGTATTTGTATCATCTTTGTTATATCCGTTTCATTAACCTAATTCTAGTCTATGCTAACTCCTTTTTTATATTATCTTTAAAAAAATCATTTCTTTTGTAAGAATTGATATGGTTTTCAAAAATGTCTTTTTCAGAATCTTCATTGTTGCTAATTTTGTTGAAGTACATCAATTACATGGAAGCGGGAAAAACACTAAATCATTATTAATTTATTCACTTTAGTAATGTAGTTTAATTTTGTCTAAAAATTCCCAAATTTTAATTGTGTTTATAATTGATATCATTTGCCACTTATTATTGATGATTTTTTAATTGTATGTTATAGGTGTTAAGCATTTTAATTTTGAGTAATTATGTAATTTGTAAATCCTTTTAATTGTTAGTAATTGCTTACACCTTTTATTTCAATTCAACTTGTATAAATAGCACTGTTTAATTTATTTTCCTTATCAGTTGATAATGCTCGTAAGGAGCGAAACCGGTCTTGATCAAATAATTTTTTTAAGCGGAAAAAGTACTAAAACCTTTTATTATTTTTATTATAATGACATTCCACCAAGTATTGACAGTGAACACCTTAAAAGTGATATTTTATGTAAGTTACCGCTCGTCGCTTACGACGAATACTTAAGATCGACCATTTTCTATTTTTGTTTTTTTTTTGTAGTACACATCAAAAAATCAATTTTATATAATATAATATCCCAAGCGATGATACTGAATGAGATGCCAGCGTGTGGGCAGCAGCAATGGCCGGTGATGTCGAGGGTGACGATGTCGATGGTCACTTGTGTCTCTGGGAGGGGCTATTACAATTTGAATTATAAAATTTTCAAATTCAATAAAATTTTAAAATTGATCTGGATAAATAAACACAAGCAAAATCAGTAATGAAATACTTAAATTGAAATAGCTTCTAATATGTATATTTTAATATAGATTCATTTACATATAAATAAGATAAGACTGTGGATACTTTATTGCTCCTATATTAAATTGAATAAAATAATAAGTGACAAGAGGATAACCACTATCTTTGCATATCGGTAAACGGTACAGTGTATTTCTAGTTAAAATGGCCGACATTGAATGCAAACGATGAAGCACGAAGCGAAATTGTCGTCTCGTTACACGAACTAGGGGGAAACACACACAGAATCAAACGCATTCCACATTCCCCCAGCGAGATGTTGACGAGATCACCCAGGGGTTTAGGATTCTAATGGAGGGAGATGTAACAGTTTAATATGGGCATATTGGATGACCAGAAGTCGAGACTCGAGAAACCGTTAACTGTGAATATCGCTAGCTAAAGAAATACAAACATTTTACCATATATGTACATATTCTCAGAATTAAATTTGAATCGTTAAATTTTTTTACATTTAACCTTTTAATGCCGAAGGGTCGAAAAACCGGCCCTGCCTACCTATGCGAAAAAAGCGCCGGGCCGATTTTTCGGCCCGGCATATCAATCTATCCCATCGGCCCATATCAATCATTTCGCAATGTAAAACAATGTAACGTGACATTACAGATAAACCCACTTTTTTCACTAGCGAGCAAATATGCGAAAGTATTTTTTTTATGTTCCAAAAAAAATCTTTTCAATACTTGCAAAAATGCTTTTCAATCAATGCTAGGCAATTTTAACATATGCATAGCAAAATCGTCCGGCATTAAAAGGGTTAATCAAGTTTTGTCACTAACGATCATGGTTTCGGCTTTCGGCATCTTCAGGCGTTCAAGTGCACGGATATGTACTTGAACTGACAAATTTAATACCGGAATTCCACCAAGCACCTTCAGTCGGAAACATAAATTTTAAAATATATTCTCAGGATCAAATTATTACCTACAACCTAACAGTTGTTACTTAGAAAGTATTTACGTTTTGTGTATTGTGCGTGCGTGGCAAGAGTGTGTATACGAGTGTGAATATGTTTTATATGAGGTAATAGATTTAAAATATTTGTTATTTCAATTTGAATGAGAGTAAATTGTTATATTTTTTACGTCTACGAGACACATGGTACAAAAATGTTGGATTAAAGAAAACTTTGCTCATCTGTACTATTCCGCTTTTATTTAAAACTACAGGTACCGGTTACGTTCATGACGAGCATCAGCAACTGATGATAATACTCGTTGATACCGCCGAGTTGATGATTAGTTGATCATGCTCGTCACGAGCGAAACCTTTCCTGAACATTTAAAATAAAAGTGCAAATAATTAGTACAAATGAGTATTTCTTTTTTTTTAATATAAGAGAGGATATCAAGACTTATCATTCAAAATATATAACAATATTGGTCACCGAAGAATAATCCCAGTATCCATATAAAATAATATTCTTGCAATTTTTTTTTTATTTGCTTCTGTTTTGTTGATAGCAATGAGTAACATAATCATAGATTTGTTTTTATAATAAGTACGTACTAATTATTTAGAACATAGTTTCTCAATCTTTTTGAGCGCATGGCCCTTTTTGAGTCTCATTTTTCTGTGGCCCCCATGCCCGTACTAATGTTTTTTGAAACTCGGGACACAATTATTTCGAGATCCCGGGATTGATAACTGGAAAAAAGTGAGAAATTGAGAGATTTCAAAATATTTTTTTACTCGAAAATCTTTTTAGCTGGATGACTTGAAAATGTTGAGAATTGACAGATTCTACAAATATTGAAAAATATGTTTTTTTAAAGCTTATTTATCAATGTTTTTATGAATTCAATTCGAATACAAAATGCGTAATATGCGCCCGTGACTCCCCTAAAATTTTATTTTCTCTGTGGCTCTCTTAGAACATGCTGTGGACCCCCAAGTGAGGCACGTGGACCCCGGTTGTGAAACACTGATTTAGAAGACTCAAAAAGATTAATAGTAATTAAAGGATGATGAGTTAATCTAGAATTAATATAATTTAAAGGAAATAATTAATTAAACGTAACATATAACTGTGCCGAGTTCAGTTAGCGTTCTGACTTAACTTAACTTAACAAATAGATAATATTTAGTAAATCCAAGTACTCGTCCTATACCCAAACCGGCAACTTCTCAGAAACTCTAACTTCTCAACAAGATAATGTTTTAGTATATTGATCTTGGGCCGATGTTTAAGAGGTCACTGAAGTCTCGTAAAGTTTCTATGAGATTGTGAGAATTTATCGAAACATGGGTGAAGAAATTGGCCGATTATGGGACGATTTGGTGTGTCAGAGATACCCAGGCCATTAACACACTGGCTACGGGGCGAATATACCCAAAGTACGTGAAAAAAGTGCGGTCTTCTTTAAAACATCATAACTTTTACCCTAGTGGGAAATAATATATCAAGCTACCCTTCTTTACTATAATAGTACAAGAAAAATTATACAATAATATTGTTTTTTTATCAGTACTTCGAGTTATATTGCCGCATGTCTTACAATTTCGGTTTTTTTTTTTTAATTACTTTAATGTGTAAAAACAACGTATTTACACATCAGCAAACATTGCTGTTGAGTCTTGTCGTGCAAATAGAGATCGGCCCTGTGAATAAAATTATAAATAAGGTCAAACTTAATAAATAAATAGGATAATAACTCACAGAGTAATCTCACCCATGTTAACGGATTGATTTAAAAAAAATACAACTGGCAGACTAACAATTACGCGAAAATAAGATTAGATGTTTTACTAACTAGCGGTATTTAATGGTAAAAAAAATTCAATTGGACTTTTAAGTACAATCATGTCGTTACTTGGTATTTTAGTGGATTGCATATTTTTCATTTTAGATAGATAACACTTTTGCAGTGTGTTTTAACTGAGCTCATTTCACTTTTACGATACTTTAAGAAATGTAGAATATTATAATGCACATTACATTTTTTTCATAGAATACCACTGACTCACTTCAGGAGTTCAAATTATAAATACATTTTGTTTGGATTTTTTATCTAAATCGTTTGGAAACCTTTATTTATAGTATTTTGAATTTTAAACAATAGACCAATGTGGGCATTGTTTTATTACTATCCTTGAATATACATTGAAACAACTTCATACAGAGAGAATAAATTGTGAAACACACCCACTTCCTGGGCGGGGAAAAATATAGTTTTTGCAATTTAAATTTTCATTATTACTAGCAGAAGGCGCATTTATTTTAATAATAATTACTGATGAGGTTGCCGTGAGCGCAATACTGCGTTCATAAACAATGTCCTCGTGACGCTAAATTTACACGAACTGTCAAAAATGGAATTCGAATTACAGAATAAATTACGCATCTGTTTCCAACCGACGAGTCATTTGAGAATTGAGACTCGATAATCTCACCAACAAAATTTAATTTGTCTATTTGATTAAAAGACAAATATTAGTTTTTTTCCGAATACTAAGATGTCATAATATAATATATAGACGAAACGATTATTGGCTCTAATCTATCCATCGGTTATATGTAAAGTAATAACATATTTGCAGCATAGCAATGTTAATGATTCTATTATACGTTGAGGAAGACATTACTAAAGACTATTTGCATAAAAAATATGGATCGAAAGTTGATATGCAAATAAACAGCCTTGGGTGGACGAGATCGCGTTATAGATAATTTATTGTTTAATAATATGTTTAAATAATTTGCAACAGAGCGATATTTTTTTATAAGTGGCACTAAATAAGCATTATGTTCAATAAGGCAGCGTTGAGAAAAAGTATACAGTTGTGTAAAAGTAGACACGTCGAAGAATCAATGGAAATATTTAAAATATATAAATGAAAGAGTGATTGGAAAAAGGATAACATTTCAAAATGATAAGAAATCATCCGAAATAGCCATTTTGTTATCTTTATTTAATTATGATCCGAAAGTATTCAGACCGTTGCAAAATAAATCGAATTAACCCTCCAGAGACGAGAGCTTTTTTCGATAAAAAAAATATTTTTTAACGAAACTTTAACGCCACGGATAACTTTTATTCCTTAATTTTTTTTTTCAAAAACGCTAAGTCGTTGTATAGAAACTCCACATGACTATATGGTCATATGCTCATCCTTTTGTTACCGTGTAATATTGTATACGGACAGTAGTAAGGACGAGCATGACACTCAAATATTCGGGGTTGAAATATAGCTAAACGTGAATTTTTTTTAAATATTTACAATTTGACCTCAGGATCAACATAATTTCAATACAAATATATTAGCAAAAGAACTGTAAGTAATTTGATGTTTTGATAAAAAAAACGGAAATTCAAATTTTTTTTTGGTGGCCGTTTCTGTCCCCGCGGCTGGTGACTAACTGAAGTCTGAACCCTTCTTAACCAAATATGAGTGAAAGCAAAGATATTCAGCTAGAAGAAAGGATGTATAGTGGGGTCAATAGACAACGGTGTTTACTGTGACCATATGGTCACGCTCGTCCTTGGAGGGTTAAAATAATTGTATGTCATCTAAATGTATAAGATGGCAAGTCGATAAAAAAAATTGTTTGGAGTTCTCTGTTAAAGATTCTGATGAAAAATCTGTAATCACCTGCAAAAGGTACAGATATCTCGAAGTCATAACATAAATGATGTCATATCATGTAACATAACATTTATTATTTTATTAAAGATCAAGACCAGTTTCGTTTGTCATGGCATTATCAACTGATGAACATATAAACTAAGTACGAAATCTGAATTAAATTATGATACAAATTATAAATAGATGAAACAATATTATTTCTAAAAAAAAAATGAAATAAGTGGAAAAAAGATTTTTTTAAATATCACTCATTTTCGTAAAATCGATCACACAGGAGATATTTTCGCGTTGGTGATATAATACCTTCTCACCAAGAATTGTCAGTAACGTATTACAAGTGAAATATAATTAAATTTCTTAGATAGGCATAAAATAAATTAATGGTATTTTTCAGTACAACAAAGTTTTACCAGAAAGCAGTTTTTGTGTTTAAAAAACTAGGGTATTTGGAATTTAACCTTTTCCCAATCGCATATTCAAATATATTGTTTATTGTAAGAAGGCAATGAATAAGCCGCAGTTGATTTTGAAATAATATTCAGTCGATAACGAAGAAATTTTATGTGTGTAAAATGTATGCAATTTTATACAGGCCAAGCTAAAACATAAGTGAAGGCCGTGCAAGTGAACATTTCGTTTGCGAGGTAATGTCTTATCGATAGTGGCATGTTTGAAATAAAAAAACTAAGTGAATCCGCTATGATTGGGGCGGGCGCGCAAAAAGGCAATGTAAGGCTTCGATTGCGAGTATGTTGTAATTGTCAGGTCGTGGTGCAGCGGTCATGCGTTACAGATCTTATGGGTTTAAGTCACAGTACGAAGAGCATTTTTTTAAAAATCAATATCTGTTCGAAGGCATGGGTGTTTGTGATTTCTTCGTATTCCCTCCCACCTTTCCAATACTTAAATAACGGAACGTAGCGAGAGCGATTAGTTAATCACTATTCCTGTCCTAGCCATATCGTTCTTTCACTACTACTATATTCGAAAAATATATGTTGAAAATCGGAGTAACAAAAATTTCTCGTAGAAATAAAAGTTCTTTTGAGATACCTCTATTAACAGGACATATACTGCACATTGGGAGTGGACATAGATTTTAAAAAAAATGTAATTAATATTACAGTCAATGGCGTTTTTATATTTTGTTTGATAGCTGTGAATTTGGTTCCGGATTCGTATAGCGAGAACCTGCTGTATTATATCACCGAATCATTAATATCAGTCGATCGCGAAACGATTTCAAGTCACCGAGTTGTATTTTAACAAAAGGCAAAGTCAAGATTAGCTGTATTTATGGAATAATAAAATCTGCGAAATAATGTGGTTCTACCGAAGATGATCAGGGCTAATTGGTTGAATTTTCACACAGGCCCAATACGGCCGGCATTGAAAAATCGAATCCATAGAAACATATCAATCTCATAGATTGCAAGCTGAGTTATATAGCATTTTATGAAGTTGTTCATTTAAAAAATAAATGACAAGATATATTCATCAATAGATAAAATATTGAAATAATCAATCAAATCAAACAAAAATGCTTTGTTATCTATTCGATTGACGCCGAACCGATCCCCCGCACATAAATTAAATTGGCTAAGGCAAAAATCAAAGGTTAGGCGAGGTTAGTTAGACGCAGCGGGTCACAGTTCGAAACGTGCCGCGGGAACGAGATGGGATCGCGGCGCAAACATTACTTAACCATTTGACTAACGGGTTACATTGTTGCATATTTAACTTACGTAAAAAAAGCCTGATTTAAATCGTATAGTTGAAATGGTAAGTAAACATGTCGTCATATTGACTTTCAAATTTATGACAGAACAACCACAAATCGTCCATTAGGTAAGCGATAACGAAAGATACCGATTTGAACAAAAATATACGCATCCTCTTGGTGTCATTCATATTATGTATATTAAATTATTTTCGGTTTCATTTGATTTATTTTTTAAGATGTTCTAATGATAGTGATATTTATATCAAGCACCATATATTTAAATGATTCTCTCTTCCTTATTTATACTGTAAATTTATTCTCGCTGAGAGAATAAATTAGATTACTAATTTGTGTTTACCTACACTGTAAAATACAGATTTGTTGTTTTACCCATTTCTACAATGTGTGTTGTTTAAACAGGTACTTGTCGGTTTTCGAATTTTTAGTTCAACTTACTACATTCAAATGCCGGTTTTTATTTCAATTTGGTAACCCGGTTTTAAATATTTGATATTTTTTTATTCATCACTTTTAGAGTGTTCACTGTTAATAAATAGGATATGGATAGGCATTGTAATAAAAAAATACTCATTTGTTCTAATCAGGGCTTCGAACCGCTATTTTCTTCGTTCCGGTTCAAACAAAAAAATATACATCAGACCGATTTGCCCAAAATATCTCCGTGACTCATTTTTTTTTTAGCTCACCGAGGAATTTGAAAATCTCAAAACCCTATACTAGAACCGAAAAAAAATCGATATTTTTTTCGGATCGGTTCCAGTTTTTGTTCCGGCAAAAATAACGGTTTTCAGTTCCGTTCCGGTTCGAAGCCCTGGTTCTAATTCAAACTTTTATTGAAGCTAACAAAAGATACTGATGAAAAAACTTGTTTTTGTATTTTTAACAACAATATCTTCTTGTGTGTAAATTCACTAAAAATGGTTTGGAGCCGGTGGATTTTTTTAAAAAACCTTCGGAGTGCAAAGGGTTTTATAAGATCAGTGTTATTCATACTAAACAAAAATAAATCAATACAGTGAAATAAACAATTGGTATTGAAAGAAATTTACAAATAAAGGTACAAAATATAAATAAGTGACAAGAATAAGCCAGGCTTCATGATAATAATTTGATGACTATTATATTGTGGAAATATATACACTACACAGCAGTGGCGGCCGGTCAATGTGGCATTGCACCCCTTGTATATGCAATGCAAATTATATTTCACGAAATAATATTCAAACATAACATTTAGACCAGTGGTGGGGAACCTTTTCTTCTCTAAAGGCCGCATTCATTTTTCTAATTCGACATGAAGGCCGCAGTAAGCATTGACTAGGGAATTTTTGGCCTGTATAAAAAAATGAAGAATTTAAAATAAGTGAATGGTCTAAATGTTATGTTTGAATATTATTTCATGAAATATAACCGCCCCTGCATATACAAGTGGTGCATTGATGCAATGCCAGATTGACCGACCGCCACTGCTACACAGACATTGTGAAAAATCTATTCGTAAAAAAATTAAAAATGCTATACGATGAACACAGACAAGTATGTTAAATAAATAAAAGTGTATGCCAGTGGTGGGGAACCTGCTCCCTTATAGCTACTCTGATGCGGCCTTTTGACTTGCGCCAATTAAAAACACACAATTTTACAATGCAATATATTCACTTTGATCAAAATGTTTCAACGTTTTCTTTACCGCGGCCTTATGTTGAATCAGATAAATGAATGTGGCATTCATAAATGAAAAGGTTCCCCACTTCTGGTATACACAGTCAAGAATTGTTTATTTACGAAAATCATTGTGTTGCAATTAATGTAGCAATGGTGGTGATTATTAAAACAAGGTAGATCAAACCAGATTGCAGATTCTGAAAATCACACGGCAGAAAAAGGAATTTCAAAATATGTAGTTTATATCGAACTAATAAAAAAAAACAAATATAGCACAGTTGGAATTCATTTGATATAATTCCAATTTAATTGTAGTGGTACAAAAACTTGGAAGGATAAAATAAATTGTTATTGTTTCACGTTTAAAATAGTTTCCAAACAAGTCTTGGCAAACGATAAATATCCTTACAGGGGGAAAAAACTATGGTACACTGATCTGACGGACGTATCCATTTGTATATTGCCGGCATCGGACGTGTTGAGTGCATCTCGCTGGCGGTCTCCTCAGTTTCATTAGTATCCCTTGTTGCAACTTTGCCTGAGTTTCCCTCAGCGAGAGCCATTGCCCGACTAAAGTAGCGGACTGCGATAACCGTAAACCGGTCGCGTCCCGATCAGCGCGTGTTTGTGCTGCGGCGCGTCATATCACCACCGGCTGCCACCTCACATAAATGAATTAGCCTTACATCCGATAAACATGCAAAACAGCAAGGATTAACGTCTGCATCCTGGGCCTGCATCGTGATCTGATTATAACTTCGTGAGGGCAATGATGTCGTTGCCAGTAAGAGGATGGAGATAATTAAGCCCATAATTAAATATATATTATACAGTTGAACTCGGTTATTACGATCACGGAAATAGCGAGATTTCGGATGTAATGAGGAAATCAGGGCTATCGTGAAAAATGAACGGCTCGATTTTTTTTTTTGAAAAATATATTTAATGATCTGTATTTAAACAAAATAGTTAAAAGTGTTGACATTTCATACTTGGCTGACTAAAGATGATCTGATGATATACATATACATCAGTTAAAATGAAATTATTGAAAAATTTCCTCGGAGTCGTTAATTATTTTAAAGCTGAAGTCGGAGTCGTATTTTTTTTACGCGACTCCACAGCTCTGGAGGAAATATTCGTTGACATTTTAGTTTATGGTTTTATCCATACATTTAATCACTTTTATAACGAGCTACTTCTCGGGCGTACCAAGCAAAAATATCGTCAAAAAATTTGAAACAATGAGAGTGAAAACAATGAAACATACATCACTTTTAAATTTTATAAGAAAAGTGGATTGACAGAAAAATGTAATATGTGTGGAGATAATTAGGTTCATAATTAAATGATTAAATATGTATATTATACTTAGGCAGTGCTTTAAGCAGACACGGCGAGTCGAGGACTATCTGTACTGCAAATTTTCGTCGCGCCAGTTAAAACCTACTGCTCCGTGCTACTGCTGCAAGCTCCACTCCAACCTTCTGCTTTTAAGTTCTACAATAATTATGTAGAATGTATATAACTGTTTCGGTATAAAGCAACACTTAGGGTGTATGTGATTAAATTTGAATAACTTATACCTGTAGCCGAGTGGAAATGTGTTTTAACACTTATAAAATTGTACTGCAATGAACGAAAATATTAGGTAAGTATAAATATGGTTTTTATCACTTTCTCCGCCAATCAAATGCGAATGCTATATTTAAGATTTTAATGAGGAAAATATCAGTATTATATATATATATATATTTACCAAACATATTACTGTTCATTTTAATCAGATTTTTTTTTAAATGGCAAAACATATTCAGTTGAAGAAAAAAAAATACTATTAGATTTTTTTAAATTTAGTCAAACGATGCGTATTATATGTACTTAATTGATAACGAGATTGGCAGGAAAATGATAACATATTCTGAATAATAAATACATGATAAAGAATAGGAATAAGATTTCGTATACCTATCTCAAAACATAAATGATTTTATAGAGAATAATAAATATATATTTCATTCATTTTGGTTCGCTGGTCAATATAAAAATATTTCAACTGACTATCTATATATTAATAGTCGTTAATGTCCGTCCGTCCGTCCGTCCGTCTGTCTGTCCGTCTGTCTGTAAATTGTCCCCGATTTCCCCTTCCCCTC